>CM070077.1:3424333-3982789 GCA_036250285.1 Pyrocoelia pectoralis | reverse complement strand
GCAAGGTTAACCCCTTTGATTTTTTTCTTGCTAAGAAACGAACTCTCGAAATTCGACTAAGTAAAGGTGTTTTAAAGGTGCATAATAATAATAATAATAATAATAATAATAATAATAATAATAATAATATAATAGGTTGGCTATATAATGCATATGACATATGCCATATTTCTTGTACAGAAAATATCCTTTTTTATGTGTAATAATTAATATTCATACGTAAATGGATGTTTCAGGAAACTATAATTTCAATAACAACACAAGGAATAATTATAACGCAAATATTCCTAAGCGTAATGAAAACAGGAATAATGATGAAGTTTTTGAAGGTTCGACTTTGTCATTTACACCAGAACCTTTCAATTATGACAGTAATACGGTTAATCATAATCAGGAAAATGAAACTCAATTAAGCTTGTCTACTGAATTACCTCAGCAGACCGCTACCAATAATCGTAAACGAATACGCTGGACCAAAGAGATGAATTTGGAAGTAATGCGTACGTTTTATGTCATAAATTCATCTATAGACACACCATTACCTGGATGGAGGAAAAAATTTCATTTAGCCCTTTCCGAAAAATTTCCACATCTAAATTTATCCGAACAAAATGCGGTTGACAGAAGAAACGTCATTTTAAAAAGAAAATTTATTAGTGAAGCAGAACTTACAGAAATTAAAAATAATATTACCAATTCGGTATCTCAATTACAACCTTATGAAGAAAATAATGAATGTGATCAAACTATTCAAGATACCCACGTTGAAAATTCAAATAACATAAATTTTGAAGTAGAATACCAACAAATTGAATGTGAATTCTTGGGAAAAATCAGTTTGTTTGAACATAGTGATCCTTTATGTAGACCTAAAATTCCTAATCTAAATTTTTCCAGCTATTATAAAATCAAAAACATTATAGAAATGTTAAACAAGGTGATTGAAAATTATTTGAAAGATCACAATTCGATTTATTACATTCACTTAGCTACATATTGTGCAGCTGCAATCACAATTGAAAGAAACGGACAAATTTTGTATGAAGTTGATCATTCAAATAATTCTAATTTTGAAAAACCGCCTTGGAAAATTCGCTTAGAAAAGAGGATTCTTGGTCTTAGGAAAGATATAGGGATTTTGACAATGTTGACTAAGAATCCGGACAATGTGACATATGTAAAGGTAAAACAAATCTTTCATAAATTTAAATTAAATAGTTATGACAAAAACTTAAGTTCGAAATTGGTAATTTGTTTAGATAACTTAAAACAAAAACTGAAAGCAATTGCTCATCGTTTGAAACGATACAGCAACTGCACGAAAAGGAAAACACAAAATAAATTGTTTATGGAGAACACATCAAAATTTTTTAGATATCTAACACCTTTAAATACTTGTAATAAACTTCCCAAAAATGATCACATGTTTCAATATTGGAAAACAATGTGGGATATCCCTTCTACATATAACAAAAATGCATTTTGGTTAACTGCTTTAAGAAATGAATCAGAAAATTATCAATGGAATGAAGAAAATTCAATTTATGTAGATGAATTCAAAAATACATTACGATTTTGTGCTAATTGGAGTTCTCCAGGAAAAGATAACATTCAAAATTATTGGTTAAAAAAATTTACTTCTATTCATCTTCCTATATTATTTTGGTTTAATGAAGCACTTAATAATCCATCTATAATACCTAAATTTCTATGTACTGGTGTAACTTACATGCTCTTAAAAGATGGAGACTCATTAGAACCAAAAAATTATCGCCCAATTACTTGTTTACCTACAATTTATAAATTATTCACATCTATCATAAGCCAAAAAATTCGAAATCATTGTCAAAGAAACAACATTATTAGTGTTGAACAAAAAGGATGTACCAAAGGTGCACAAGGTTGTCGAGAACAGTTGGTAATTGACACAATTATTACAAAACATGCAAAGATCAACAAAAGAAATCTAAATATGTGTTATATTGATTATAAAAAAGCGTATGACTCGATTCCTCATGAATGGCTATTAGAAATTTTACGAATTTATAAAATTAATTACAAATACATTAATATTTTATCTTTCATGATGTCCATCTGGAATACAATCATTATCAATGGTTCTCATTTACTCGATATGATCAAAATTAAACGGGGAATTTTTCAAGGTGACTCTTTAAGTCCTCTATGGTTTTGTTTAGCAATAAATCCATTATCTAAATTATTAAATGATTCGTTTTCTGGTTTCAATTTAAATACCAAAGAGAATCTTGCCATTACACATTTACTGTATATGGATGATTTAAAATTATTCTCTAGATCTGAAATTCAATTGGACAATCTAATTTCAACGACAAAAATATTTAGTCGAGATATTTCTATGGAATTTGGCTTAAACAAATGTTCTAAAATCAATATAATAAAAGGAGTACCAATTGTTAATCCTGAAATAGTAAACGAAATACCGCAATTATTACCTAACATGTATTATAAATATTTAGGAATGAAACAAATTTTATTTTAAATAATTCATTACTCAAAACTGAATTTCAACAAAGATACATAGAAAAGTTAAAAATGATATTAAAAACAAAACTAAATTCTAAGAACATGATCTCTGCTATAAACATTTGGGCTATTCCTACATTATCTTACTCGTTTGGAATTTTAAAATGGTCAGATACTGACTTGAATGATTTAGATAGATTAACTAGAAAAATGCTAAAGAAATATAACTATTTACATCCAAAATCTTCTGTAGAAAGACTATATCTCAAAAGAAAAGACGGAGGACGCGGTTTAACAAATTTATTTAATTTATGCAAAAATCAAATCAATCTTTTACGAAATTATTTTTATTCTTTAGAAAATCTGCTCATTAATAATATCATTCGGTTAGATAAACATTATTCAGGTCTAAATCTTAAACTTAAAAGTTTCGATTGTGAACCAAAATTAAATTTTGAACTAAATTGGATAAATAAAATCTTGCATGGAAAATATCCGACTATATTAAAATCCTCAGAAATAAATAAAGATATGTCCATAAGATGGTTAAAAGATGGATTTCTACATTCAGAAACTGAAGGATTCATATGCGCAATTCAAGATGGTGTCATTGCAACAAATAATTACAAAAGACACATAATGAATCTGGAAGTCTCTGACAAATGTAGAAAATGTCTCTCCCAAAATGAAACCATAGAGCACATTATAGCTGGTTGTTCTAATTTAGCACCGATTGACTATCTTTATAGACATAACCAGGTTTGCAAAATTTTACATCAACAAATAGCGAAAAATTTAAAGTTAATAAACAGTATTAAACCTTATTATAAATACATTCCGGAACCAATATTAGAAACTGATTCATACATCTTATATTGGGATAGAATAATTATAACAGATAGGGAAGTCTCACACAATAAACCCGATATTGTTATAATTAATAAATTAGATAAACATGCTGTCATCATTGATGTTGCTGTGCCATTATCCACGAATATTATAAAAACTGAAAACGAGAAACGTAGAAAATATGAAGCATTGGCAATTGAGATGATGGCAATTTGGAATTTGACTAAAATCTACATTACTCCAATTGTTATTTCGGCAACAGGTGTAATTTCTTGTAAATTTGAATCTTATTTAACATCACTAAATTTAAATCCAAAATTATTTGTAATAATACAACGAGCTGTTTTATTACAAACATGTCACATTGTCCGAAAATTCTTTAATCTAAATTAATTTAATTTCATTCATAATCATAAATACTTATTAGATAATATAATTTTGTTTTAATCTTAAGATTCCTAAAAAATTAATTTATGGTTGGATGTTATCCCCCATAAATTTAATTATTGTACCACTATGTAAGTGTGAATCAATAAATAATAATGTTTATTTGTGCTAGTATATCTGTTAAGGTAAAAGTATATAATTCGGTAATTGTATACATTTACCGGTAATAGTATAGAATTGCCTGGTTTGGTTTAGGCACTAAACAAAATTTTTTAAACGTAGATTGCCACTAAATCGCCTAGGTTATCTGCAGGTTTAGTATATTTTTTTTCAAATGATACAAAAACTGATAATTATATACATTTACCGAATTATATACTTTTACCTTAACATATCCATTGAATGTTTACATTGTCGAGTCGTATACATCTAAAATGTAACGGATACAATAAATACATGTTAAGAACAATATAAATACAATAAAACTATAAGTAAAGCCATAAGTTGAAATGTGGGTAGTGTAAAAATCTTTAAACAGTTATAAACGCATTTTTGCAATCATCTCGATAATTAAGTTGATATATGATTCTAACAGCTTTTCTTTGTAAAGAAAAGACCCGTTGACTAGCATAGGAATTTCCCCAAAGAATTATGCCATATATGCCATAACACTGTGAAAGTGTGCAAAATAAGCCATCTTGAGATCTCTTTTAGAAACGAAGGGCGAGAGAGATCGAAGTAAGAAAATACATTTGTTGATATCCGAATATTAAAGACTTGCACACCTCTGGCCCTCTGGGTAATTTGAAATAAAAGAAAACTTGTCCAAATATAAATTTCATTTACGTTGACAACCTCGGCATACGAGATGGGTGAACTGCCCTTATAATATTGTTACAAAGATTGCATTTGTTAAGGCGGGTATGACTCATCCGCCGGAAGTTTCGAGAAAGCCGCGCGCGATGACTTACCGTTCCTTCTAGAATTTTCGAGAGCAAATGCGGACTTGTATAAATAATGCCGCTCAATTATTACGAGGCAGTTGATAGTTCACAGTTCTACAGTTTAACGCGTTCGCGAAGTTTAAATGTGATTACCTTAAACGTTGATTAGGTTAGACTTTTTAGTGATTAAATATTAAGTGTGATTAAAATAATTAGTGAACCTCTAGTGTAAATAAAGTGATTAATTCTTAAGTTAACAACTAAGTACCTATTCGTAATTAGAAATAAGTGATTAATAATTAGCGTGTAAATAAATAAATATTCGACTTGGTTTCTTAAATAAAGTTTCGTTACAATTGGTGTCAGGTGTGGGGTTAAAATGAAGAAGCTAAGTCAATTAAAGGTTGCTGAATTGAAAGTAGAGTTGGAAGACAGGGGATTGGACACTACCGGTGTAAAACTCGATCTTGTGGAACGATTAAAAGAAGCAATAATCAATGATGGAAATGATCCGGAAAATTATTACTTTCAGTCCGAGAATGAATTATTATTCCAAAACATCGAGAAAACATTAAAGGAGGAATTAAAAGAAAGTTCCACGGCATTAAGGGAAGAATTAAAAGAAAGTTCCACAACATTAGGGGAAGAATTAAAGGAACTCGCCGAAAGCTCTAGAACGATCGAGAGAAACATGGAAGAAAATTCGAAAATATTAGAATTTAAATTCGATAGAAAAATCGAGGCAGTTCTGGAAAATTCGGTGGCTTTGGAACATAAAATAGGTGCAATAAAAGAAGAATTTTACGACAAGTTCCGGGAACTGGAGAGACGCTGGGATAGTCGACATATTGAAAACGAGAGGCATCAAATAATGGAGACTGATGCGCCCAACGGTGAGGAACAAGTAAGTAGAATCAGTGAAGTGCATGAGCCCACAATTCGACGACTGGATGCAGCAGTAAAGCCACCTACATTTGATGGGAAAACAACCTGGGAAAACTACTTCATCCAGTTCGACGCTGCTGCTGTGTCGAATGGCTGGAACGACGACCAAAAGGCTGTAGCATTGACAGTCGCCTTGCGCGGAGAGCCACTGGATGTTCTTCAGACACTCCCTCCTGCACAACGTAAAAGCTACGGCCACATAGTGGAACGTTTGGAGACTAGGTATGGGCATGCTCATATGGTAGGAGCTTTTAGGATGCAGCTCCGGAATAGGAGTCAGAAGCCTGGAGAAAGTTTGCAAGAGTACGAGGCGGATGTTGCCCGTCTGAGTCAAATCGTGTACAATAATGTACCTGATTCTGTACTGCAAGAATGGGCAGTAGACAGGTTCACGGATGGATTGCGTGATCCCGAAATAAAACAGGCTTTGTTCTTGAGCCGTCCTAAGACGTTAACAGCTGCGCTTGCTCAAGCGCTGGAGATCCAAGCGGCTAAACAGGCAGTTAAAGGGCATGGATACGTCAGAACTGTGGAATCGGAAAATGCTGACCAACTGGCAGAGAAAATAACTGCAACTATGACCGAAATGATCGAGAAGAGGTTCCAGAAGCTAGAAGGCACCGTGAATCTTTTGAAAAACAACAAGGAAGTCCGCTGCTGGAATTGTGGTGAAGTGGGCCATATCCGAAGTCGCTGTAAAAAGCCTATCAGGAGAGGCTATGGCAGAGGTCCCTCAATGGAACAGCAGGAAAACTAAAAAAGGTCGGCGTCAAGGGGCAAACGTCGACCTCTCATAATAGAGCCCTAACAGCATGCATATCCTTTTTAAATAACATAACTCCAAAGTCGATTATTGTAGATGCTTTCGTGGATGGTTCACCAGTTAGGATGCTTGTGGATACTGGAGCTACGAGAACTATCGTGGGACCAAATGTCGTCAAGAAGAAACTCTCCACTACCAGATGGGGACTGCGTACAGCAACTGGAGATGCTGTGAAGATTTATGGAGAAGTGACTGTGAATATTGCATTTGGAAACTTTTGCATAAATGAAAAAGTTCTGGTAGCTGAGATTCAGAGTGAACTCATTTTGGGCATGGACATCTTGACGAAGTATGGCTTTAGGATGGATCTACAACAAGGAGTGATCCATGTTAATAATGAGGAACTGGTGATCCATCCACAAGAAGAGTGTGAATCGCGAGTGATTTTGTGCAAGGACACAGTGCTAAAGGACCGAACCGAAGTTATGGTGGCGGGTTGTTTGGACGGAGACTTTACTGAGGGCAGTGTTATGCTTCTCGAGCCCGCGAGTGATGAACAGATGGTCGGTCGCGGTGTTTTAGTCGGTAAAGAAGTGTTCCGATGTAAAAAGACAATTCCGGTTCGTGTGATGAATGTCAACTATCATCCAGTGACTTTGCGGAAAGGCACTGTTCTTGGAGAATGTTCAAGTGTTTCGTGCGTGATTCGTCAAGTTAGCGGTGTAGACACTGGAAACACGGTTAATAAGAGCGGTGCATCCCAAATTCTGAATCAACTTTGGCCAAAGGATTCCCGCTTATCAAAGGAGCAGCAGAAGAGGGTGAAAGAATTTATAGCTCGATTCCAAGACGTATTTGAAAGCAAGAATGGCTCCAAGGGAAAAACTAATCTCGTGCAGCACAAAATCAATACTGGGAGTGCACAGCCTATCCGACAGTCACCTAGAAGGCTGCCACTTGCCAAGCGAGAGGAAGCCGAGAAGATAATACAAGACATGGAATCTGAAGGTGTCATCGAGCCGTCGAACAGTCCTTGGGCGTCACCGGTGGTATTAGTGAAGAAGAAGGATGGGTCGACGCGATTTTGTGTAGATTATCGTCGTCTTAATGACGTGACCAAGAAAGACAGTTATCCTTTACCGAGAATTGATGACACCTTGGATACGTTGTCTGGCTCCAGGTTCTTTTCTACCCTTGATCTGAAGAGTGGTTATTGGCAAGTGGGCGTAGCTTCTGAAGATCGTGAGAAAACGGCATTCACAATTGGAACTGGATTATGGCAATTCACAGTAATGCCATTTGGTTTATGCAACGCTCCGGCCACCTTTGAACGGCTAATGGAGTCCGTATTGAAAGGATTATCGTGGAAAACGTGTCTGGTATACCTGGATGACATAATTGTGGTAGGGGAGACGTTTGAAGACCACATGAAGAATCTCGAGGAGGTATTCCAAAGGCTTCGCTCGGCCAATCTCACGCTTTCCCCGAATAAGTGTCACCTTTTTGAGAAAGCTGTCCAGTATTTGGGACATATCGTTTCCGACCAAGGTGTTGCCGTTGATCCGGAGAAAACCAGAGCCGTAAGTGAATGGCCAGTTCCAAAAGATAAACATCAAATCAGAAGCTTCCTTGGACTGTGCACCTATTATCGTCGCTATGTGCCTGGATTTGCTACCATCGCTAAACCGCTAACCCGTCTCACTGAAGATGGCAGAACGTTTATGTGGACCGAGGAATGTGAAGCGGCGTTTCAAGAGCTGAAGTTGCGACTGATCAGTGCCCCGATTTTGTGCTATCCTCAAGCCGAGGGCGAATTTATATTGGATACGGACGCCAGCAATGTTGCGATTGGAGGCGTACTTTCGCAGAAACAAAATGGGCAGGAAAAAGTGATTGGGTACTTCAGCAAAGTTCTGTCAAAACCAGAGCGTAATTATTGTGTGACGAGAAGAGAACTTCTGGCGGCTGTGAAGTCCATCGAGCATTTCTATAAATATCTGTATGGGAGAAAATTCCTATTAAGAACAGACCATGCAGCTTTGAAATGGTTACTGAAGAGTCCAGAGGGTCAAATTGCAAGATGGATTGAGAGACTTCAGGAGTACGACTTCAGAACTGAGCACCGAGCAGGAACCAGTCATCGAAATGCAGATGCATTGTCTCGGAGGCCTTGCGGGTTAAATTGCAACCATTGTAATCGAGCAGAAGAAAAGATGGGGTCAATTTGTGCTACTACTTTGGTGGATGACTTTTGGCAACCTGCTGTCGTTGCTCAAGAGCAAGAGGCGGATCCTGATCTACAACCGATTGTGGAATGGAAGAAGAATGGAGATAGACCAAATTGGCAAGAGGTGGCGCGACATTCCCCCAATGTTAAGGCGTACTGGGCACAATGGGATTCCTTGGTGATGGAGGATGGTCTTCTTAAACGAATCCTGGAAAGTGACGATGGGCAAGAGCAGAAAAGGCAATTGCTGGTTCCGAGAAGCAGGGTCGCGGAAGTATTGAAGCAACTTCACGAGGAAGTTGGTGGAGGTCACTTTGGATCGAAGAAGACGTTGGAAAAGTTGCGCCAAAGATTTTATTGGGTCGGTTGCAAGAAAGATGTAGATGAGTGGTGCAAGAAGTGCACCGTCTGTGCCGCTAGCAAGGGACCGCATCGACGACCAACAGCTCCAATGAAGCAGTATAATGTGGGGAGTCCATTTGAGCGAATTGCAATTGACATCGCTGGTCCGTTCCCTGAAAGTGAACGCGGCAACAAATACATTCTGGTCGCGATGGACTACTTCAGCAAATGGGTTGAAGCTTACGCTTTGCCTAACCAAGAGGCCGTTACTGTAGCTGAAGTATTGGTTAATGACTGGATTTGCCGTTTTGGAGTGCCACTAGAATTACATTCTGACCAAGGAAGAAATTTTGAGTCTGCTGTTTTCCAGGAAGTTTGCAAAGTCATGGACATCAAGAAGACCAGAACGACGGCTTTACACCCACAGTCAGATGGAATGGTCGAAAGAATGAACAGAACAGTTAACAGGTATTTGTCCAAGGTGGTATCTGCCAATCAACGAGACTGGGACCAACATCTCAACTTCTTCCTTCTGGCGTATCGATCATCCATCCATGAATCTACTAAGCAAACCCCTGCTAACGTCATTTTTGGTCGAGAACTCCGCTTGCCGTGTGATTTGAGTTTTGGTAGTAAACCTGGTGAAGATTTGGCTGGCGAGGGCTACGTGAGCGGCTTAAGAAGGAAAATGGATAGCATTCATAACCTAGTACGATCAAATCTTCAATGTGCAAGCGACCGAATGAAACAAAATTATGACGTTCGAGCTCAAGAAGGGGGTTACCAAGAAGAAGATTTGGTTTGGCTTTATAACCCTCAAAAGCGTCGTGGTTTGTCCCCCAAGCTTCAGAATAACTGGGAGGGTCCATACAAAGTGGTAAAACGAATTAACGATGTCATTTATCGTATTCGTAAAATGCCAAATGGAAAGCCGAGAGTTGTCCATTTTAATAGACTAGGACGTTATAACGGGAACAATCATGCGGATGGTGTACGCAGAGTAACGGAACAGAGGAAGGAAGTCTCATACGAAGAGTTTCAGAGGATGTATGGAGATAATAAAGTGGCTTCATTCGGCGTAACCATTGAGAGACAACAAGACCTCTTCACTCTGTCGTCAGAATATTCACTTGCTCATTGTGTGGCGGCCGATCTCCGCATGTCCCGTGGAATTGCTTCCGTTTTCAAAGCGAAGTTTGGTCAAGTAGAGAAGCTGCGAGAGTTTGGTCCACGTGTCGGAAGAGTGCTATGGTTAAGGGATCAAGAACGATTCATTTACTACTTGGTGACAAAGAAGTTATCGTCTGGAAAACCTGATTATCGAGAAATGTGGAATTCGTTGCTTGATCTAAAAAGAAGAGTGTTATGGAGTGGCATAAGGAAGATCGCAATGCCCAGAATTGGCTGTGGTTTAGATGGTCTCGAGTGGAGGAAGGTCCGGAATATGCTGGAGGAGATATTCCAGGGAACCGGTGTGCAAATCTTGGTTTGCAGGTTTAACCCGAAAAGTATCCCCACTCCGGGAACGGTGGATTGTCGGCGGACAGCGTTGCGCGATCTTGGACATGGTTTACCAACGATAGCTAATGAATTTCGAGACGAAATTGATTTTAATGAGGGGGCAATGTTACAAAGATTGCATTTGTTAAGGCGGGTATGACTCATCCGCCGGAAGTTTCGAGAAAGCCGCGCGCGATGACTTACCGTTCCTTCTAGAATTTTCGAGAGCAAATGCGGACTTGTATAAATAATGCCGCTCAATTATTACGAGGCAGTTGATAGTTCACAGTTCTACAGTTTAACGCGTTCGCGAAGTTTAAATGTGATTACCTTAAACGTTGATTAGGTTAGACTTTTTAGTGATTAAATATTAAGTGTGATTAAAATAATTAGTGAACCTCTAGTGTAAATAAAGTGATTAATTCTTAAGTTAACAACTAAGTACCTATTCGTAATTAGAAATAAGTGATTAATAATTAGCGTGTAAATAAATAAATATTCGACTTGGTTTCTTAAATAAAGTTTCGTTACAATATCTTCAATGTTCCCAATGGCTACCTCTGTACCTGAAACACAGAACATGTTATCAATGATCTTTTCATTACTTTAAGTTTTGCTTCACAAGATTGTGTTTGAAATATATAATTTATTGCAAGTTACATTCATCAGAATGGAACAAATTCAATTTAAGATTGAAATATTCCTTAAAGGATAACGCGGTTATAAATTTCAAAAGTTTTGACTGATTTATAAATTTTACTTAATAGAATTTTTATCCTGTGACATTAAAGTTACTATTTTTCAAGTCGTTTATTTGATACAATATCATTTCCCCTCTTACAAAATTAAATGAGATGCATAAAATCGCTTTACGCACAAAAGACAAGAAAATCCTAAATTAATTATTCTTCCCTTTTAAAAAAATGTGAAGTTTTTTTACTTCCGGAACTTTGAACGTGAATGTGTTTTTTTTTTCAAGTACCACTTCATAATGTCCGTAAATGCGTAAATTGAATCGTTCGTTACGGTTTTAATTTTTTCTTCTTTTTTTTTTCAGCCTCCTGCTTGATAATGTTTCACGTATCATTGGTTAAACTGAATAAGCTCCGGCATCGCTTCGTACTCAAAATGTCCACGAACTGGCACGCACGAATTGTATTACAATTCTGACATTTTAATTACGGGAAAAAAATGTTGCACTACTATCCTTTATTATATGATTGTGCCAAAGCGCCAACCATCCTTCTCGAATTGATCAGTTATTATGTTACACAATTTTTCCTTCTGCTGCCCTTTTTTTCTCTCTCAAATTCGAGAGGGCGCTTAATTTATACGTCAAATTAAAGGAAACGTTCGAATTTTGGGAGTTATTAATTTTTTTTTGTCGAATTTCTCAATGCAATTAATCGGTAAAATGAACCGCTTGTTCTTGAATACATAAATTCTATTCAATTACTTTATTTTCTTTATCGAGTTAATTGAGTCCCATTTTTGGCTGAATTTTGAAGTGAAATTGAGCCGAAAATGTATCACTCACCTTGTTCGATTGCGCGCATTTTCATCTTGGAAACGTTTCTGTATCACCACGTGTGTCTCGTCTCAATCTTTATACAAAACTATATTCGAGTACGACGAATAGTTGGTTGTAATCCAGGAAATGAAAAGATTCGGTATGTTATGGGTCCGGGCCACAATGGAAAGTGAGCTGATGACTGAAATGGTCAGAGTTTGCTCTTTCAAGACATTCATTGAGATCTGAGTCTGGTCTCAATGAGTATCGCTAACTATATACTATAACTGGTAAGTCACTACAGAGGTGTCCAAAAGAGTTATCTCACGGTTCAGGGCTCAGGGACGTCTCTCGAGCCCTGCTAATCTGCAAGAAGAAGTTGATCTTCCATCAGAATTAATGATGAGGTTGAATAGACATGTCTTCTGAGAACTGCATACAACCACCTCTGGGAGTGCAGTGAGTTTGTAAATCCCGAAGTTCAGCCGAGCAAACAGAATGAGCCACATTGACTGTGAGGGTCCTCATCTGCATCTCGCCTAAATATAATCCTAACTATGAACTCACATTGCACTTGCAATTAGTCCCAGAAGAGGACAAGGTTCCTTTAAGGGTTATCTCTCGCAGACAGTTAGGGTGCTACAGTGCTAAGGGACGTCATTATCTGCTCAGAAGCATTCATTGGTCTTCGTGCAGGTCATGCCCAAAAGCCGTTTTGAAGCCTATGTACCAGTTTTGATTATTTTAGAGTCGTATCCCCTAGGAGTACTTGGAGTTTAATCTTTTTGATTTGCGACAAGCTGGCCCGAAGAGTTTTCCAGTTTCTCCAATACAGATGGTCCGAAAAACCAACAAGTATGGAGGAAGGAAGGCCAAGCGCGCGGTATCCCCTGAACACGCGTAAGGCGGATTAATGATAGTGAAGAAACATACCTGACAATTGTTCTACTTTGTGAACATGTGTGGTCTTCACAAAGCCAGGAGACGGTAAATGTACCAAAGCAGTATCATCGAATAAATTAACTTTCCATAAAGGACTGTGGATATAGCATCTTCTGTCAGTTATATAAGCCTAATTTTTCCCGAGAGTGACACTGCTGACTCTCGTATGTAAAAAAATTAACCAATTCGCCCTTAAGACTCTGACAAGCTCTGAAAAACCTGCCGAAGAGTGTGCTTTCTTTTTATATAGGTCTTCGAGTTTCGAGGAGAGAGAAGATAGCCGGAGGGAGGTATAATGAGGGATATGGGGAGATCATGGCAGAGGGCAAGACCAAGTACCTGACAGGGGAGATGGGACTGAAGGAAAAAAGAATTGTAGCGAGGTTTAGGTGCGGAAACGAGGAGAGAGAGAATAGGTATTGGCGGAAGGAGGAGGAGAGAGTTTGCAGAATGTGTAGGGGGGGGGAGCACGGCGGATATGTTAATGGAATGCGAGGAGATGAGAGAAGAGAGAAGGGAAAGAAAGGAGATACAAGGAGCGAAGGGGGAAGGGTTGGGATGAATGAAGGAAGTGCTAGAAAGGAGGGAAAAGGTGGAAAGTAGGGGGAAGGACAGACTGGAGTAGTTTTAGGATGTGGTGTAAAAACAAAATAGGTTCGATTCCTCTCAAAGCTCTTCTGCCGTGGGGACTGGATGTCATTATTGTAAACCTGATGAGAATTTATACGTGCTGTATCGCCTTTAGATACATACCAAGACAATGGAGGGAGATAAAAATTGTTTTTTACCCAAACCTGGTAAAGGTGATTATTACACACCTAAATCATATCGTCCAATCAGTCTAATGTCTTTTCTCTTTAAGACACTTGAAAGACTGTACGACAGACATATAAGGGATACAGCGCTGGTACGACTCCCGCTGCACCCTAACCAACATGCATACTCTCCAGGAAGATCCACAGAATCAGCCCTACACTCTATCGTGGGGAGGATTGAAAGATCGCTGGACTATAAACAGTCCACCCTGGGAGCATTCATAGACATAGAGGGGCGTTTGACAAAACAACCTTTGAAACAATCGAAGCTGCATTATGCCACCATGGTGTAACTGACATCGTACGAAGCTGGATTATGCAGCTACTGACATTCAGGGCAGTACACATCAGCGTAGGCGACATAACGGTGAGGTGCACAGTAGTGAGAGGATGCTTCCAAGGTGGGGTGCTGTACTTAACTGTAAACAGCCTGCTCTGTCGTCTCAACGACAGCGGCTACTACACGTTGGGCTATGCGGATGATTTATCCATCCTAATAACCGGCAAGTTTGAGGCTACTCTGTGCAGTCTTATGCAATCAGCACTCCCTGTACATAAACCCGACAAAAACGGAGGCAGTTCTCTTCACAAGGAAAAGGAAGATTGTGGGCATATTACACTTGACAACAAACTAAACTGGAGCAAGCACATCCAGCTTAAAGCAGAAAAAGTAAATAGGGCTTTCTGGCAATGTCGCCGCGCAATTGGAAGACTTTGGAGTCCATCCCCAAAGGCTGTCTTGTGGGTGTACAGTGTGCACCGCTGTGATCAGACCTATGTTCTGTTATGGAGCAATTGTCTGATGGTCTAGAACTAGACTCTCCACAACCAAAGCACTCTGTAACCATATGCAAAGGCTAGTGTGCCTTGCGTGTACGGGCGTAATGCGAACGACCCCCACAGCCGTCATGGAAGCCATTCTGGGTCTACCTCCACTGAATCTCCACGTGAGAGGGCAGGCGTCTGAGAAATAAAGGGTTGTTGAACAGAAAAGGCACTGAGGTGGGTCACTCTTGAATTCTGGGCGAGGTAGTCAAGCGGCTACCTATACTAGAAGGACGATCTGACTTACTCATCCCTCGATTTATACTGGGGAAAAACTACCGCATCTACTTTGATGCGGAAGTGGCATCCCAACCAGACATATCCATCTTCACGGACGGATCTAAAACAATGGAAGGAACAGGCACCGGAATTTATTCCGAAGAACTGAACTTCCACATTAGCCAAGCACTAGACAAAATTTCGACTGTCCCTCAGGCAGAACTAGCTGGAATAACGCCTAGTGCGAAAACAATTCTTATGCATAGCATAAAGAATAAAATTATCAGAATTTCCAGTGACAGGAGAGCCGCTCTGCAGGCACCAGGTCAATACAAAATCACCTCTAAGCTGATTCCCGAGTGTCACCAAGTACTAAAGCTACAGCAACACCCTTGAGGCCGTATGGGACAAAGGACATGCTGGAACCACAGACAATGAAAAGGCCGATAAGTTAGCCCGACTGGCCTCAAAACAACCGTTTTATGGTCCAGAGCCGGCTCTTCCACTTACAGTATCAACTGTAAACAACTTGACAATTCAAGATACCCAAGGCTAGGTGGAACTTCATGTCAGACAGCCGTCCGCGAGAGAGGCCTTCAGAAAACCATCTCGTACCCTAGCGCGCTTTTGCACAGGGCTACCCAGAAAGAACCTATACTTTCTGGGAACTGTAAGCTTAACAAGCACATGCACCGCATGGGCTTGGTCGAATCACCATCCTGTAGAGGATGCTACACAGACGACGAGACGGTGCAACACATACTTTGTGAGTGTCCCGTACTCATCGAAGCAAGACGATCCATGTCGGGGGAATCTTGGCCGGACATGGCTAAGATCAGAGCCGCTCCCACGTCCAGCATCCTCAGGTTTATCTCACATGTGGGATGGCTTTAGTGACGCTGCGGGGCTGAACGACTCTATACGGGAGGCAGAACAAAGGGCCCGAATAGATGGCCTACGTGCGCGTGGACTTCTGACCCCCCTCCCATCGAAATCCAGAATCCAATCCTCTCTCTCCTTTCATTTCGATCGTAGTCCAGAGGGATAATATCTGTTCAGTGGACTCTGTACTGAACAATTTCTTGGCATTGAGCAACGTTGGTTTATAGAATTTTGTCCCATTTCTCGTTGGTTACCGTTCTGTATTAAAGACTGGAAAGTTCCTTAGAATAGTTTCTAAAGGGATCGTGCAAGTCTAGGAAAATATTGATAGAAGCCTTAGACTCGTTCAGAAAATGATTATCCAAATGGCCATACTGCTTGTCCAAATTTTGTAATCGGAGTGGAGTTGTTGAAATGAAACCCCTCGTTTTCGTGGATCAAGACGTTAAAATCAACCATGACGTCTACCGCTGCCATATTGTTGAATCCACGATTCTTCCATGGTCATAACAGCAATTAAGTGGCGCAAGATTGACTTCCAAGAGGGGTCTACGCCTGGTCCAAAGAGCTAAAGTGATTCTGGGATGGTGTGAGGCACATTCTCCGGGTTTTATTCCATCTTCCGAATGCTCGCGTTAGTCACCGGATCTTAATGTTGTGAATTGCAGTGTGTGGTTGATTTTGGAAGTAGAGGGGCTCTGTATTGATGCTCAGAGTGGCCACTTCGAAACCAATTGAGCAGTTTACTGATTGCGTTATTGTTATTCGTTGTTAAGTCTCTTTTCTTCAATAAATTTATTGCCTCGCATCCTGCAATAGACAAATTGAGAATCGAATATGCTTATAATGGTTTGATTACTCATAATTTACGACTTTTGATAGGGCATAGCTGGGGCACTATTCAATGAAAAGTGCTATTATTTTCTTTTGACGCCCATCTACCGGCATTGTGTCAGTAAATGTCTTTGTATGCAAAAAAGAATGTAAAATTGGCTAAATTGAAAAAAAAACGTAGACGTTGTCGCAAAAACAGATACCTTTTGTACATTGTTAGCTTTAGAATTACTTGCATTGTGTAACACATCAAGAGACGTAATAAAGGAGAAAACATTCGATAGTTTAGAAACGGGGAAAATGTCAAGATTTCCAAAAGGTAGAAAATGTCGCGCCATTTTGCAATTTCCAAGCTTGGAAAACGTAAATTTACCGCATCAAGTACCGCCGATGCGCTTCGGTTACCTCAATCCCCTTGAAAGTTCTTCAAGATGTAATAATTTATGCGCTAATCTCGTGACATAGATTTCTTTTAGTTCGCCCACCCTCATGTCCTTAATGGATAATTGCAATTTTACAACTGATCGTTCAGTTTACATTAACTTGTAATAATAATTCTAAAATGTAATAGCGTCGGTGTAACTTTATGTGTTGTTTTATGATCTTATCGTGGAGTAATGAAAGGGAGCCCGAAGGAAGACAGACTGATTTATTTATTGCTTAATATATTGTCTCCTGCATCCTCCTTTATGCGTTGACTTCTCATGCAGAATGAGCTTTAAAGTTAGTATGACGTTATTGTTCAATTCTCTTTAAAGTTTGACTTTGCTGAAAAGTCGACTGGTCACTTCCGCGTTCTTTTCCGATTAATGCCATCGAAATTGGCGAACTACTAAGAAACCAAAGAAATATAAAAAGTAAGAGCACTGGAGTGAACTAAGTCGATATTTATTCCATCTAAAAACGTATCTCTAAGCGTAACGGGACGAAAAAGAAAACTCTTATAAAAATACGTTCGGTACTTTTGAAGGGCGAACCAATCGATTAACAATTTCTCTTCTGAGGCATTTCTTTATCACAGATGTTGCCAGACACAGAACACTATCAACCAGCGAAATCTACTTAATAATATTTCACTTGAGTCACTTCGTTGATAATAATTTGGAACGCTCGCTTTCCCCTTATATATTTATATATATTAGAAGAAAGATGTCGGAAAAAATAAAAATTCAGCGACAACACTGACTGATCGCATCGTATTTCCATACGAAATTGTCGCCTCAAATCTATAAATGAAATCGACGTTATTTCATATTTTTTCTTTTTTTTTTGAACGGTTTGCCAGCTTTTCGACGAAACCAAATGTTTGTTCAATTTTTATGGCTTCTATCTAATTTCCATCTTGATATAATTATGCGCATTAATAAAACAGGCGCCACATATCGACGAATTGGATCACATTTCGTCCAGCAGAGATGACAAATTGTATGAAATACAATGATATTTGTTTAATAACAAACGCATTTCTCTGGATTTAATTTCCGATCATCCGTACGGTGCAATTAGACTCAAACATCAACATCCAAAAAGTGTCCCTCCAGCTCCAAATTGTTCTATACTGAATTAATAAAACAACTTAAAACCTCCCCTTAAGTTGTTTTATTAATTCAATCACTACCCCTTTTTGAGCTTCTGACTCCACCATGGCTTTGTTCTATACTGTCCACATATTGTTTGACAAAAAGTTACACCATTTTAAGCGTCGGGTTTGGGGGAGAAGCTGGTAAATTAGTAGTTTTTATCAGTTTTTCTTAAATATTTAGAAAACTATGCGGTGTAGCGCAAAAGTGTCATATACAAAAATAATCTACATTAAATTCCGAACAAAACTGGTCCTATCCATAATCTTGCTAAAGTGAACGGTTCCGGAGTTACGGAGGGTGTAAAAGTAGAAAATTCTCGCATTTTTTGGAAAAATGAAATTATGAAAAAATGCATTTTCACAAAAAGTGTGCCGAATCAAAACGTTCATAGTTTGGGGGGGGGGGCATCGGATTCTGACAAAATGCTCCCCCTCACACCCCCAGGGGGCGGGAAAGGGGTTCAACTTAAAAATCTTAAATGAGAATTCCTATTTTTTGAATCGGACGCCCCCCTCTGAACCATCAAACTTTTTTTCGGCAACTTTTTTTGTCAGATGTACTCATTTGGAGAAATTACCCAGATAAAATTAAAATGGGACACACCCGTTTGTAGCGCCGCCTGTTGCAAATAAGAAAAAGGTTTCCGTCCATTTTGTCAGAATCCGATGCCGCCCCCCCCCCCCACTGTGAAGGTTTTCATTCGGCACACTTTTTATTAAGATGTATTTTTTTCGAGATATTCAAGAACATAATGTTAAATGGGACACCCGGTATATAAACAGAAATAACTAAGTATACAATTTTATAAAAAAGTCATCTACCCTCTATTCATCAGTATTCAGTCCTCTTCAAATATAGCACCCTCCTATGAGGGAAAGTAATTCCTGGGGAGCTGCAGGGCGTGCTGTTGTAATTTGTCTCAGGTGTTTGCCAATCTTCTTCCATTCCCATTCGAGAGGATTCTTCTTCTCATTCAGCCACTGCTGCACCTGGTGGTAGGTTCTAAATGCATGCTGTCTGGAAGCTGCTGAAGTGGGGGAAAGTGCAGCCAACTTGAATAATATGAATGTATAGGCTGGTTTGCAATAGCCTGCAAGTAACACTGGTAGCGAAAACAATATAGATCTTCAGTGTTCTTGACTCCAATCATCGCAAGAAGGAAATCTGTGTGTTGTTCGCAAATCTGCCTGAAGGTAGCTGGGCGTCGCCAGACAACACGATGAAGGAGGTGACCTCCATCAATGATGAAGGATACTTTCTCTGAATCTTGGGTGATTGATGATTCGTTTGAATCCGGAATCTCCTCCTTCTCAATCTCTTTCATGGCGAGTGTTCCAACTTCAAACGCTTTATCACAGTTCACGTTTTCATCTATTACAACTCTTGTTGATAAGGAAGAGAGTTCAGGTGTTTTAGAAAACGGATTGTGTTCCTCAATCCAAGAAATAAAAGTTTGCAAGTGCTTACAATTTCTTTTCTGCCTTGCCTTCCGAGCTCCAAGTGCTTCTCTGAAGATACGCTGTGCGCACCTGCAAATTCTTCCATTGCTTCACACACCCGCTGTTATTCCTCTACCACCGGTCAATCCACCAATGCTACTCAAGGATCTCATCAAAACCTGTTCAATGGTCATGTCACTCCAGATCAAAACTTTTCAGTATGTCAGATGGTGAAATAACCACAATTAACGAACAAATCATTTTCTGGGCTCATTGAGTTGAGAAGATCCAGCGAGAACATGTGCTGATTTAGCGTAGTTTAACTGACCAGGCGCATGCAAAATGGGGAGCATTTGATGGACACAGTGAAGGTGAAGGAGAAAGTCCCCACTCCTCTCAACTCTAATAAACATTCGAACAAGCTCAACCATTTCTATGAGCTGAACCCACAGTTTTTGTATTCGTCCTGATTCTTTTAAACGTTGAAGTTGGTTTTCCAAAATTTCTACAAAGCTCTTCACTGCAAATGACTGCGTAATCTCTTCACCACGCATGAAAGTTGAATTGACAAAATTAAGCTCTTCTTTATTCACACTAATGAGAGTTTTCAAAAATATAATAATGAGTGCCTCTTCGACTAGGAAGAGGGCAGGAAAGCCTCATCACACTGTTTTTGGCATAGACAGTACTATACAACTCCTTCAAGCCACTTCCTGCCATGATGAATCCAATCGCTGACAAAATATGACTGAGGGAAAGAGAGATAGGAGAGTGTGTGAGGAGAGGGTAAGGGCGTCTTCTGGGCTACAATAGGATTGTACAGTAATCATTTTTTATAAAATTGTTTCGTTATTTCTGTTTACAAATAGTACCTAATTATAATTTCATTTTTCCAAAAAATCTAAAAAATACGAAAAATGTCTACTCTCACACCCTCCGCAACTCTGGAACCATTCACTTTAGCAAGATTATGCACAGGACAATTTTTGTTCACAGTTTAATGTAGATTAATGGCCCTTTTCGCGCTAAATCGCATAGTTTTCTAAATATTTAAGAAAAACTGATAAAAAGTACTCATTTACCATCTTCTCCTCTCCCCCCCTCCGAAACTCGACGCTTAAAATGGTGTAACTTTTTACTAAACAATATGGGGACCGTATAAAACAATTTGGAGTTGGAGAGAAACTTTTACTTTGGATGTTGAGGTTATGCACAAAAAGTTAGCACCCCCGCAATCAGCAATTCGGAAAACAATTAAAAACTAATTTTGGAACTCAATAAAAATTTTGGAACACACACATAGTCAGGAAACGCGTTTTTTGGGTGGGGGCGCTAGCTTGACGTCAAGCGACCTTTACTTTGGAATTTGAAGAAAAACGAATGACTTCGATGGAATTAAAGAACAATTAAAGACTAATTTTGGAACACAATAAACAATTTTGGAACGCAAACACAAACGTCAAGCTAGCATCCCCAACAAAATATTGCGTTTCCTGACTCAATATTTCCATCTCAAATTTTTTTATTGTGTTCCAAAATTAGTCTTTAATTGTTCCTTAATTATTACACAAGACTTTTTTTTAATTCCCAAACAAATGGTCGCTGGTATGACGTGAAGCTAGCACCCCCACGAAAAACGTTGTTTCCCGACTAAGTATATATTTATGCGTTCCAATTTTTTTTATTGCGTTCCTGAATTAGTCTTTAATTGTTGCTTAATTATTGCATCGAAGTCTTTCGTTTTTCTGCAAATTCCAAATAAAAGGCCGCTGGCTTAACGTCAAGCTAGCACCCCCACCCAAAAATTGCGTTTCCTGACTTTATGTTTGCATTCCAAATTTGTTTATTGTGTTCCAAAACTAGTATTTAATTGTTCCTTAATTATTACACAAGACTTTTTTTAACTTCCCAAAAGATGGTCGCTGGCTTGACGTCAAACTAGCACCCCCACCCAAAAATTGCGTTTCCCAACTTTATGGTTGCGTTCCAAAAATATTAATTGTGTTCCAAAATTAGTCTTTAATTGTTCCTTAATTATTAGATAGGAATTTTCCGAATTGCTGATTGTGGGGGTGCCAACTTTTTTGCATCAAAAGCGACAAGAGTCTAGTAAGTAGTTTGGTGGAAGTAGAAGATTTATCTGCAAAATGCGACAAGCAATTGAAATTTGAGGACCAAACGACGTAAGTTATCATTTCGCGAAATCAAAAGCTAAAAACAATTTAATTTCAAAGAAAATTTCGTCGGAAATCTTTAATAATCGTCGATTTTGTAATTTTTTCAAATTAAAATTTAAATGTGTCCAATTAGGTATGCATATAAAGACGATTTTCAGAGATTTATTTTTCAATTTATATTTTTAATACTCGAGTTTGTACAAAAAATTAGTTTAAATAAGCATTCGGGAAGAATCTTAAGATATTCAAATTTATACAATTAACTTAAATGAAAATTTTCTCTTATGGTTTAATAATTGGGAATGAAAATAATTTTAATTGTTCGCGTGTGTTCTGAAAAATTACGCTCAGTTCGAGCTTTTTGAAAAGTTTGATCCTAAAAGTGCCCAGTTAATTATCTTATCGCTAAAGTGGAATAAATTGAGCTTCTTTCAAACTTAAATTGGGTTTATTCGTGGCATTTTGTTATACGTTTCCGTTTAACTTTTCGAAAACTTAAGAAAGAAAAATCACTATTACAAATATTAGCAATTAAATGAGAGGAGCTAGGTACGCAAATGGGCACGTTATTAAGTTAGCAAGAAAAAAAAACCTCAAAATTAAAATTTCCTTCTCTCTGAGCAATTTACGTCCGGGGTTTGAGATTATAATTCAGATAAACAGCAGAGAAAATAACTTGCGAAACAGAGGACAATTATTCAATTTAGAGTTTGTAGCTGCTGAATAACTCTTAAAATTACTTTTTGTGTAGACACATTAAAATGATTTACGTTAATTAGGAAAGAAATTATGGAAGAGTCTAGATTCACTAGGAAAAACTTACATTTTTATACACGTATAGCGGAAATTTACTAGGAGGAGGGGGAGACAGTCATGTTTATCGCCGTTTCAGCGGCTATAATTTTTGGCCACTTCTCTCAGCTTAATAGTACGAATATATACTTTTATAAGCTTTGTTATCGTATAGGTTATACGAGATGCGCCTAGCTTTAATGTGCAACAATGCAATCCAAAATGCCGAAATTGCTTAATATCCCCGATAAGGAATATATTGCGACCATTTTATAACGTTATATATTGAATATTTTGTTTATCTTAGTTACTATCATTATTTCCATGTATCTATCGACGATTTCCTACTTTTATTTGCCACTATTTCTCTATGCGTCGATCTTTCTTTTGCTTGCTCAATTTAACTTTTGGCAGTTTCATGTCCTTTTTCAACCTCTGCTTGAATTGATGAAACGAACAAGACACTTATTATTATGATCCATTAGGTCGATTGTTCCATCCTACGCCCGTTTATGTCCCTTAGACCACCGAAAACAACGTCAGATAGATGACATGACCTTGGGTTTTAACACGGACCCTGACCTCCAAAATCGACTGTAATCAATACGCTAGAAGGGGAAACGAGGCAAAACGGCGGAGAAGGGCAGAGAAAGGAAGGGGACGAAAGCGGAGGAGGAGATGAAGAAATAAAGAAGGAGAAAGTGAAGGAGGCAATTCGGAGGGTGAAAAGAGGCAAGGCGGCAGGAGAAGATGGAATACAAGGGGAGGAATGGTTATATGGAGGGGAAAAAGTGGGAAAAAGAATGACAATGGTAATTAATAACATATGAAGAGGGGAAGGCTTCCCAGAAAGATGGAGACTAGGATTAATTTGCCCGGTACATAAAAAAGGCGACAAGAGGGAAGTAAAAAATTACAGAGGGATAACGTTATTAGACACGGCATACAAGATTTATGGGATGGTACTAGAAGGAAGACTACAGGCGGAGTTAAAAAAAGTGGGAAAATGGTAGCATTATTTGTGAACCTAAGAGGGAAAAGTTATGGGAATACCTAAGAAACAAAATAAACGAAAGGTTAGTAAAAATGATGGAGGAAATATATGTGTAAACGAGGAATAGGTTGAAGGTGAATGGAGAGATGAGCGAAGAATTCGTGACAAGGAAAGGGCCGAGGCAAGGATGCTCACTGAGCCCCACGTTATTTGCAATATATGTAGAGGACCTAGAAGAAGCAATGAAAGGAGAGCAGGCTGGTGGAGTGGTCGTCGGGAGGTTGAAGATATGGTCCCTTGCGTATGCGGACGATCTGGTATTGGTGGCGAAAGAAGAAAAGGGAATGAGGGAAATGATGGGTATGCTAGGAAGATACCTGAAAAGAAAGGAGCTAGATATAAACATACAAAAAACTAAGATGATGGTATTCAGGAAGGGGGCTGGAAAAAGGAAAACGGAGGAGTGGAAATGGGGGGAAGAAGAGATAGACCAGGTGAAGGAGTTCCCGTACATGGTGTACACGTTAAGGGAGGACAAGAAAGAGAAGGAACATATAAAAGAAAGAGTAAGAAAGGGGAACAAACTAATAGGACAAGTGTGGAGTGTGGGAGAAAGGTTGTTCGGAATGGACTTAGGAAAAAGGAAGTTACTGTTCGATAAACTGATAAAAACTGTGGTGCTATACGGGGCGGAAGAAACAAAAGGAGGTGGAGGAACTGCAAGTGAAATATTGGAAATGGGTGCTGGAGTTGGACAGATACACGCCGGGGTATGTGGTGGGGAGGAAGTACAGGTAGCAAAAATAAGAGTAAAGGCAGGAGGGAGGGTAGTGGGGTACGAGAAAGCGATCAGTGGAAAAGAGAGAAGCAAAATACCAAAAGAATGCTGGAAAGAAATAAAAGAGGAAAAAGTGAAATACGGACAATGAAAGTAGGGAGAAATATTATAAAAGTAATGGGTACTCGAAGAAAGAAGTAGAATGATTAAGAGAAAAAGGGGCGTGGCCGCGTGGGTAAGGGAGGACGTAGTAAGAAGGGACAGGGACGTACAAAAGCAGGAAGGATGGATAAAAGTAAAAGAGTCCAGGTATAACGAGAACTACAAGAACATCAAGAGAGAAGGGATACCAGAATACCTGAAAGGGGGGGGGAAGAAGAAAGAGAATGGTGGCGAGGTTCAGATGCGGGAACGAGGAGCTGGAGAATAAGTATTGCAGAGAGGAAGAAGAAAGAAAGAAAGTGCAAACTGTGTGAGGAAGGGACGGAGAAGGTGTCACATATGCTAAGAGAATGCAGGGAGTTAAGGGAGGATGAAAGGAATGTAGAGGAAATATTAGACGAGAAAGGCAGAGGAGCGAAGTGGATGGAAGAAGTATGGGAGAGAAGGAAGAAACTAACAGGGATGTAAATATGTAAAAATGATATGTAAATAGGATCTTTGCAAATTATTATTATAAGAGCAATAAAGAATACTTCTACTACTACAATACGCTTGAGAAATGTAATCAAATCTGGAAAATGTACAACCTCCTGAATCACTTTAACCCTGTAGCCCGAGGCAGAGTTCTGTTTGACAATCCATTCCGAGTCATTGAAGTGGTGTTGGGCCCTTGAAAGAACCACGGATTCAAGAATATCGTCATGGTTAACTTTGACTCCTTGATCCACGAAAATCTTCACTAACCAAAATTCCGTCCCATACCCTGACGGGCATAAGTGTTCTATGGATTCTGATGTATGACGGGCTTTACGGGCTCCCTGACGTGACATATTTCAAAGTTCAGCATTGAGATTTACTTCACGAGCATCTTCAACTTCTGCACAGTCTTTCGTCTACTGATTACCTACCACGGAAGACCTTTTGGTGATGATTTATTGCACTGCATTCCCAATCCGTTGTTCGTCTCTTCAGTTTTGTCAGAGATCTACAAGTTTGATACAACTAGCGCAGCATTAATGAAATCATATTTGAGCGATAGAATGCAAGCTGTAACGGTTAATGGAAACACATCCGAGTTTCTTAAACTTCATAGAGGCGTGCCGCAAGGTTCCATTCTGGGACCACTATTGTTCTTAATATTCATCAACGATTTTTCGCTCCACCTAAAAGATACCGTCACTTGTCTCCAATATACAGATGATACAACTCTATTGATATCTACCAGATCCTAGACATTGTTTATGAAGAGGCTGGTAGGGCAATACAACTAGCGGACAAATGGTACACATCAAACCCAACAATGTCGACAATCCGGATTATGCTACCTTCCTGGGCCTTAACATAGATCCGAAATTGACGTTCAGTGAACATGTGTGTAAAGTAGCGAAAGTAATTACTATTGCAATATGGTCTGGGGCAAGTGTGCAAGTGCATCAAGACTCTTTGCGCTCCAACGTCGGGCCATCAGAATTATAGGCGATCTGAACTACAGAGAGGACTGTAAAACATATTTATTAGGTGCAGATTATTGACGCTGCCCTGTATATTTATTCTACAATGTATTTTATATTATTATTATTATTATTATTATTATTATTACTTAGGGAACATTTTTTTGAAAACGCTGCAAAAACGAATCACTTTGTCACCACTTATGCGAATTGATGAAATAATCGCAAAGATCTACGAGAGTAACCGAAACGAGCTGCTATTTGTTCAAGGGAAATCAGCTTTCTGCCTACAAAGTCTTGGTGCAACATTTTTGGCACTGAAAAAATGCCCAAAATTACCTAAATCTCTCGATATGTAACATGTCTATCTTCATTTATAACCTAACGTCATTATTCTCTGGAATGGCTGCTGGTTCCAATTTCCAAATTGCTTATCAAGTACGTCCGCTCTCAAACTCTGCATACCAGGTAAGTATTTAGCGATCAACGTTTTTGAGACAATTGCCTTTTTTGTTTTCTTGGATCAATTACATTCAGTTCCTGATTTGGTCACTTCAAATTCTGACTAAATCTCACTTGGGAGTGGAAAAATGCGGGAAACATTGTGGAGAAGCTTGGCAAAATCGGGTTCCACCTACTTAGCACAACAAGAAAATAGTGGTTAAGTAACTGTGCCAGTTACAACTTATCCAACTGGAGGTCTGAAGCAAATGTGGTGCTTAGTTGTGGCTCGTCATCTCGTTCGAAGAAGTGTGTCAAAAAAGTGCGAAATCGCTTTGAGGATTTTAACTTATATGTACTAAAGTGCACTCGAGTGGGGGTCGCGAGGAACCTACTCAACAAGATACAAGGAGTTCTAGCGATAAGAGTTACCAGGACCTAGCGTATAGAGGCGCTCGAAGATGTGCTAGTGGTGGCCGGTGCCATCCCAAGTTGTGGGTAAAGCCAGAGCGCGCACATGGAACTTAGAAAATAGCAATCGCAATGAGACAAAAACCTTGATGGGGCACAGTCACCGTGTAATATAATTTCTTACCGGTCACGGAGAGAACAGCCAGTACATGCACGAGATCAACAAAAGGGAAACTGAAGACTGCCTGGACTACGGTGTAATGGATAACAACGCCCATGCTTTCCATAAATGGCCCAGGTGGTACGGAGAAAGAGAACACCTCGAGCAGAATAAAATAGACGTGTGTAAGGGCTTATGCCTGTGAAAACATCAATAAAGATATGAATATGAATATGAATATGAAACATACGGAGGTGTGCGACCGGCATTCCCATTTATATCAAAAAATAGAATGATAAGGGGTAATGATAATTAGTGAAACTTACCTAATGTTTAATCATTTCAGTGCCCCACAACAAATTTCCATTGGAAAAAAATGGTACGCCACTGCATTTCCCCTCTTACGAGTCTTTAGTGCACGGAATTCTGAAATGAACTTTAGTTTAATTTGTTGTCAGTACTAAGACTGGGACAGTCCTAGAAACTGTATGAACACTAGGCTTAATGCGCAGGGCCTTGTATCTTTGATAGTTGTCCACGGTTAATATAGTAATTAAGGTAACTAGGGCGTTATGAACTAAATAACGCCTAAGGTCGACAGTGTAAGGCACCACGGGCGTTATGAACTAAATAACGCCTAAGGTCGACAGTTTATAGCCCGAGGGCCTGGCCCTCGGGCTATAAACTGTCGACCTTAGGCGTTATTTAGTTCATAACGCCCGTGGTGCCTTCATAACTTTATGTCATACTTGTAAGAAGTTGATTAAGATGATTAAAAGAGATGATAACAATAAAATCAGTATAGACTGACATTTAAGATCCTTGACCGTATCTATAGTGATGAGGTATAATATTTTACATTTGCGGGCGTTATAAGCTAGCTTTATAAAAAATAACACCCGTTGGTATGTAAAATCCGGTTGTCATGTAAAGGGGCGTTATTTAGTCATTAATGTCTCTTGTTTTAGTAGTTGTTGTGGTGAAATAATAAGCTAGTATGACATAAAAGAATGTTAGTGTGGATATTATTACAGTTAGCAAAGTAATGTTTTATTTAGATGTATCAGTTGGGGGAAAGAAGACAGAAAGAATTCAACCGAGCACAAACCTCGATGGCGCTCTTTTAAAAACTCTCATAATATCGATATAATTCTCTTATTGTCGCATTAATTAGACTCGTCGCTGTATACTAATTAAATTTAAAGGAAAAACGGAAACCGAGTAGATAATTGGGCGATCTCCAGTTTATGAAATACTATAAATTAATTTAGAAGCCAAAATCTAGAATCCATGTTCTTCTTCATTGTCGCAGAGAATTACACTGAATGTAAGTTCCTCTTAATTCATGCAATTAGTGAAGCTTAACTCCTTTGAGCAAATTCTAAAAGTTTTAATGCAAGTTATTAAAGAAAATTTACGTGCACAAATGCAAAGTTTACTAATGTTCTTGACGTTTTTGTCCCGCTTTTTTTCTAGTCCATCCCCCCCAACCCAAAGTTGTGATTTTCACACACGCTCGACGGGCGATTATTCTTAATTAAAACCCCTTATATTAGCTACTAAAAATATGGGCATAAAATATAAACGGTTCGCAATTTCGTCTTGGAATTGCGATGTTACAACTAAATGATGTACGACCCACCTTGTAATAACATCACGTAAACTATAAGAAGGAAGGCCTTCTGGAAAATCGACGAACGTATTGCTACTTCATGACACAAAAAGCTTTCGATCTTGGCATTTCTCGATCTCGATAATCTACCTTTCTTTTCCTCCTCTCCTCCTTTATTGTGTACATTTTTGTCAATATTCTGCATGACTTGACGGTTTACTTTTTCCTCTTTGCATTATATATTTCGCTTAAAATGACTTTTTGCGAGCCAATTTTTTTTGGCGTACACAATACCTGTATTTCCTTAACGTGACAGTCTGTAAAGATAAATCAAACAACGGGGTCGAAATGGAAACGTAAAAGTTTTCACGTTACCTTTACCTTGTCATAATGTCGTGATACGTGACACTTATGTGTCTTCTAAATCAGAATGTTTTCAAAATATATACCTACATGTATATACACCCACACACTTTCTCCTACTATATTTATCATACAATTTACGAATGGTGGTTTCGCTGACATGGATAATCCTAATCTAGAAAATGACGTTTATTCTTCTAGCTTTTTGGGTTATAATCTACTCAATAAATAATATCACTTTTTTTCTTACCTTTATTATTTATTAACTGTTTTATTTTTCTGTAAATCGTAGCTTCTAAATAATAAATCCATTATCCCAATAGTGTAGTTTCATAAAAAATAGAAATGTCTGCAATTCTTTGAGAAATTCGTTATCCTGTACACTTGATCACCTTCCTCCCGATTTTTCCTCCTTCGTGTATAGGAATAGTTAACACGTTTAGACTGGGGCAGTCGGCGGCACATCGAAGATGAAATTATCCACCTTAAAGTTTTAAAGTGTATAATGAAGTATATTGGTAGATATACATATACAGTGAGCGGCTAAATTATGGAACAAATTCATTATTTTGCAAACAATTTATTTCAGATAAAAATCCTTAAATACGTCGATTTTTATTTTTTGTTGGGCACATTTTAGCATAAAATTTTTTTGCCAAAAAGTCGACATGGCGCCCACGCGCAATTTTGAAAAAAAAATTTAAGTGAAAAAGGGGGTCATGTGGCACATCGTTGGAAAGCTTTTAACAATGGGAATTCAAATCCATAATTTGAAAGCAATCGATTAATGTATAACAAAATGGCGACCTTTCAAAACGCGCGTGTTTTAAAGTTGCCATGCCACTATATCACCAATTTGCAAAACGTGAATTCTATTGGTTATTGATCTGACAGGAGTAGGTGCTTTGTTACGTCAAATAAAATGACAGATTGCAAATTAATTTCCGTTTTTCTAATTTCCATGACAACGAAAGGTATACTGATTTCACATTAGGAATTCAACCATTTCACATTATTAGTTCTTATTTCCATTTTAATACCAGTATTTATGATTTCAAAGTGAACCGATAAAAAAAATAGCGTAAAGTATTCGTGGATAAACAGGTCTTTAAAACACTTGCTCTATTTCAAGCACTCCGGCACTTATACTTTAATATAAGATTCATGTTCACTTATCACGCTACAATAATTTTTTTGGCATAGGTAATCGAAATTATTTAATCCCTCTACGAGGCCGGTGACCTTTAATACTGAGCCGGTCACAGGACTTAAAGAAGTGGAGCCCAACACAATCTTAATCTGGCGTAACCAGGACAGAGATTTTTCTTAACCAGTATGATCCGGTTGGAGCACGGCCCAATATATTTATTGACATTGAGAGCTCAAACAGATGGGAACCTTGGTCGTTTCTCCGCTGAAACGTATAATAAAATACATACGTAACTATTCTCGTTATTCCGTAAATAACATATAGTCACCTTTTTTTTTATCGAGATTCGGGAAACCTTTTATAGACCCCCCCCCCCACTCGGCTCTATAGCTGAGGGGTGTGTGACACTTCCATCTAGGTAAGGTTTACCCACAAACCCTTTCCTCTCTGTAAACCAGAGTGGCCCGGACAGATATCACCTTTAGGCATTCTTCACGTCCGAGACAGGTTCGGTGGCCAGTGGTCGCCACCTGAATGTTCCCGTATGTGTATCTATGTCGCCACTAGTTATCTCGTTCTCGTGTTTCGTAGATTTTCCTTTTCTCCGAAAATGGCCAATTTGGCTCCGATTTCGTCATCTAGCGAACTAAGTTTCCGGGGTTTATAGCCTTTCCCATATTGCAGCTCAGAGTCCCGCGCTCCGCCTCCCACCTCCCGCATTTGAAAACGACGCATGTTTCTTCCCGTCCACCAGCCGGCAGTCCAGGCAGTTTTCCGAGTCCCATACATACAGGGTGTTTCAGACCACCCGTACCGGCCAAATATCTCGCGAAATACAAAACGCATTGAAAAAAGAAAAAATACGTCTAAACAATTTTTTAAGACTCTATTGTTTGATAGTAATAGGATGTCCCCACTCCCACCCCCGGGGGGTGGAGAGGGGGGTAACTTCGTAATCTTAAATAGCACCCCCCAGTTTATTATGCAGATTTGAATTCTGCGTTAACCAATAGGAACTTTTTGTTTGAAACATTTTTCGAAGTTCGTGACAGATGGCGCTATGATCGCCGAAAGAAGTTTTTCCGATTACCTATGCTAATTTGATGTCAGTTTTGTTAGTGACAATCAAAAATGGTAATGCTTTGCAAAAGGGAAGAGGGGGAGCTTTATTAACCCCTCCCCCTTCCCCACACGGCCACTTCAGCCCTACGGCCCATAACCTAGGATGGGAAAACGCAACCATTTTAGATTTAAACAACTGTTCAATATCACGATTGAAGAAGTTAAATTTTGTAAATTTTTTTTGTCTTTGATGGAAAATAGAAAAAAAAATTGAAATACTTACCTACTTTGATTTCACGAGTAAAGAACACATTGACATTCGAGATACGTTTCAATCTAAAATTAGGGGTGAAGTGGAGGTGTGGGGAAGGGGGGAGGGTAAATAAAGCTCCCCCTCTTCCCTTTTACAAAGCATTAACATTTTTTATTGTCACTTAACAAAACTGACAACAAATTTTGCATAGGTAATCGGAAAACTTCTTTCGGCGATCATAGCGCCATCTGTCACGAACTTCAAAAAATGTTTCAAACAAAAAGTTCTTATTTGTTATCGCAGAATTCAAATCTGCATAATAAACTGGGGGGGTGCTATTTAAGATTACGAAGTTACCCCCTCTCCACCCCCCGGGGGTGGGAGTGGGGACATCCTATTACTATCAAACAATAGAATCTTAAAAAATTTTTTAGACGTATTTTTTCTTTCTCCAATGAGTTTTGTATTTCGCGAGATATTTGGCCGGTACGGGTGGTCTGAAACACCCTGTATATTCACCTAAAACATTCTACAATAACAACTCCTGAAATTGTGACTCTGTCATTATAAAACACCCTGTAGAATTAACCAGTAACACTTGGCTCCGTCATCTACAGGTGGGTAGGATTGTGTCTCAATCCCACTCCCTCGATCGAGGGCTACTCTATGGATTCTGGGAAGAGTATCATCGCATCGGGAACAAATTCTGTGGGCGGCCATCGCTAGTGGAAGTAACAGAGAGGAAGTTCTTAAGATCCCCCTTCTCTCCAATCTTGTAAATTGAACTATTTTGTATGCATTTTGGAATCACACTGTAGTTTTGAAAAACGAGAGAAGGCGGATTCTGTGGTTTTTGGTGCACTTGCAAAAGCAACAAAGATGTCGTGGTTCTGTTTGTGTCCGTCTTCCACATCCTTTGCAGTGAAAGATTAGCAGAGTTGTGGATACTCTGTGGAAGTGGGAAGAACGAGCTGTTCATGAAATAGTCACTAAATAGGAAGAAAAAGGTGTGTAGCCTTGATAGGCTATCATGTATAGTGTCCTTTTTGTACTTCAATAGGTAAAAAACCGATTTGAGAAGTTTAAATCTGTCATGTATGGCATGAAAATGTCGACAGTGTAAGATAGCGTTTATTTTCTTCGGATGTTACTTAGATGAGAGTAGTAAGCAAGGCCTACTCTAATTTACTTCAGGACTCTCTTCAAGAACGGACGGGTCTATAGGTCTATGGCTCTGTTCCTGTAGAAACCATTTGACCTCTATTTACTTCTCAAAGTCACCCCATCAAGGGGCGAATGGCTTTGAAGTGAATTAGAGTTGTTGGAATTAGGAGATGGATGGGATGCCAATCAGAAGAGCAAAGAAAACTTTGTAAAAGTAATTGAGAAAGAAAAAGACGGCGTAAAAGAAAATTCAGGGCATTCGGACAAAAAGAAATCCAAAGAAAAATAAAGGGAATGTAAGATTGAAAACAAAACACGCTGGTGAGGATAAAACGTCAAAAACTAGGAATAAATGAAAATCATGAGGATGAAGTAAGAGAGATGGAATGCTAACAGAAAAAAATTAAAGAAACAAAGGGATGATTTGATCATGCAATAACGATGAAAATGGGCAGTATGTTGATTAGGTTATTTACAAAGAAAATATTTAAAGGAAGAGAGGGAATTGAGCGCTACTGAAGATGAAATACTTGAAACTTGAAATAAATGGAGAAATCTGGGTATGGAATGAGAAGGTCGAGATGAAAAGAATCGAAGAAGCACGGCTTTATATCATTTAGGATAGTTGTGGTGTTATTTTTAACTGTGATCATGAGGTAGATGGTGGTTCTTACATAAGAAGAAAATGGGTCTCTGTTTCGATTAATGCTCACTTGCCTTACCCCTGGATGGTACTTCTTTAAAAGTAATATTGTTTTTTAAAAAAAAAGCCTGAAAGCAATGCCTTTTTGAGATATTTTTTCCAATAAAATCTACTGTTTAACCGTTTTTCAATTAAAAAAATAAGACTTGCAATACAGCAAAATTGTTCTTTGCTGACTCGAGAAGATCGTTTTTGGCTGCGTTGGAAACCATTTACGCACCTCAGTTTTTACGGTTTTGTCGTCCGCAAAATCCAGGCATGCAAATCCTTTTTCAATACTCCGAAATGGTAATAATCACTTGGAAAGTATGGTGGATGTTTCATTGCTGTAAAACAGAAATTTTCAGTTGCTCGTTGTGTTAATGTTTGCATGGGAGTGACAAGTATTATCACACCTTTTCACAAAAGTTTACGGTTCTAAAGTAGGAAGTGACCCAAAATTCTTATACCAATAGGAAATATTCCAAACTCAAGTACCTCCCCACTAAAGCCAGGCCCGTAGCCAGGACGAAATAGCAGAGGTGGCAAACAGTTTTCTAGGTGGGGCGCTTAAAAAAAGTATTGACCGAAAGTCTGCAACAGACTCTGCAAATCAATTTTTATGGTCCTTCTTTTTCTAAGGCTAGAAATGATAAATTGGACAGCCTTTGAAATGTCATTGCTAGTCTTAAGGGTTTACTTATTCTCCTCTTCGTCCTGCCTGTGTCTGGTGTGCAATTCTGCAATTTTGTTTGGATAGATAGCAATACGCTTCAGAAGATGTTGATGTTATTGCTAAATTTATATTAACCATTAAACCATATTGTCCAGATGGAGCTAGGGCATGCTGTAGGTGGGGCTGAGCCCCACCTACAGCATGCCCTGGCTACGGCCCTGACTAGAGCTTATTAATCATATTCAATAGTGCAATAAACTGTAGAATGTCGAACTAAATTCAATTATGCAATGAAAAATGTAAAATTTGCTATAGTAATGAATGAGGTTAGATCTATATATGGAGTGCTTGCATTTTTACACCTCCATCAGCTCTGAAATTTTAATAATTTAATAAAACTCGTGTCGCGAATGCGGTTAGCACAAATCAATATTAATTAACCAAAAAAAAAGATAAATTTAATTGCTACCATATTCATGAGCTCATCATTAAATGTGGAGAGCGGTTTTTTTTTTCAATTTATTTAATAGAAACGTCTCGGGTAAAGGTTTCTATTTCCATTCATCTACAAGAGAGAAGTTATTCAATATGTCAGTTAGTATACGATAAATTCATACAAGTCTAACAAGCGCACTTACTAAATAGTTAATTGCAAAAACATGTTGAAACGGATCTACAAAGCAGAATTGCACCATTATAAGACGTCTTACACGAACGTCGGCGCTCCATAAAAATAGCTCTTATTATTCTTTAAATGTTTAATGTTACTTCACTGGGCTCGCATGTCGAAACAGTAATTTAATTTAATTGGAAATTTTGAAATTATGTTTGTCACTGAATGGGACGATTGGAAAAACTTTGAAGTTTGATGAGTCACGACATCGTGCCTTATTGAAATCTGGCGTTTACATTATGGACAGTCAGTGCATTTGTCGTGCTTTGGCTTCCAATAGAATTACAAAGAGTATTGTAACAAAGATCCATTTGACCATTTCCTTTTTTGTAATAAAATGGAGTGACCTGTTTTTTGTTGTTTTCACTCACCCCCCTCATCTATATCTTGTTTTTATGTATTTTCGAAACCTGAAGATGGCTCGTAGTAGTCGAAACTAGTAGCTAATTTTATCATTTTAACTATGTGTAACTATGTGGTGAATTAGTTATAACTAATTCTAAAATTTTGCTAGTCTATTTTTTATCGTTCACGATTCACATGAACCCCTCTTTGGCCTTATTGACGTAGAGACCTGAAAACCAATACCGTTCTTTCTTGAACCCTTATTGTATTTTGGAAGAAATGATAGCTTCTAAAAAGGGTTGTAGTACAAACGGAGGAGCAACAGTAGAAAACAGGAGCTGAGGATTCTTTCGACTTGTTCACTGACAATGAATAACAATTACCTATGTGGTTTTGGTTGTTTGCAGTGTTGTGTATCGACTAATATGATAACATTTTTGGGAAATGCACACGTTAATAGAATATTGATGCTGTAAAAATATAACCCAGGTTACGTTTTGGTGAGAATCAAACAGATTCCAACACATTCTCTTTCCAATACTTACATTATCAGCTGTATCCGACTTAGTTCCGGGAATATACCCCAGAGCTGGTCATGAAAACTTGGGATCTACTAAAACCAACCACGGCCAAAAGCTGGAACAACAGTCACACAATTAAAGATTACCTACTAACAACAGGCAAAGAAAAAGCCGACAAGTTACCCCGACTGACCTCAAAACAACCTTTTTATGGTCCAAAGTTGGGTCTTCCACGGACAGTATCAACTGTAAACAACTGAATAACTGAAGACACCCAAGCCCAGCACAAGGCTAGGTGGAACTTGATGTCAGACTGCCGTCACACGAGAGAGACCTTCAGAGGATCATCTCGTAGCCTGGTGCGTTTTTGCACAGGGCTTTCCAGAAAGAACCTGCACAAAGGGCCCGAATGGGTGGCCTACGTCCGCGTGGACTTCTGACCACCCTCCCATCGTAATCCAGAATCCTACTAACCATATTAAGCACTTTAAGAGTTGAAATCCTGAAATCCACAAAGTAAAAATCTAGTAACAAAGATAAAGAAAGCATTAGTCTGGAGTGTAGGGGAGTAATGAACGAGGCTGCACAATCCCTGTAAGCCTAGGACAAAAGCGACTGAATTCCAAGCCGAGGTATATGCAATCCCGACGGAGGCTGCTCAGCTATTACAGACCGCAAAGCAACGATTGCAGCAACAGATTCATATGTGGACTAGTCCTTGAATGTACACAAATGAGGGTAACCTTAAATTTTTTAGAGGACTTTTCAACGTGTAAAAATACTCCTCCGTTTTTCACGAATCCTGAGCGCAAATCTCAATAAAAATTCACCGGAAATATCTTGAAAAATCCGGGACGAAATACTCTAGCAGGGAAAATCCATGAGAATGCCTCTTTTACACCTCTTGAATTAAGCCAAGTCCTCTAAGTCAAGAGTGTTTTTAAAGTATTTTTTATTAGGCTTTTAATTAAAAATAAAAAAGAACAAGAAAATAAGATGTTGTCGTAGACTTTCCCCGCTTGAGTATTTCGTCCCGGATTTTTCAAGACATTTCCGGAAAATTTTGATTGAGATTTGCGCCCAGAATTCATGAAAAACGGAGTGATTTTGGCCCTAAAAATGGTCTATCCCGCTCTCAAAATTCCCTTGGTCACAAAATATTACAGGAATATATTTTTATTCCAAAACTAATCATTTTGCTATTGCATTCTTTTCAAGTTTCCTTTGGGATTTCGTGAAATGGCTTATAAACGAAAGGTGAATGGTAGTAGGAAAAAAAGTCGAAGATTCCAAAAAACAAATAAACTGTTCGTGATCCGAAAAAACCTATTTTTAAAATCAGAAATCGAATTATTAGCGATAAAAAAAATGAGAGCCCCCTTCCTGAAAGCTTGTGAGAGACCATTTATAGGTCCCGAACCGGTCTGTGGGATTACATAAACACAGTCAAAAAGGAAATTCAGGCAATACTTACAAAAAAGCGCTGCAGCCACTGGTCGAAAATTTCAGAACAGAACCATTCCAAAATCTTTCTGGTAAACCCAAACTGGGATTAAATTAAGTAGGATGAACATGAAATGGTCACAGGCCACTGTGCCTGCACAACACGGGACTGACCAACAACCCAACCCGTTAAGCAGCAGTTGTGGTGAGGAGGAAGAAACGCCAGATTGTAATTAACCGATCATCTTTAAGTTTCTTTACTCTAGCAACCCCTCTGTCGGAGTATTTTATTTAATTCCCAAAGTTATCCAAAGAATTCATACTTAACCTCCCACAATTAAGAATCGGTCTAATGATGTCCAGGAGTTTAACTTTTTCAATATCATAAAACCGTTGATTAGGTGAAAGGTCAGCCAGATGATCTATCGTTAACGCACATAATTAAACATGACTTACCCGATTTAATTAACAACTAATATTTTTAACACGGATGTCTCATTCACATGAAGGTACTTCCTTGTGTAACGCAACAAATCGACTGTCATTTACGGGCGCAAGGTGGAACTGCACATACCGGTTACATCAGTTGAATAACTCTTACAGAAATACCTATATTAATTTCGATCTTGGGGAATACTTTTACAACCCACGGCTCTCCATTTGTGCCCATTCTTGATCTTCAAAAGCCGTCATGACAAATCTAGGAATAGATTGACGTACAGCTACTTCAGGGGGGTGTCTTCTCTGAGTCACTCATCAAAAATAACGCCAACATCCCTGTTGGAAATTTATAGAATGACTTCCTGTAACGTCCTCAATTGAGTTCTTGGGTAGCCTTAAAGAATCTTAGGTAGAAATCTTTGGCTGCAAAGAATCAAGTTCTATTATTGGAAAGTCTACTGTCAAACCATGATATGCTCAGTTACACATATGTCAAAAAATAGAAAAACTGTCAAACAGTCTCGTTACAGTACCCCTCCTGTTTTTGAAACAACTATTTAGTTGGATCGAAAACAACTTAATCTTAAAACAACTCAAAACGAAACAAAAATTTACGTATACTCAACACTTGATTTTACCAGTAACTCCCTGAAAATTTGACTGTCAGTATCAAACAGAAAAGTCTCTGTTTATTTCCTTCAGCACTCCTGCTAAACGGTACCCCCTCTGATTCCCTCTGGACCATTTCTTCGGTAGATAGATGCTTTTCTGATCCATCTTCGTCTCTCGTTCCTCTTTCTCTAATATTTCTTCTACTGGTTGCTTTTCTTTCGATATTTCCTCCGATAATTCTTGTTCTTCATTCACTTTGACCGGTGTGGTCCCTCCTTCTTATTTCATATTCTTGCCTCCTTCGCTGGCATTGAATCAGTGGAGCTCCCGATCCAGTCGTGGGCAGTTTCCCTGATTTCCGTTTGGTTCTTCCTTCCTTCATTTAGTCGTCCTTTAATGTTACCGATATCCTTTTGGTTCTTTGTGATCCTCTCTTCTTCATTTATAATATGTATTGTCATTATCCCTACTGGATTCCCCTAACCGTTGCACTGATTTCCTTCCTTAGTACATAATCTTTAACACCTTAACTCTTCAATTTCCTTTGCTTGCATGCGAAAGTTCTCCTCTATAAGTTTTTCCTGCGCCTTTAGCTCAGCGACTGTTTCTTCTTTCTTAATTCTGACACACTTCTTCCAAGGTTTTGTACTTCAGCCTTGATTTCTTCTTTTGTACTTGCTTGGTTCGCTTTCCAGCCATCATATTTATCAAATCGACCACTGCAGGTTCTTCCGTGTGATGGTCTTCGTAAAAGTTAGACAAAGAAATAAGTAATGTGAGCGAGTACGATAGGAGGAGAATATGAATACTTTAAGGTTTTTTCTGAAAGGAAGAAGTCTCGAAAGATGTTAGCGGTAACTGACAATAATGAAAAGAAGATGAGGATAGTTAGGCCATATCCGCAGAATGGAGGAAGAACGGCTCCGGAAACAAACATAACCCTATGCGAACCAGGAACGAGAAGAAGTGGAAGATGAAAGTAACGTCAGCTCTACGGTCCTACAAGTAAGGACTATGAAGGAGACTTATTGTATTCTTCAATCATTCCCACAATTGAAACCATTACGACCTTTACATTAGGCATAGTAGCACTCTCCCGGCCATCTTCACAAGGAATCAAATTTTTGTTTCAATTTCGACCAAATCTTTATGTATAAAAAGTGTAAATTAGAATAATTACACCATTTTATACTTAAGGGTTGTTGTAGGCACATCTTCATCAAGAGGGCGTTTTCGGGGGACACTCGAAACCCCGAACAGAATCGCAAGTAGCATTTAGTTTGAACTTTTAATGGCTTCTATACTAAGTACCTCGTACTCTTTAACTACTATTATTACTAGAAAAGAATTCTTCCTTTTTTTTCTCAACGTCTTAATTAAAATAATTGTTCGAATATTCGTTTAGAAAGTTAAATAAAAGCAATTTAACTTTCGTAAAGTTGGCTATATGCATCTCATGTTCCTTCACTCGTCGTTTTTGTTTGAATGAACGTGAGTTATTAACGAACCGGAATCAGACAAAACAAATGTTAATAACTCGTTTATACGAGACGTCATTTTAACGTGTGTTATTGAACATTATGTGTACATTCCTAAAATTGTGGAGTAGTAGCGCACGAGCTGACAGATCTTTTTAATTAATGCCCTTGCAGAACTTGAATGTAAATTTTCCAGTTTAACGTTCGAATGAAGACAAATGAGAAAATTAAATGAATTAGTTTCACGGTCGATCCCAATTTATGACAGGGTTTTAACGTATTTATTGTGCCTAATTAACATTCCCGAAAATGTTGCTCCAGTTTCCTTCTCACCACACCTGTATGAATAAATAATTGCTTTTATACGAAAGGTATTAGTATTGAAAGACCTTCCAATGTTTTTTGTTCATGTTAGATCGTTTTCTCCATTATTAAATTTTGGGGTAGGATTATATACGAGGGTGCGCTCTCTTAGATTCGTAAAATCACGAAGCTTCGCCCATTTTGTAAAGATTCATCCCTGAATGAAGATGACGAAACTTAAGATTGTGGAAGACGTGCAGAAACTCCATCGTATGCAACTGTAAAAAAGTACTTTAACTTGAAGGCTCTTCCACTAAAATACGCTTGAGCGTCCAAAAAGTGAAATAGTGAAAGAAATTGTAACTTCTGGCCGAAGACAGTGTTTAACACACTGGTCTCCTCGAATGCTTTCGGTCACTTGATCGCCAAAGAACCAAATGATCACCGACATCCCTTCTTCACAGATGTCCAAAGTAAACGCAGAGGCAAACTGTGGAATGATGAGTTGCTGTTACACGACACAAGTCCCATCTTCTTGCAATGCCTACAACGGCCGAATGCGATTTTGACTTTCTTCCACGTCCTCCATTTGCCACGTATTTAGGTCCTGGCAATTATTTTCTATTCCCTACGATAATAATAAACGACCTGTGCAAAGGACTTTTCTTGTTCACCAGGTTCTTCGCCCATCCACTTTCAAAACACTGAGATACTCAAGAAGGATCTTGAAAAGCTGGAAAACACGGGTTTATCAATCTGGTTCGTGAAGAATACTAAGATTCAGCCAAAAGATAACTAAGCATCGACACTAAGAATCAATTGGACAAGTTGACTGCTAACCAGGGGGAACTGTTGCAAGATCACCATTATTCGTGGACAGCTGTACTCCAACCAACCACTGTCGAAGTATGTACTAAGATACTTGCGTATGATCTTCAAAATCTTGGGTAAGAACAACAATCCCCTTGAATAGGATTACACACCTACGGATAATCCATGAAGATTGGGTTCCCAAGCTCTAAATAGCGTCTAGTGGTGAGAATGACAGGGCAAGTGTAGACAGTTGGTTAAACGACGCTTAATCCATAAAAGGAGTACTTTCCCTTTGGCATTCATGGATGTGAAAAAAAGCCTTTCGAGACACTGTTTCATTCAGCGAGGTGAATAAACAAGGCAGCCAATGGAAAGACCTATAAGGACAACTTGAGATATTTCATAATATGATAGACTTGGGAAGGATTTGGTGATAACCAATCAGAGTGAAATTGGCTGTGAACTCATCAATCGACTGATGTGGTGAGATTCCTTTCTTCGGCTGATGTCACATACTGAAGCACTGGAAACAATTTATTTGATAGAACTCGTCACAATTTATAAAGTCATTGACTTGGTCGACAGGACGTTGTCCTCAGCTTTCTCTGTCTTGTTGAGGTGGTATCTTGGTGCAGAAGCAAGATGGGGAGATTTTGTCCCCTTTTTCATTAAAGAAAAGAATTTCTTCGACTTCCGACATTAGTGGTCCATTGACATTTCCACGGAACGATCGAGAAAGAACTATCAAAGGCTTTGGGAAGTGATAAATTCGGTCCTCATTCCTTTCTTAAGCTGAAGATCTTTGATTCCTCCGCTGTTTTCATTAACGAAACATTGAAGCGTTTATCATGACAGTAAACTTACATACATATTTGAGGAAATCCATCTCTCATCCAGATGTTTGGTCTGCTTTTGTCCAAACCCACCAGCACAAATTGGTGCTGTTCAGGGTCGATGGAACCAGCCTCCGATCCTCTTCAGTTGATCCTTACACTTATTTTACTTTTCTCCTTTGCCATCACTCAATCAATTTCGAGAAATATGGTGTACTCGCTTCTCTACCTGAAGTTTCCTTTTTACTGGTAGGTAAGCTCCGTGGGCCCTCTTCTTTAACGGTTTTAAGTTTTCTAATAAATTTGTTAACCTTTCAACCCAAACAAACATGTTTCCCCCATCGTGGTTTAGTGATCCAAAGGAAAATAAATGTAACGCCCGGACAGCACCAATAGTAACTGATTTGCCTAATCTGGAAAAGGTTCTCTGGGATGGAGAGTAGATCTCATAAGCCTCGATAAGTTAAACTGATCTTGTTAGAGGTAGAAAACTTTTAATTAAAACATATTCTAGTAAGAGAAATACGATACACAATTAGAAAAGTGTCATATCGTGTAAACCGTCCTAACATCTTGACTGAATTGAGTACATGCAGTGCAGTTCGAACCCCAAGTGACGTTTTGTAAGCTAAAAATTTACAATGGATACACTTGAATTTACAGGAGAGAAAACCCGCAAATACAAGTTAAATTTGGTATAAAACGAAAAACGTCGTTCCAGATCTAAGTTGTGATGAGCTTCGCAAAACAGCTTATCAATATTCGCAAAGCAGTCAAGGGCGCTCTAGGCATTGTTCGAAGTCAATAGAACACTTGACTGAGGCTGCCGTCCTCCAGGTTTCAATCTGGAGAGCCGATCTACTCGGCAAACACCCCCCCACCCCAGCAGGGAACTGAAAGGAAATAATTTTGTGGCACGCCACGAGATCAACTTCCCTCACCTCAGATATTTAGTGGACACTTGAACTTTTTTTATATGTTTACATCATCGACGTTGTCTCTGTTTTGTATTATGATGTGCAGTACGACATCTTTGCTTTTTTTTATGGTAAATTGCGTCGAACGGAAATGGGTTGCGAAATTGTTGCAGTTACGGCTTTAAAACTCGTACGACGGAAATCTTTTATAAGACGATGAGGATGATGAGTAGGGGTTAACTTTATTTATTACGAATTTTATTACTTTTAGCTTAATTATCATTATTACTCACTTCCCCCGCTTACAAAAACAGTTTTTATTAGTCTTTGACTAAACTAATCTTTGAAAAACTTTATGATCTGTACATTACGTGATTGAATTCCCTTTTCGATACTGTTTCATTGTAACATTTAGTTAAAAATAAAATTTCGCCCTGTTATAATTTGCCAGAAACTATCGCAATTTATAAATTTTATCTGATATAAGACGCACACTGTACAACTAAAATTTAGGCTGTTAGGCAACTACTTTTACTTGTGCGCCACCGCATCTTCCCCTTAAGCTTTTGGGAAAAAGTGATAGTTCACTAAATGAGTGTGAGGGAGTTTCCATTCGAAATTTGCTGAAGCCTATGAAAAAAAATTACTCAGAAATTAAAAATGATATGAAATAAATCAATAAATGCAATGGGACTCTTCGCTCTGCGGAATAGCTTAAAGTGGTAAGAATGCTATAGAAGAGAAACGAAATTTAAGTTGTTAGGCATGCTAGGTATTTTAAGGGGGGGCCAAGTGCGAAGAAAATTTTAGTTTTTGTGTGTAATTTACTGAGAAATATAAATTGTATTCACATTACGGGTTTGAGGGGTGTAGTAACGTGCTTGGGGAAAAGATTAGGCCCAGGAAGAAAAGTAACAATGAGACCATCATTTCAATAAAATGGAAGATGTGTTGTCGAAACTGGCAAAAATGATGCCTAGACAGTTAGATCAATAGGAACAAGGCAAAGGAAAGAACAACTGGATCAAGAATCAAGAAAAGATTATCGAATAACTAAAAAATCAAAAGAAAAAATGGGAGAGAAGATGGGTTTTTCAAGAAAAGAAAGTTGGAGAACTACAACAACGAGACTTACGATTCACAAGTCAATTTGGTGACGGATTTAAGAGTTTTGGATCACAAAGTACAACAACGCTCAGAAGAATTATATATTCGAGAAGAAAGGAGGACCTATAGGTACAAAAACTGAAGAAATTTCGAGGACACCACACACGGTAAATTCTGTGAAGTCGTTAGAAAATTATGGGATGAACCAGAACCCACAAAAATAATAAAAAAATATGAATATTATAGAAGACTATCTCGAAGAATCCAGCAATAGTCTAATAAATGTTTAGAAGGATGGATACGGAACCCAATTGGGAACAATATGATAGATAAGTTGCTTCGTGATAAAATAGTATAGGACTGACTTACAAAAACATACATTTGGCTCTATGAACTGACTGAGAGAGGGAGATAACGTTGAACGGCAACATGTTGGAAAGGAAGAAATAAAGAACTACAACACTATAAAGCTCGATCAATACTACAACCAAAACCAGGTCAACGATATTGGGGAAATGGTTAAAAGATGGAGAGCAAACAAGTGGTAACCAAATCCGCAAGAAGAAGAGTAAATGAAAGAAAAAAGGTCATCAGTAAAGATACTAAATTGACCCAGTGCTCGATCTTTCCCTATTCAGTAATACAGCTTTGGGCTTATTTGGGCTACTCCACCCACTTCATTCTTCATTTTTCGCTTGTCAGCACTTACTCCTTTCAAAGTAATTTTTCATCACTCATTTGATCTCTTCTTGTTTTTGTTACATCACTTAATTCATTGTTCTTCAATGTAATTTATCCATCCATTGACAATTTACTTTTCCATTCTTTGATGTTTCACATATATTTTGCTTCTGTACTCTTCCCCTTGATTTCCACACCTTTGTACCGTGTATTTCTGGTCATCCATCGATTTATTGTCGTTAAATAGGTTTTCTATAAGTTTTTCTTTTCCATTAACAGATTCTTTGATATTTTTTCATTCCACTTTCAAGTTCTTTCTGCACATTCCTTTTTTCTTTTTTTACTCTTCCTTGATGTAATCTTTCCATTTATTGATAATTTTATCATTTCTACTTTTGATTTTGTAATTTTTTATTTATTATTGTTTAATTAATTCCTTTGAAGCTTATATTTTTTCAAATCCCCCCCCCCCCCTTTATCATCCGTTAGATAAGTGTTCAATAGATTCTTTTTTGCATGTGTTTCCCTTACTCTGAGCATGCCTCATTCGAGCCGATTTGTCTAAACTTGTGTCTTGATCCTTTTTTTGTTTTACTTTCTATTGCTCGCACTTTTTTTTTCTTTGGTCCTCATGTAAATTCTTAATAACTTTGGCATACCTTGTCAAATCGACAAACGTCATACTACAGTTGATGGGTCATTTCAAGAAGTTATTTACCATGGATAACTACACTCCGCCTGAACGCGCTGAAATTTATATCGAGTGGTAGTCTTAGTAATTCCAGGCGTCCAAATAAGCCAAGACCAAGGCGTTCTGATGAAAATGTCGCTGCCGTACAGGCCAGTGTTGACAGGTCAGTAAAACATCCCAGGATCCACTCTCCGACGCATAATCCATGACGATTTGAATTTATTCCCATATAAAATACAAATGATGAACAAAATCGATCCACAGGACAAACCACGTCGGGTTCCATACGAACAATTTTGCGTCAACATGGCCGAGAATGACGGTGATTTTTGACGTCAAATCATCATGAACGACGAGGCACATTTCTCACTGAATGGAACGGAGAACAAGCAAAACTGCCGCTACTACGCCACTAAAAACCCACAAGGAATTCACGAAAAGCCTCTTTATGACCAAAGAGTGACCGTTTGGTGTGGTATTATCGCGAAATGTGCCACACTTTTTCGAGGACAAGCGATCGAAGCCACTTGCGTCAATGGCGACTGTTATCGAGTCATGATAACCGATTTTTTGATGCCAATTGTGCATAGAAAACGAATGCGTAACTTCTGGTTCCAACAGGATGGCGCGCCATGCCATACTCCAACCGCCACGATGGATTTATTGAAGTCGTTCTTCCCTGGCCGCTTGATATCCAAAAATGATGGCCACCGCGCTCACCTGATCTGACGCCGCCCAAATTCTAGTTGTGGGGATTTTTGAAATCCAAAGTGTACATCACCAATCCACGGACTTTGGCTCAACTTAAAGCAAACATCAAACGTGAAATAGCGGCGATATCGAGAGCTACGCTCGAGAAAGTGATGGAAAATGTCGAAAAAAGAGCATATTTTGTCATCAGGGGAAAAAGGCGAGCACTTGAGCCAAATAATATTTTAAAGGTAATTGATATTTATCTCCTTGGATTAAAATAAATGCCTGTCTTTTCCTCAAAAATTTTATTTAAGAATTACATGGGTCACATGTATATGGCCCACCCTGTGTGTCACGATGACAGCGCAATAAAAAGGAGACGCGAAGAGGTCGATAATGAGTTAAAAAACAGAAGAACTCCACAAAGGTAAGACAGAACGGAGAACAAAAATGAAGAGAATAAGACATTAAACCAATTAATGGAGAAATTAGTAGCCTATCGGGAAAAAATAAAGGGGTAGATTATGGAAAGATGGCCAAATAGTGTCAAAGAAGACATAGGGAGAAGAAACATCAGGATAACGAAATCTGAGAAGCTACTTTATAGAAATAAAAATATTATGTAAATAATGTATTTTGAAGTTTCCTTTATGCCCAAGACGTATTGTATTGCAAAATATTATTATTCTTTTCTTTTTCGTCAATTATTTATAATAAATTAAGCCATGCTTAAAGCTTTGGATTGATATTTAAGGCTTTTTGCAATGCTTTCAGTAGTTTTTGACCAATGCACAAAATTATACTTTCCAAATTTAAATTTGAACTGAAACAAATCGGTCAAAATCGATTAACCTGCAACGTTTAGATAACATTGAGTAGGAAAACAATAATAGTATTGAGAATAATGTAGAAAAGGCAGTTGCCTTCTTATCCGCTTTCACGACAAAGACTTTTGTCTCAAATCACTGTATTTTACAGATAGAATTGAAACTATGGATGGATTTAGATAGATTAAGATTGAGTAGTCTATTATAGTCGGTGATCTCTTTTCAGTTCTATTTAATTCCACGCATTTATATTATCGACGATCCCTTTTGTTATAAACGTATTAAAATATCTTTTTCCAAAAGCGAAAATATTCCTGTTGGTATAAATATATTTAAACATTAATCCCGGGAGAAATAACTCGAACTACGCCCAAATAATCACGTATAATATATTTGAAGAGTATGCAATGTATTTGAAACAAAATTTGGCGAACTAGCGTAATATTCCGGAAAAATGTTTCGCATCCCATTATTTATTGGAAGGCATTTAAATTTTCTAGTTTCAACAAAAATCGCGTGATACAGTAACGCTTTTAAAGCGCAATTTTCTTTTTGTCAAATCGCCGAAATTGTCCCGCACACATATTTTGAAAGATTAATCGTAATTTACGACCTGGAGTTTAAATCGGCTTTAATGATTAGCTCTTTTGGCTAAAATATAAGCTAGTGCACATCCTAAATCAAGGGTTAATCCACCTATGTTTCATAAATTATTTAGGGAAACTGCGATTATATATCATTGCCTGTACTTCAAATTTATTGTATTCTCTATGAAGTGGTGGTTCTTGTTACTTTTGGTCAGTTATTCCTTATCGTAGAAAACCGCTAAATATTTCTGCTACCATTGACTTTTCCACTCTACTTCCTACGATTTATTGAACTCAAAATTTAATATCGCTGACCGCGTTCCACATTACGTAATTAAATTCCTTTTTGGCCGTATGAACATACAGTCTTACCACCTTTATTACTGATTCGTAGTCACCTCTATACTATAATCCTTTTAATGCTCATAGAAACTTAACCCTTTTCATCACATCACCAAACATGGTGGTGACCCTCAAATACGTTTATTCTAATGAACATATACGATCGAAAATTGACGAAAATGTTCAACAAATTTGCTAATTCGTCCTAGTATTAATAAAGAAGCTTTGCAAACCCTAGACCGGCCCACCCCCATGTAATAATCGCCTACTATGAGTAACATAATATACAGGGTGTCCCAGGTTTAATAATCAGGACTTTGACATTTTGTAGAAAAACACATTTTAAGGTGGGCTGCTCCCTTAAAATTCTTTGTTTCTGAGATACAGGGCGTTAAATTGTCTAAAAAATAAAGTTCTTATTTCCGAACTGTGGAGAATATTCGAACTAAAATTGGCACACAAGATACATGGACAGAGAGTCATAAGATTGAATAATATGAATTTTTTAAATCAACCAGTGACGGAGATATGGGTAATCCGTTTTACTAATTTAATAAATAAAAAGAGTACGGCTCTGAATTAAATATTCTCAATATTTTTTTCGATAGAGTATTCAATTCTGAACAAAAATGTCTCTTGACTTTTTTTCGGTTCTGTTACCATCCGACCGCAAACTAGATTTTTGTAATTTCTTTCACGAAAAATGTATTTTGGCTATGTACAAAAATGATGGTTGCCATGGATATTATGACCCTCTGTCCGTATCTTGTATGCCAATTTCGATTTGAATATTTTCCATAGTTCGAAAATAAATAAATAAAAACTTTATTTTTTAGAAAATTTTAACACCCTCTGTCTCAGAATAAGAGTTTTAGGACCTCTGTTTATAGGAGCAACCCACCTTAAAATGTCAAAGTCCTGATCATTCAACCTGGGACACCCTGTATATTTTTTGCAATTCCTGAGAGGGGATCCTTAAAGTTTATATTTACACACCATAACATTTGTGCTTTGCTTGCGCCGGTTTATGCCTCATGTCCAACTTAGTCACTCCCACCCTAACAAATATATTTTAATTTTAATTACCCAATTACCCAAAAGTCGATAACAAATAATGTTTAGCATAATCCCTCGTCGTTTGTGCTTGTTGGTGCCTCATATTCCACAATCGTCACCCCCACCCTAGCAAAAATATTTTTATTTTAGGTACCTACTCTGGCACCAACTTCTGAAGAGCATCCAATTGAAGAAGAAAAAATAATTTTTAACCCTTTGTTTGTGCTTCATTTGTGTCTGTTTATACTCCACATCCTGCTTTTGTCACTTTCCCCCTAATAAAAATATTTTTAATTGCAATAATAATTACAAGTAATTCCACTACTTTTGTATTTTAAATTCAACCCAACACGTTTCGACACAAAGTGTCATTATCAAGGGTAACAGATTATAATAATAATAGTAGGTAATAATAACTCCCACTCAACCACAAATATATAGGGTTGAAAGAGGGAGAGGCTATGTAACCGTAGAAACCAAACTAGAGTAGAAGAAATATATAACATTTGCGGAGTTTACAGAGTGTTGAAATAGAATTGGACAAAGCATGAGAAAAAATAACAAAGAAAAGATAATAGCAGGAGATTTTAAGGCGAAATATCACTTAGAAGTGATGAACGATGCGAAAACTGAAATACTGAGCGATCATTATACAGGGTTGCCCACTTGCCCTTCGTTCCTCGATAGTACCTTTAATTTTAGGACGAAAGGTCAAGAGACATTTCTTATTCAGATGTTCCTTGTTTACAATCTAAAAATATCTTGAGACCCGCACTGCTCTCGGTTTCGTCTGTACAGGATCGTACTCTATTATTTTAAATGGAACACCCTATATATTTTTGAAATCCATATTCGATTCTAGACCAAGTTTGTTTGGCCTTTGACCTAGTTAAGTCCACTCATTTAGGAGCAAATAAATGTTTATAAAAATTATCGCCGAAATCAAAATTCAGTAAAAAAATCATTGGCAGCAGAGCAACAAAATTGGAGATCATCATAAACAAAAGAGCGTTCTATTTCTCGATATGATGATTTTGAAATAAATCTGTTGCAAAAGGGCCGTACTGAATTTTTTCTAACCATCACAGAAGAAATGCCCAAAGTCGACTATTTCAAATGGAACACCCGGTATATTTTTTCATTTTATTTTGTTTGAAATGTTATTGAATATTGAAAATAATAATAAGTAAATATCTGATACAAATAGTGTTATTGTTTGTTGCTTCCTTTAATTTTATTTTCAGAATTGGGCGATAAAACAAAATAATTTATTCAAACTAAGGTTATTATCTCGGAAACTATTACCTTTAGATATAGGACATATTTTAAAAAAATAAAAGTTAACATGAAAAAATACACAGGGTGTTCCATTTAAAATAGTCGACTTTTGGCATTTCCTCTGCGGTCGTTAGAAAAAATTCAGTACGGCCCTTTTGCAATAAATTTCTTTCAAAATCAGCATATCGAGAAATAAAACACTCTTTTGTTTATGAAAATCTCCAATTTTGTTCCTCTGTTGCCAATAATTGACTATTGTTTTAGTGAATGATGATTTCGGCGACAATTTTTTTAAATAATTTATTTTCTCCTAAATGAGTTGACTTAAGTAGGTGAAAGGCCAAACAACTAGGTCTAGAATCGAATATGGATTTCAAAAATATAAAAATCTATAGGGTGTTCAATTTAAAATAATAGAGTACGATCCTGTACAGACGAAACCGAGAGCAGTGCGAGCCTCAGGATATTTTTAGGTTGTAAACAAGGAACATCTGAATAAGAAATGTCTCTTGACCTTTCGCCCTAAAATTAATATTAACGGTACTATCTAAGAACAGAGGACAAGTGAACAACCCTGTATACGAGGGACAAACCATTATTATTGAGCATGAAGAAATTAGGTAGGCCATGGAAAGAAAAAATGTAGCCTCAGTAATAGCAACTTGGCGATCAGGCCCCTTCCTTGGCAACAATTTACAGATGGTACAAGGAATTCCAACGTGCAGTTGATCATCAGAAAGGTGCAGGTCTTCCCATTACCGCTTGTGGCAGATAGAAAAACATTACTGCTGTGAAAAAGATTATGGAAGTAAGATTATTACGCCGTAATAGAGGCTCAACTGGGGATTGGATCCTCATCTGTGAAAACAACAATACACAACCACCTTCATCTGAAAAAACTCGTAAGTTGTTTTAAATCCCACCACCTTATAGATTTTCAAAAAGCAGAACGTGTACGAAATTGCCACGAAACTCTCACGTTGCTTAAGAATGGAGGAAACCCAATTTTGTCGAAAATTATAACAGGCTTACATACCATACTCGACAAGAGAGCCGCGTATGGATCCATGAAGACGACGCCACATCAATAATAATCACTAATCAGAAAGGAAATTATGCTTCTTCCCACACTGCAGAGCTAACTCGTCGCTATTTGGCTACAAACAAGATTATTGTAATCGAACACCCTCTCTACTCATCGGATCTGGCAATGTGCGAGTTTTGGCTGTTGTTTGGACTAAAAAAGAACTTACGAGGAACAAGGTTTTTTCAGAGGAAGAGATCGATGCTGCTGTTTGGTGTTAGTTTAACAGTATTCCTAAAGCTGTTTGGCTTGGAGCATTTAAGTAGTGAAAGGAAAGAATGGCTAAATGTATTAAAGCAGAAGGCAACTACTTTGAACATATCTAAAATAAAATTTTGAAAAAATTGCACCGCTCAATAATAATGGCTCGTGCCTCGTATGTACAATATAAAATAGATTATTCTAAAATACCCCGAAGTATTCAAAAACAAGCTACGGAAAGGTGTAGACGCTGGAGACCATATATTAAATGCCGAAAAATCTACGGACACTACAAAAGAAGCGTATAAGAGAGCTATGTCTGGAATTCAAAAGAGATCCATTTGGTGAAAGTTGCAAAATAGCGATGAAACAACTGGAAATAACTTTTCCAAAAATTGATTTAAGAGAAAACCAAAAAATTGGAATATTTGAAGAAATATTCATCTCAATAAAAGGTTGATCGCCAACATCGAAAGAACAGGAGACTTTCATCCAATGCAATTCGGCTTCAGGAAAGGGAGGTCTACAATGAATGTCGTCATGGAAAGAGCCCAATTCTATGGAAGAATCCGACATCCGAAGTCATCCAAAACAGCAATAAAAAAATTACACATAAAATTCTGACCCTTGACTAATAGTTTTTCTTTGTTTTATTCCCCTTTCCCGCTCCATATCCATCACTATTCTTCTTCTTTCATCCACTTCCTCCATCCACCCCAACCCTTCCCCTCCCTCATTTAAGATCTCCCTCCAACTTCTTCCCTCCGTCCGCAGTTCCTCGCACTCATCTACCATATGCCCAATACTTTCTCTACCTAGCCCACATAGTCTACATAACCGTCTATCATCGTCCCACCAGTATTTATTTTCTCTCTCCTCATTTCCGCATATGTATCTTGCAATCAATCTCTTCCTTCTCATACCAGTTTCCAGATACCTTGGTACACCCTCCGTCATTATTATCGCATATTTCTCATTATATCTTATATCAGAGGAAGGGCAAGTAGTATAGGAACATTAGAGGATTTCCTTAAAAGGAAGAGAGAGAGCGTGGGGAAGGAAAAAGCTGAAGGAGAAAAGGAAAAAATGGAAGCACTTTTCAAGAGAAGGTAAGGTGACAGGGAGATCTCCGGAAAAGAGTGGAGGCGGGAGTAATAGTGCAGAACTAGGAGGTTACAAATAGTCTGAAATGTATTGTGGAAGAGATTAAGGTTGAGGGTGGAAAATCTGGAGAAAGGGGTAAAGGAGAATAATGAAGAAATAAAGTTGCGTGCTATTGGGGAACGGGTGGAGCAGCAGGAGAAGAATATGAGGAAAAGGAACATAGTGGTGAGGGGTTTAAAGACGGAGGACCCAATGAGAGACTTAAGAGACTTGCTAACGGAGAAAGTGGGGGTAAATGTGGCTATTAGGGAGGCGTGAGTAATGGGAAAGGGGGCGGGGAGGGAGATAGTGGTGGGGGAGTTGGGGACTTGGAGGGGAAACAGGAAGGTCATGGAGAACAAGGGTAGATTGAGAAATACCAAAATGACGAACTTAGTATTTGGCGAATAGAGTGATAATTTTTCGTAACTGCAGTAAGAAGATTTATGGAGGGGTACCACAAGGATCCGTTGTGGAATATACTCTATGATGGGGCGATAAGAATCAAAGTGCCAGTAGGCGTAACCCTAACGTAATTTAGCAATCTTAATAAAAGTCCGCTCAAAGGAAGAATTGATGGCTAAGGTCTGGTTACCACTTATGATTAAGAGCATGAGATTCCAAAAGTACAGTGGAATGGAATATGAATTATTTGCGCCTATCACACTATATCATTAGAGATGCGTATAGGGAGGAAGTAAAAAACACCCCCCAAAAAGAATAAAAGCGACAAATATTAGGTTTAGGTCCATCGAATTTGTAATTTTAACGACAATAACTGTAAAATCTCGTTATCCTCAACAACGATCTATTATAAAAATAGATTTCTATTTCTTATGGATAATTTCCATTAACTTTTTATTGACATCATATACTTTTATTATAAAGGTATCTTTTATACTGTAATCTTCTCATAATATCTCTGATCCAAAAAGAATTCGACATCGAAATCCATTAAATAAAAACCCTCTTTCATACCTATAAGCTGCAAGTAACTATAGTCCACTTAGTGATAAATGGTTTTTTAATATCACCACTAAAAAGTGATTTTTCTACCAATTATATTTTACGAAAAATTGAAGCAATGCCTTATATTAACGTTTAATTGAAGCGAAATTTCGATGGAAACAAAAAAAAAAAGTTCGGGTACTCTTCATAAATCGATACTTTCATTAAACTTTATTTCAAGATGTGACAATAAAATACAATCCCATTGCGTGACCAAATTAATTGAAAACGTTGTTTTATAGCTGCGATTTTATTTGTCGAGGTTCGTACTAAATTGCATCATGAGTTTCGAAAATGAAATAAACGAAGATTTTTCATAACCCGCCCCACTTATTTATCGATTCCCTTCTACGAAAGTAGCGCCCTGTATAATTATTTCAGTTTTAGCTAATCGAATACATTTATATAAATCAGCCATCTCTGGACTAAATTTAATTTATACCGAAAAACTTACGTTTCGCTGACTCCTGTCAGGATCGGAGGATAATTCTTTCAAGGGTGAAACATCAGCAGTAAAGTTTCGTAACTTAAAATAAAGATGAAGTTAATGAAACAAAATTTGATCGTATTTTTACAGGTTCGGTTTAAGAGCTAACGGGATTTTACTGTTGTAATTTTCGGGAATCGCGCGAGCGAAGGAATTGTCGCAAAAGTAACAAAAGAAGGCCAATGTAACATGCAAACTCCTGTCTGGAAATTCGTTCACTCGTAAAATATATTCCTTTTAATAAATGATTTTCCAATTCAAATGACTGCTTTTATACTAATTTTTATTTCCGATATAAAATCCCACCTTTTTTTACTTTTGGCTTAGAAATGGAGAAAATAATAAAGATCAAATTCGAAAACAGAACTTGCCACTTTTGTTCAGACAATTTCATTAAACTTGTAGGTAGTTGTTAGTCTCCTAGATTCTCTGCAAGTCAGAAATTATCTTTTGAATAGAAAGTCGGAGTCGTTACTCAAAATAACCAATTTCGCGTGCTGGAGCCTTTTCCCGAGCTTTTCCCTCCAGTGCTCTCCAGTAGTATAGTAATGGAACTACTAACTCACTTTGACCTCGTTTGATCCTCAAGGTCGCGACGAGCTAATTCACTTTGACCTCGTTTGACCGCAAGGTCACGAGGTGTCCAAGGTCATGTCGACTAGACGTTTCCGGTTCCTCTAATCCAATTTCTATTGTTTTCTTGTCAAGGCCACTCTATGTGCGCTACTAATTCAATTTCTATTGTTTTCTCGTCCAAGGTCATGTAGACTAGACGTTTCCGGTTCCTCTAACTCAATTTCTATTCTTGTCAAGGTCACTTCTATGTGCGCTACTAACTCAATTTCTATTGTTTTCCTGGTCGACGTTTCCTCTAATCCAATTTCTATTGTTCTCTTGTCAAGGCCACTTCATTTCTAATGGGCGCTACTAATCCAATTTCTATTATTTTCCTGTCAAGGCTACTTCATTTCTAAGTAATACAATGGGCGCTACTAATTCAATTTCTATTGTTTTCTTGTCAAGGCTACTTCATTTCTAAGTAATACAATGGGCGCTACTAATTCAATTTCTATTGTTTTCTTGTCAAGGCCACTTCATTTCTAAGTAATACAATGGGCGCTACTAATCCAATTTCTATTGTGTTCTTGGCAAGGTCATTTCTAAGTAATGGGCTCTACTTACTCAATTTCTATTGTTTTCTTGCCCGAGGTCGGCTAGCCTATTCCTCTGGCTCTATTATTTTCCTGGTAGGTGTTTGCGGTTGGGAACTTGGCTCGACGTGTCCGGTTGGGAACTTGACTCGACGTGTCCGGTTTGAAACTTGGCTAGACGTTTCCTGTGAACTTGACCAGATGTTTCCGGTTGCGAACTTGGCTAACTCGTGCGCCTGAAGGCCAAATGCGCGAGTGCGAAACTCTGCTAACTTGCCCTTAACTTAATGTGTAGGCGTGAAACTCAATTGTCCTTCCCAAATGCGTGGGGGATATCGCAGTTCAAGGTTATTCTCCTGGCCGAAAAGTAAGCGCTAAAATCTTGGGTAAATGCGTGGAGTGTGAAACTTTGCTAACTCGCCGCGTGATTCTTAACTTAGCTATATCAAGGACAAGAAGGAATATGTGAGTGGGGTGATGGCGATATAAAGCGACTTTAATGTACGAGCTCAGTCGTAAATATGTGGTTCGCCTACGCCGAACAATCCTGGATTAAACCCACCAATCTTAGAACGGCTGTAGAACGCCTCAAACAGCAGTTTGCGGCGCTTGTATTTGATGCCGAGCACGAGGCTGTATATGGACGAGGCGAATTTAGCGAGGAGGAGTGCAACGCTCTTGCCAATAAATATATATTGGGTGTGGCCATATGCGAAAAATTCTTAGATTTTAAATATTGTGTCGAGTGCCTCATTAGCAGGTTAAAAGGGGCCGGATTGGAGGAATTTGCGAGTGAGTTAGATGAATGGTGTAGTGAGCCTTCGAGGTCATCATCATCGTTGTCTTCTGGTGAGAACGTGAGCGACGAAGAAGAAGAAGACGAATCAAAGAGGTGTATATAATGGTAGTGAGGTCTTTAGCGTATGGGGGGAGAGCAAGAAAAGGGCCGTGAATAGACATCGTAAAATAGAATTCTGTCGCTCTCCGTCTTACAAGAAAATCGTCTTGTATATAGGATTACAACAGCATCAACGAAGCGCTAGGAACTCAGTCGGTAACACGGAACTAAATGGATCTTAGCACATTCTGCAAGAGCCTCAAAAATGTTAAGGATATGGAAGTGGGGAGAGAAATATAAAGTTATAGGGATTGAGGTGATTAATACAAAATATGGCAACTGAATTGTCTTGGAGACTGCAACTTTTAAATGTGTACCGCCATTACGCTTCGACGGTTACTTCAAGGAACTTGAAACCTCCCAACAGACGAATAAGGATATATTCATTGCAAGCACCAGATTGGCGGGAAAAACTACTAATTTAAAATTTATGCAAATATATGTATAATAAGGGAAAAAATAAATATTTGATAATTTTTTGCTCTCTCTCATTTCAAATAAAAACGGAAACGCGTAATCCCCTTTTTGCTATAACACGCGTTAGTTGACGCACACTATAGAAATAAACTGTACTTAGGTAAAGAGGGGTATCAGCTGTAACTGATGCTTGTAAGTTGCCAGTAACATTTTTGATTTGAAAAATAAATAGGTAGGCGAATCTCTGTGCGTGCGCATGTAAACAAAAATGTTTGAGAGGAAATGAGAAAGGGTTATTACGGATATGACGTATGGAGCGAGCGGCGTGAACTGTTTCAAGTTTGTAAATCGTTTAAATTGTGGGAATGTTTTTGTAATTCTTCTGACTCGCTAAGTAGTAGGTAAAGACCCATTCGCGGTTTACAATGCCCTGTGGGAGCTTATGATCTCTGGAAGCGAATCCTTCAATTAATGATAATTTTCCACAGGAATTTCAGGAGAGCCAATAAACCTACGTACTTCTAATTTCTGTAATATAAAAATCTAAAACACGCATAAAGGATCATTTTCATCGAGATTTGGCAAGTAGAACTCAACACCTGGGCGCGCGCGGTTAAAACGAGAATACCGGAAACGGGCATCTTTTCAAGGTTTGTTGTGACGTCATCTCCGCCTAGATAAACGTCGGTACTACGTGAATCATAAAATCCAAACCGGAAACGGGCATCTTTTCAAGGTTTGTTGTGACGTCATCTCCGCTTTGACAAAATTAAACGTCGGTACTACGTGAGTGGTCATAAAAATCCAAGTATTGTTGCATCCGGGAGGGGTTTTGTACGTTAGCTCTAAAAATAGAACACCCTTTTGCCCTCCTCACCCCCTTCAATATTGGAACGACTGAATAAGTAAAATGACGACCTTGTACACTTAAATTGTAATTAAATAAACTTTCCTATTCACGTTGACTTTATAATAGGAGAAATGCTAGTTTTAGTTAAAAGAAAAACTGGAATTAGCGTTACTATTCATATTTGACAACTATTAACAGGCGGTAGGATTTTGATGCTTTTAAAAATCGTCCTTACCGTAAATGATGTACCTACAAGCAATTTTTCGTCGAAAAAGTTGCGTTTTACATTAATACAATTTCATTTTTATAGGTTATTAATAAAACAAAGAGCAATAAAAAAACGGCGTACGTTTATTCGAACTATAAATAAAGTAAAAATCAGAAAATGGACACGACTAAACAAATATACATACGATTTCGATGATCACTATATCTTCATGAGCCCCCAAAAAGGCATTGAAGGGGTGATCGTCGACGGACCCATCTAATATTTTGGTAAAAAGGGGGGCCTGCAGATTAAACATCCGCCCCCCCGTAACTTTAATGAAATTATTCTGAAATAATACAAAGTAAATATAGTGAAGAAATTTTTAAAAGCACTTACCAATTGCGTCACCGCAAGTACATTTTGGATAATCCTGATTTCTAGAACGGAAATTATGCAGTTTTAAACAAAAAATTGAATATATTTACCATATCCCCTAAGATCTCCCAATGCATCAACTGTGACATAGTTGTATGGTATAGCTGTAAATTGAAATTATAGCATGTTTCATTTAAAAATAAGCACCTTACCGTCCATTTTCACTTTTATAAATGGTAAATGCAGAGGGATGAACGCTAATATTTATAGAAAAAGTTTTACGATATGTATATTATGCTTAAATAAAAGGTATAATTAAGGAACGTCACTTAAAGTCATCGATTTCGATTTATTATATACAAATAAAGAGTGCGAGAGATCATTTCCACAGAAGGATAATATTTAAAAATATTTGTTCAATTAAAAGTTAAGTAAGATAACAGCGATGTCGTCGGATTTACGTTCTCATCTTCTTTATATCTAGTAATGAATGCGAGCGAATACGTAAATAAAATAGGCAAATTTTGTAATCACGAATATTTTGCGACTTCTGTTTCAATGGGCGAGGGCTGGGAAATCATAATTAATTGAGCTAATTAGTTAGACAAATAGATCATATAGGAATTTTTAAAATTTTATCACGTCTTGTTTGTTTGTTTACTAGGTATGTACACACTCAATTAAGGGTCTGGAGGAGAAGGCAATGACCTCACACGTGTTCATATTTCTCTCAAGTTTTTCTATCGGAAGCATTATAGGTAGCCGCTTTCAGGAATAGGTTAAAAGTTAACCTCTATTGTAATTTCATTTAACACTCTCAAGACCTCTCTACCTAGATCGTTCTTAAAAATTGAAAAGCTCTGTTTCTATTGAAACTAATAAGTACCTTCTTGTCAAATTAAATTACACACACACACACGCGGCGGCATTTTAAATAGCGGCATTCTTCCAATTTCCTGATTGTTTTCAGTCACTATTTTAATACTTGAAGTATCTTACATCAGCTCAAATACGAGGGGGAGGGAAGCAGCAAACAGCTCTATACCAGGTATCGACGAACTCGTTTATTTAGTGTTGCAAATTCATAGCAAATAGTTTAATTTATACATTAATTTTATCGAAAATATCTATTTACTGTTAATACATCGTTCTTTTACGTGAATATAGAAAAGAAATTGCACAAGAACGTACAAAAAAATGATCATACAACTTACTTGCTAACAAAATCTATATACCTATCAATATATTTTAAGTGATCTTCTACTTCAATTTCCTGTCTGCGCGACGCTTCAAATTCCTCTCTGACACGTGCCAATTCAATTTCCAGTAGGCCGGAATTGACTCTAGTGCGCGCTAACAGGTCTTCATACGTGGGTATCATCCTCTGCAACCATACCAATGACCGAGTAGCCAATTCTTTTGGTGTAGTTGGCGATTGGGATGGAGGGTCAGGATTGTTATACGAGTCCATCATTCGCCCCATGTCCTTTTTCGATAACTGACTGTGTACAAAAAATGTAACGTTATTTTAAAAAGCAACTTTTTATATTAACATACGTATGTATTTGGTTGCTGGAGCCTGCAATTGGTAAGCATGGGGGAGGTCCTTCTACCACGAGTGATATCTGTGGAGGTGACAATTGAACTTCGGACAATTTTGGGGTAGCCACTATACTGAAAGAGATGGATGTATTTAATATTGATTTGTCTACAACATTTCAGCTTTAATTTTTTGCAACTAACCGATCCGGATCATAAAAGCGGTGTGCACCATCACCCTCCAATTGTTGAAGGAGATCCTCCAGTTCAATGCCGATGTGGGAGGGTGTTCTATAGCGTTTCATACAATTAGAATGCGAAGATTACATTTTAGGATAGTTATACAACAACAACATAAACAAATTATATACCTTATCGTGTCTTCCGTATTAATTGTTATTATGCTGTAATTCTCGTCTAGTAGTGTAGGGGGCTGGGTATCAATTTGCGAATCCACCACCACCGGTTGCATCAACGCTTGTTTTAATAACGAACGCGGGTTGCGAGGAGGTGTTCCAACGCGTCGTACTACCGACGACGACGACGACGTCTTAGTTATTGGGGTTGGCACTTTAATTATTTTTGAGCGAGTAGGCGTCATTTTTAATACGCACGTATCTAATGTATAACTGATAAACGTAGAGGACGGAATTAAGTATTTATTATAAAAATTTGTTTGTTTTCATAAGAAAAAAAAAAAATCATGATTAATGAGAAGGAAAGAGAGATGGTTGCACTCCGCTTTAAAGAGAAGTGCTAGAGTGAAGGATAGATACATACGGAAACGGAATGTCTATATTTCAAGGTTTTACGTTTGTTTATTTGTGAATAGGTATGACATCATCTCCGGTTACTTAGCGTCCAATAAGCAGCTGCATAGTTCAACGTACTCGTGAAGTGCTTAAAATAGTCAGATGCAGAGCCGATAGGTATTTTATGTCACCTCTCGAATCTCGATCATTAAAAGTAACAACTAATAAGTACCTTCTTGTCAAATTAAATTACACACACACACACACACACACACCCGCACACACCCGCTGCGGCATTCTAAATAGCGATAGGTTGTTATAAAAAGTATTCTTCCAATTTCCTGATTGTTTTCAGTCACTTCGGCTATTTTTAATACTCGAAGTATCATACATCAGCTCAAATACGAGGGGAGGGGGAACAGCAAACAGCTCTATACCAGGTATCGAACAAGTAAAAACAGACCCTGAACTGTTATCTGTTCATCGGATCTGTTTTATCTGTTCATCGGACCTGTTATCTGTTCATCGGATCTGTTCATCGGATCTGTTATCTGTTCATCGGACCTGTTATCTGTTCATCGGATCTGTTCATCGGATCTGTTCATCGGACCTGTTATCTGTTCATCGGATCTGTTTTATCTGTTCAGATAACAGATCCGATGAACAGATCCGATGAACAGATAACAGTTCCGATGAACAGATCCGATGAACAGATAACAGGTCCGATGAACAGATCCGATGAACAGATCCGATGAACAGATAACAGGTCCGATGAACAGATAACAGATCCGATGAACAGATCCGATGAACAGATAACAGGTCCGATGAACAGATAAAACAGATCCGATGAACAGATAACAGTTCAGGGTCTGTTTTTACTTGTTCGATACCTGGTATAGAGCTGTTTGCTGTTCCCCCTCCCCTCGTATTTGAGCTGATGTATGATACTTCGAGTATTAAAAATAGCCGAAGTGACTGAAAACAATCAGGAAATTGGAAGAATACTTTTTATAACAACCTATCGCTATTTAGAATGCCGCAGCGGGTGTGTGCGGGTGTGTGTGTGTGTGTGTGTAATTTAATTTGACAAGAAGGTACTTATTAGTTGTTACTTTTAATGATCGAGATTCGAGAGGTGACATAAAATACCTATCGGCTCTGCATCTGACTATTTTAAGCACTTCACGAGTACGTTGAACTATGCAGCTGCTTATTGGACGCTAAGTAACCGGAGATGATGTCATACCTATTCACAAATAAACAAACGTAAAACCTTGAAATATAGACATTCCGTTTCCGTATGTATCTATCCTTCACTCTAGCACTTCTCTTTAAAGCGGAGTGCAACCATCTCTCTTTCCTTCTCATTAATCATGATTTTTTTTTTTTTCTTATGAAAACAAACAAATTTTTATAATAAATACTTAATTCCGTCCTCTACGTTTATCAGTTATACATTAGATACGTGCGTATTAAAAATGACGCCTACTCGCTCAAAAATAATTAAAGTGCCAACCCCAATAACTAAGACGTCGTCGTCGTCGTCGGTAGTACGACGCGTTGGAACACCTCCTCGCAACCCGCGTTCGTTATTAAAACAAGCGTTGATGCAACCGGTGGTGGTGGATTCGCAAATTGATACCCAGCCCCCTACACTACTAGACGAGAATTACAGCATAATAACAATTAATACGGAAGACACGATAAGGTATATAATTTGTTTATGTTGTTGTTGTATAACTATCCTAAAATGTAATCTTCGCATTCTAATTGTATGAAACGCTATAGAACACCCTCCCACATCGGCATTGAACTGGAGGATCTCCTTCAACAATTGGAGGGTGATGGTGCACACCGCTTTTATGATCCGGATCGGTTAGTTGCAAAAAATTAAAGCTGAAATGTTGTAGACAAATCAATATTAAATACATCCATCTCTTTCAGTATAGTGGCTACCCCAAAATTGTCCGAAGTTCAATTGTCACCTCCACAGATATCACTCGTGGTAGAAGGACCTCCCCCATGCTTACCAATTGCAGGCTCCAGCAACCAAATACATACGTATGTTAATATAAAAAGTTGCTTTTTAAAATAACGTTACATTTTTTGTACACAGTCAGTTATCGAAAAAGGACATGGGGCGAATGATGGACTCGTATAACAATCCTGACCCTCCATCCCAATCGCCAACTACACCAAAAGAATTGGCTACTCGGTCATTGGTATGGTTGCAGAGGATGATACCCACGTATGAAGACCTGTTAGCGCGCACTAGAGTCAATTCCGGCCTACTGGAAATTGAATTGGCACGTGTCAGAGAGGAATTTGAAGCGTCGCGCAGACAGGAAATTGAAGTAGAAGATCACTTAAAATATATTGATAGGTATATAGATTTTGTTAGCAAGTAAGTTGTATGATCATTTTTTTGTACGTTCTTGTGCAATTTCTTTTCTATATTCACGTAAAAGAACGATGTATTAACAGTAAATAGATATTTTCGATAAAATTAATGTATAAATTAAACTATTTGCTATGAATTTGCAACACTAAATAAACGAGTTCGTCGATACCTGGTATAGAGCTGTTTGCTGCTTCCCTCCCCCTCGTATTTGAGCTGATGTAAGATACTTCAAGTATTAAAATAGTGACTGAAAACAATCAGGAAATTGGAAGAATGCCGCTATTTAAAATGCCGCCGCGTGTGTGTGTGTGTAATTTAATTTGACAAGAAGGTACTTATTAGTTTCAATAGAAACAGAGCTTTTCAATTTTTAAGAACGATCTAGGTAGAGAGGTCTTGAGAGTGTTAAATGAAATTACAATAGAGGTTAACTTTTAACCTATTCCTGAAAGCGGCTACCTATAATGCTTCCGATAGAAAAACTTGAGAGAAATATGAACACGTGTGAGGTCATTGCCTTCTCCTCCAGACCCTTAATTGAGTGTGTACATACCTAGTAAACAAACAAACAAGACGTGATAAAATTTTAAAAATTCCTATATGATCTATTTGTCTAACTAATTAGCTCAATTAATTATGATTTCCCAGCCCTCGCCCATTGAAACAGAAGTCGCAAAATATTCGTGATTACAAAATTTGCCTATTTTATTTACGTATTCGCTCGCATTCATTACTAGATATAAAGAAGATGAGAACGTAAATCCGACGACATCGCTGTTATCTTACTTAACTTTTAATTGAACAAATATTTTTAAATATTATCCTTCTGTGGAAATGATCTCTCGCACTCTTTATTTGTATATAATAAATCGAAATCGATGACTTTAAGTGACGTTCCTTAATTATACCTTTTATTTAAGCATAATATACATATCGTAAAACTTTTTCTATAAATATTAGCGTTCATCCCTCTGCATTTACCATTTATAAAAGTGAAAATGGACGGTAAGGTGCTTATTTTTAAATGAAACATGCTATAATTTCAATTTACAGCTATACCATACAACTATGTCACAGTTGATGCATTGGGAGATCTTAGGGGATATGGTAAATATATTCAATTTTTTGTTTAAAACTGCATAATTTCCGTTCTAGAAATCAGGATTATCCAAAATGTACTTGCGGTGACGCAATTGGTAAGTGCTTTTAAAAATTTCTTCACTATATTTACTTTGTATTATTTCAGAATAATTTCATTAAAGTTACGGGGGGGCGGATGTTTAATCTGCAGGCCCCCCTTTTTACCAAAATATTAGATGGGTCCGTCGACGATCACCCCTTCAATGCCTTTTTGGGGGCTCATGAAGATATAGTGATCATCGAAATCGTATGTATATTTGTTTAGTCGTGTCCATTTTCTGATTTTTACTTTATTTATAGTTCGAATAAACGTACGCCGTTTTTTTATTGCTCTTTGTTTTATTAATAACCTATAAAAATGAAATTGTATTAATGTAAAACGCAACTTTTTCGACGAAAAATTGCTTGTAGGTACATCATTTACGGTAAGGACGATTTTTAAAAGCATCAAAATCCTACCGCCTGTTAATAGTTGTCAAATATGAATAGTAACGCTAATTCCAGTTTTTCTTTTAACTAAAACTAGCATTTCTCCTATTATAAAGTCAACGTGAATAGGAAAGTTTATTTAATTACAATTTAAGTGTACAAGGTCGTCATTTTACTTATTCAGTCGTTCCAATATTGAAGGGGGTGAGGAGGGCAAAAGGGTGTTCTATTTTTAGAGCTAACGTACAAAACCCCTCCCGGATGCAACAATACTTGGATTTTTATGACCACTCACGTAGTACCGACGTTTAATTTTGTCAAAGCGGAGATGACGTCACAACAAACCTTGAAAAGATGCCCGTTTCCGGTTTGGATTTTATGATTCACGTAGTACCGACGTTTATCTAGGCGGAGATGACGTCACAACAAACCTTGAAAAGATGCCCGTTTCCGGTATTCTCGTTTTAACCGCGCGCGCCCAGGTGTTGAGTTCTACTTGCCAAATCTCGATGAAAATGATCCTTTATGCGTGTTTTAGATTTTTATATTACAGAAATTAGAAGTACGTAGGTTTATTGGCTCTCCTGAAATTCCTGTGGAAAATTATCATTAATTGAAGGATTCGCTTCCAGAGATCATAAGCTCCCACAGGGCATTGTAAACCGCGAATGGGTCTTTACCTACTACTTAGCGAGTCAGAAGAATTACAAAAACATTCCCACAATTTAAACGATTTACAAACTTGAAACAGTTCACGCCGCTCGCTCCATACGTCATATCCGTAATAACCCTTTCTCATTTCCTCTCAAACATTTTTGTTTACATGCGCACGCACAGAGATTCGCCTACCTATTTATTTTTCAAATCAAAAATGTTACTGGCAACTTACAAGCATCAGTTACAGCTGATACCCCTCTTTACCTAAGTACAGTTTATTTCTATAGTGTGCGTCAACTAACGCGTGTTATAGCAAAAAGGGGATTACGCGTTTCCGTTTTTATTTGAAATGAGAGAGAGCAAAAAATTATCAAATATTTATTTTTTCCCTTATTATACATATATTTGCATAAATTTTAAATTAGTAGTTTTTCCCGCCAATCTGGTGCTTGCAATGAATATATCCTTATTCGTCTGTTGGGAGGTTTCAAGTTCCTTGAAGTAACCGTCGAAGCGTAATGGCGGTACACATTTAAAAGTTGCAGTCTCCAAGACAATTCAGTTGCCATATTTTGTATTAATCACCTCAATCCCTATAACTTTATATTTCTCTCCCCACTTCCATATCCTTAACATTTTTGAGGCTCTTGCAGAATGTGCTAAGATCCATTTAGTTCCGTGTTACCGACTGAGTTCCTAGCGCTTCGTTGATGCTGTTGTAATCCTATATACAAGACGATTTTCTTGTAAGACGGAGAGCGACAGAATTCTATTTTACGATGTCTATTCACGGCCCTTTTCTTGCTCTCCCCCCATACGCTAAAGACCTCACTACCATTATATACACCTCTTTGATTCGTCTTCTTCTTCTTCGTCGCTCACGTTCTCACCAGAAGACAACGATGATGATGACCTCGAAGGCTCACTACACCATTCATCTAACTCACTCGCAAATTCCTCCAATCCGGCCCCTTTTAACCTGCTAATGAGGCACTCGACACAATATTTAAAATCTAAGAATTTTTCGCATATGGCCACACCCAATATATATTTATTGGCAAGAGCGTTGCACTCCTCCTCGCTAAATTCGCCTCGTCCATATACAGCCTCGTGCTCGGCATCAAATACAAGCGCCGCAAACTGCTGTTTGAGGCGTTCTACAGCCGTTCTAAGATTGGTGGGTTTAATCCAGGATTGTTCGGCGTAGGCGAACCACATATTTACGACTGAGCTCGTACATTAAAGTCGCTTTATATCGCCATCACCCCACTCACATATTCCTTCTTGTCCTTGATATAGCTAAGTTAAGAATCACGCGGCGAGTTAGCAAAGTTTCACACTCCACGCATTTACCCAAGATTTTAGCGCTTACTTTTCGGCCAGGAGAATAACCTTGAACTGCGATATCCCCCACGCATTTGGGAAGGACAATTGAGTTTCACGCCTACACATTAAGTTAAGGGCAAGTTAGCAGAGTTTCGCACTCGCGCATTTGGCCTTCAGGCGCACGAGTTAGCCAAGTTCGCAACCGGAAACATCTGGTCAAGTTCACAGGAAACGTCTAGCCAAGTTTCAAACCGGACACGTCGAGTCAAGTTCCCAACCGGACACGTCGAGCCAAGTTCCCAACCGCAAACACCTACCAGGAAAATAATAGAGCCAGAGGAATAGGCTAGCCGACCTCGGGCAAGAAAACAATAGAAATTGAGTAAGTAGAGCCCATTACTTAGAAATGACCTTGCCAAGAACACAATAGAAATTGGATTAGTAGCGCCCATTGTATTACTTAGAAATGAAGTGGCCTTGACAAGAAAACAATAGAAATTGAATTAGTAGCGCCCATTGTATTACTTAGAAATGAAGTAGCCTTGACAAGAAAACAATAGAAATTGAATTAGTAGCGCCCATTGTATTACTTAGAAATGAAGTAGCCTTGACAGGAAAATAATAGAAATTGGATTAGTAGCGCCCATTAGAAATGAAGTGGCCTTGACAAGAGAACAATAGAAATTGGATTAGAGGAAACGTCGACCAGGAAAACAATAGAAATTGAGTTAGTAGCGCACATAGAAGTGACCTTGACAAGAATAGAAATTGAGTTAGAGGAACCGGAAACGTCTAGTCTACATGACCTTGGACGAGAAAACAATAGAAATTGAATTAGTAGCGCACATAGAGTGGCCTTGACAAGAAAACAATAGAAATTGGATTAGAGGAACCGGAAACGTCTAGTCGACATGACCTTGGACACCTCGTGACCTTGCGGTCAAACGAGGTCAAAGTGAATTAGCTCGTCGCGACCTTGAGGATCAAACGAGGTCAAAGTGAGTTAGTAGTTCCATTACTATACTACTCTCTCCAAAATACAACTTAGTCGTTAACAGCTTCATGAATATCTAACTTTGTAAACTTTAGCAATTTCTATAAGTTTTGCCCCTCGGACTGTAAGGCTTCAACACCGATAGCCTTCAATCCCAATTCAAGTCACAATCCACTACCTACTGCCACATATAAGGAGGGTATGCAAGGGAGGAAGTGCAGAGGAGAAGGGAAGGAGGATGGGAGGTGAACACAAGAGAGGCGACATTGTAAAAAGGATATGGATGTGCAAAGGGAAGAGAGAAGGAGTGGGATCAGGGAAGGGAGGTACAATGAGAGGTATGGAAAGATAATTTCGGAAGAAGTCCCGGAGTACCTAAGGGGAGGATTGAGTATGAAGAGAAAAAGGATGGTAGCAAGATATATATGCGGGAAGGAGGAAAGGAAGAATAAGTATTCGTGGGAGGATGATAAGAGAAGCTGTAGGTTGTGTGGAATATAACACACATGCTAGGGGAGTGTGAGGAGCTGAGAGAAGAGGATGGAGAGAGATTTTAGGAGGAAGAGCGGAAGGAATAGGATGGATGGAGAAGGTGGAAGAAAGAAGGAAGTGGAAGGCTAGGTTAGGCGAATGTGCATTATAAGGATCAGGACAATGTGGGTGTTTTTATTATATTGCGAGGGATAGAATGTGAAATTTTAAAATAAAGTGATTATACAGGGTTGCCCACTTGCCCTTCGTTCTTCGATAGTACCTTTAATATTAATTTTAGGACAAAGAGACATTTCTTATTCAGATATGTTCCTTGTTTACAATCTAAAAATATTTTCAGGCCCGCACTGCTCTCAGTTTCGTCTGTACAGGATCGTACTCGATTATTTTAAATGGAACACCCTATAGATTTTTATATTTTTGAAATCCATATTCGATTCTAGACCAAGTTTGTTTGTCTTTTCACCTACTTAAGTCAACTCATTTAGGCGAAAATAAATGTTTTTTAAAAATTGTCGCCGAAATCAACATCAGTAAAAAAATCATAACTATTCAATCATTGGCAACAGAGCAACAAAATTGGAGATTATCATAAACAAAAGAGCGTTTTATGTCTCGATATGCTGATTTTCAACGAAATTTGTTGCAAAAGCGACGTACTGAATTTTTTCTAACGACCACAGAACAACTGCCAAAAGTCGACTATGTTAAATAGAACACCCTGTATATTTTTTCATGAATTAACTGCTTTTTAAGTTAGCTTTGATTTTTGTTAAATTTGTAAACAAGGAACATCTAAATAAGAAATGTCTCTTGACCTTTTGTCCTAAAATTAATATTAAAGGTACTATTGAAGAACGAAGGGCAAGTGGGCAACCCTGTATATTATATAGGTATACATCTATTTTTTCATTCATGACTTGGTCGTATTTGCATTTATTTGTAAATAGTCATTAACTTATAGTGCTTGGGAGGTACTCAAAATAGCGTTGCTTGCTTTCTGTTCACGGTCATTTCGTATCGATAGAGTGTTAAAATATCACCTATAGCTATCACAGAATATCACAATCTATCACAGTTACTCCACATTAAAAATATCACAAACCTTCATTTGCACTAACACAGCCAATATCACAGTTTTGGTAGAGGATCTGTTGGTTCGTCCTCTTCCTTTTTCGGTCTGTCGAATAGCCTGCCGAAAAAGGTCACAGGTCATCATCTACGAGATGTGCCCATCTTCCTCACACATAGGTAATTATTTTGTGGAAAAACGGTCGGACACGTCGATTAGTAAGTCTACACCAGTGATTCCCAAAGTGTGCGACGCGGCTCCCCGAGGCGGCACGAAATATTCAATTAAACAATTCGGCAATTTTCTTGGAATTTCCAATTCTTGAATTTTTCTGCCAACAATCATGTATGCTGACAAATTTCCAAGAATTTAGCAACTTTTAAGTCTTTTATTGTTTTCTTTCCAATCCATATCTTTTGAAACGGCTAGTGCGCAAGAAAGTCAAAAATTTGGAAAAAATCTTGATGTATAAAGGGCGCCGCGGAAAAAATCCGACTATTTAGGGAGCTGCAAACCGAAAAAGATTGGGAACCTCTGGTCTACACTATTCTACCCTCACAAGATCAACTAAACTTCTAACCTCTAGCAAACCCTACTACCAACGTTTACCCTTCTACCAAATTACACAGTTCTGCCTATTCCATTTCTCCTCCCCAATAGTCTACCACCCATTCCTTTTCCTACTTTCCATTACTTCTTCAATCCATTCTATCCCTTCTCCACCTTCACTTAACACCCCCCTCCACCCTTCCCCCTGTTTCCTTACTTATTATCCCTTTCTTCGTTACCCGCTCTGAACCGTGCCACTATCCTCTTCCTTCTTAGACTGGCCTCGCCGTTTAGGTACCTCGGTACATCGTTTGTCACCAACTCCCTGTATTTCTCGTTATATCTCCCTGCATTTGCACATCCACATCTCTTCTTATTATATCCCCAGCTATCCCACTCCCTCGTCTCTCCTCCTCTCTCGCGTATCCGCTTCTCTCGTAAAAACACCTTCTTCCTTCCTGTCCATATGTTATCTTCTTATTCTTCACCTCTTTCCAACAGCTTCCCAAGATGTTCAATACGTTCTTTCTCAGATAAATGCATTTTTAAAATGAAACATGAAGAACACGTAAAACTGACAAAGTAACACGGACAAACTAAAAGTCGGTGATAGTTTGTTATTTATTGCCACAAAATACCACATCAAGCGGTCAAGGAATTGATTAATTCGAAGAAGAAAGTTTTGTTGAAAAGAACATTTTCCACACCAGGTTGTTTTTTTGGTAAACGGAAGGACAAAATATTTGTTCCACAGCCTGCGTTGAAATGCTTGCCTTGCCTTTTTTCCTTGTGTGCCAAAACAAGCTTTTTGGAATGATTATCCATCCTTTTAGCTCCCAATGGTGATGAGCTGTTCAGTTTGGGTTTGCCAGGCCTGACTGAAACCATCCATTCAGCTTGCATTCTAATTACTCTTCGCTTCTATCTAGGAGAAACAATTCCCTCTGTTATTCCCTCTGGACCCCCATTATCCTTTGGGCCACACATGATCCTGTGATAAGGGTAGTAACAACTGTTGATCTTCTATGAACACCCGTTAGTAATTCTATAACTTTGGGACTTTGTAATAACCTGCATTCCATTAAACTTCCCACACACTTTGCTATGGTCTCCTTCGATGTGGAGAACCTTTTCCCGAGCATACCATTTTGTGTCCGAACATTTGACGAACTCTGCCCTTTCCGACAATCAAGTCTCCTGCGTCATTTCTCTTCTTAATCTCTCCATCAAACAAAATTTTTTTAAGTTTAACGACGTATGTTATGCCCAAGATGAAGAGCTGGCCATAGGATCTAACCTCTCCCCTCTATTGGCTGAGGTTTTTATGAATCACCTGGAACGTGCTTTTATCTTTAAACTTAACTTTTTCCGTGACTACGTGGTTTTTTGGGGTCGTTCCGTGGACGACGTCATTTGTATTCACTCTGCAACGAACCTCTTCCTCAACGATCTCAACCTTTTTCATTCCAAAATCAAATTGACCATGGAACTCCTTCCAAGATCGATTTTAGCAACTATCGTAAACCCACCACCACCGACACCATGATTCCTTATGATTCCTTCACTCACAAGATTGCGGGTTTAAATTTCCTTCTCCACAGACTTTTCAACATACCCATGACACCCGATCACTTCAATAATGAATTGAACACTATAAAACAAATCGCTCTTCACAATAGTTTTCCGGTACACATTGTGGACAAGTTTTTTCACAAAATCAAAAATTCCCTCCGCCCCAGTAGACTTAACTCCATCAACAACATCCACATTTCTTTTTCGTACTGAACTCTTCCTTAGTCAGAAACAAAGATAGTACTCACCCGTTGGATGGTTGTGGCGTATACAATAAACTTAACTGCAACTATTGCCACTCGTTCTACATAGGACAAACAGGGAGGTCTTTCTCCACCAGATTCAAAGAACACGTCAAAGTCCTCAAAAATCATAACCTAGATCAACCATCCTTTCCACTGGCCATTCCTTTGACCCGAATCTGGACTTCAAAATTTTACATAGATGCAATAAAGGCCCTCTATTGAATATCCTAGAAATGTTTGAAATCACCCGCCATAAACAAAACCGGGGCTTGCTGAATGAGGTTTTCAGAACGTTCTCATTTGCTTCCACTGTACCTATATAAAATTGTTTTGTTCCTTTTGCTTTTGCCCTAGTCCGTTTTGGATTTAGGTTGGTCGCCTGTTTCTGTGAATTTTGTGCAAGATACTGAACTGTCCAACAAGATAAAAAGACGTCTAGGTTCATATCCACACACAAGTAATGAAAATCTTTCTTCATCGTTTTAAGTTTAGCTTAAACAGTAGGTAGGTGGTACAAAACCAAACGTTGGTTATTTTAGCAGTTCTAGTTTTTCTCCCCTTACTAAATTTTTTGGCACACCTTGTTCTTTTTCTTCTTTTCTCAAGCATCTCTACTTTAACTTCCAAATTCCTTATTTTCTTTTCTAGGCTAGACCTGTTTTTCAGTTCCACTTTCTCTTCTTTATCTTTTAATTTCTCGTTCATTTCTTGAAGACCCTTAATCATTTTTCTTTGATATAATTCTTCCACCAAGTGTTTACTTAGCTCTTTTTTCTGATTAATATGGCTGTTGTGCCCTACTTTTTTGTTGTTTTAATAATGTTACTTACTGCCTTTGTGTTTCTTTGGAAAAGATGTGCTTCTTCTATGCATAGTTAACTGATGTAGGCAAACGCTTGTAGTTCGAGTCAACATGGCAAAATCGCTTGCCTCCTCATCTCAAATCGTTCCTATAGAGATAGACCATAAGAAGAAGAATTTTATCAAAAAGTGCCAATGTTAAGACACTTACCGAATTAATGGAAAAGAAACTTTGGAACTGTCTAAGCCCAGCTGTTCAATTCAAGTACAAATAGGAGTTGTTCCCCATAAACGCTGAATGAATTATAATAAAAAGGCCCTCCCAGCAAACACACATATAAAATATACATACAACATATGTAAAATTGAAGTAAATACCCCTACATATGCTTTTTTATATATCAAGTATGTAAGTATTCTTTAATAAGTTATATAAACCGTATGTCACACAATTACGTATATTTTACATAATAGTATAGAAACTTACGGATATTCTGTATACAGAAATTCATATAATATATACATATAGATAATTACATATCGCTCATATTTACATGATTAGATTTATATACGTTATATGTAAAATATTATGTGTAATATTACTTATTTTTTATGTATGCCTTCTGTAAATATAATTAGAAATTATGATTGCATATATTGTATGGTCGAAAATAAAGTCCGTTTCTATTTGCGCCACATAAGTAATCGCACGCGCGTGTTTTCTATAACGCCAAAAATTGTAGTTCACGTACCTTTAATATTAGATCCGTATCGACTAAAATGCGTCTAATTTATATAAAAAATAAATAATATAAAATAAATTAAATCCTGGTCATTTTTAACATAAAGTTAAAGATAGGTATAATATTATTGAATAAGACTTCACTCAACGGTATAATCAAACAAAATTTAAACTAATAACGCGAAACAGCGCAAAGTTACGAAATACGAAATAAAAAAGGGATGTTACAGATTAGCGCAGTGGTACAATGTCGGAGACAATGAAAACACATGCCGGATTTCGGAATTTGCAACGCCCACTCCCAAAAGTTCGAATCCGGTTAAGGGACACTTTTCAAGCAAGTATATCATAATAAACTGTCGGCTTTCAGTTCAGGTAAAAACGGGTTCGTGCAAGAATTAAGTTAAATATAATTAAAAGTACAGTTGCACGTAAAATGTAGTTTTTCCATTTTTTGTATGGAACTACTTCAATAATTTGTTACATTGATAATAATTACATTATGCTCGAGTAGCTGCCATTTTGGTCATCGCAACGCTTTTACAACTAATATTTTTTATGTAAATATTACATAAAATATACATAAAACGTATATAAATTCATGTAGAAGAATTTACATCTAATAGACATATATTATTTTGAAAATTGCTGACATCCTGACATTAAATATCTCTTATTTTTCTTCCAGTTTTATATAAATCTAAAAAACTCTTACATAATTTATATGTATTTTATATATATAAATGTGTTTGCTGGATTATTATTGTATCCTGGTTTGAATATTAAAGCTTATTAGGTTAATTAATAAATGTGTGTACAGCTATTGTGATTTAAAAGTGTCAGTCAAAAGTTGATGAAGTCTGGACGACGAGCAAAATTACAATTTAATATAGTTTTAAATGCCCTAATACGAATTCGCGTTTGAAAGTTGGTCCGCAATAACGCAAACTTGGAGTACAATGGAGGAAATGTGGGGAAATGTATACGAGCGTCGAGTTGCATTGTACTATTCATGTTTGGACGTTATGTGTGCAATAGCGAATGTCATGCGGTGCAATTTCGTTTATAATTCCTCCAAAGTTATCTTACAGTGAATTAGATTATAGTTTCAGGCGTCGTGACCGGGGGGAGTAATAAGATTAAAGATTTCTTATCACATTGTTAAACGTTCATTATTCAAGTTTATACTGCATTGCAGATATGTATAGATTGTACTTTGTGTACTCCATAATATAATGTATGTTTGTGTGGAAATACGAAAAGTTAGTACCGTTAGTTTTCTGAAATACAGCTGCTTTACAAGTTTCAGAAGTTTAAAAGTTTGCTTGTTTTTAAGTTGTTGAAATTCTTTGAAAGCTTTAGCGTTTGCAATAATCTATAAACTGCAATTGTGTTTCGAATCCCTCGCGCGACCTCATAAAATGACAAAATAAGTAATGAAGATGTTCTGTTTTAAGTCTGAAACTTTTCTATATTTCATAACTTAGTATGTATTCAATTTGTATACGTTTGTGTATATCGTATAATGTCACGTTCGGGCAACTAAACTTTTCCCATATATCTACCAGTCACTTGCAGGATAATGTAATATTATGACATCAACAGATGGGACACACAGCTCGGACATCTACAGGACGTCATTCACATATGACGATATCTCCTGAATGTGATATGAACAATTCCTACATATTGTCACAAACAAATATCTCGAAATTCAATTTTGTTTCCCAAATAAAATAAAACCTTTAACCGGCTGCAATTTACTGAATGTTATGTTAAGGGGTTTTATATGAAACTCAACAAAAGTTCAATTTTTTTAGAACTAAAAAGAAATCCTGAAATACGTAAATTTTGATTTTTTTCTTCAACCCCTCAACCTTCTACAGCAAAAATTATAAACGAGAATCGTAGCCCGGTAACGCGTCACTTAAAAACTTTTTCAATTTTCTATTTTAAAAACCAGAAACACTGTTGCAATGTTTATTATTGACAGCAAGTTTGATGTTTCTTTCAAAATTTATGAGTGTTATTTATCTCTTGCCTTTAAAGTAGAACTGTGCAAAGGTAACAATTCTTTCAAAAAAAAGGCAAGGTGGAATTGTAAGCAAATGATAATTAATGAATGGGTATCTTCATATAAGCTAAAAAGATTGTTGAAGGAGTGAGAAAATGCCACAAATGAAGAAAAGAAACACCACAAACAGAGGTTTAGAATAAAGGATGAAAAAAATGTATGGAGTGAAGACAGAATGATGTTGGAAAAAATCGACGTGATGGTCGCAAGGAGTGAAAGAAACGAGAAACTAAACGGACTATAAAAGATACATTATTTGGAAATAAATAATCTACACAATCCAGAGAAAACCAAAAGTTCTTCATGGGTTGTTAAACGAATGAGAAAATTTGTAGATGAAGAAAATGACAAGGAAGTAGACACACGAGGGAAGAGAAAACTCCGATCATTGGAGAAGTGACCATAAAATGAATTCTGAAGAAGATCTAGGCAGAAGAGAGGGCAGTGAAGTACGAGGAGGAGGTCAGGAAGAAGGCAGAAATAATAATGGTGAATGAATGTATAAAGGAGATGAGGGAGAAGCGGATAAAGTATGGGCAAGAGGACAGGAGACTATATTACAAGAGGGTGGGGTATTCGAGGGAGGAGGTAGAAAAAAGGAGGGAGGAAGGCAGAGAGATGGTAGAGGAGGTGGTCATGAGGGATAAGGATGTGCAAGGGCAGGAAAGGAGAGAGAAGTTAGCCGGAGGGAGGTATAATGAGGGATATGGGGAGATCATGGCAGATGGCAAGGCCAAGTACCTGACAGGGGAGATGCGACTGAAGGAAAAAAGAATTGTAGCGAGGTTTAGGTGCGGAAACGAGGAGAGAGAGAATAGGTATTGGCGGGAGGAGGAGGAGAGAGTTTGCAGAATGTGTTGGGAGGGCAGGGAGAGCATGACGCATATGTTAGGGGAATGCGAGGAGATGAGAGAAGAGAGAAGGGAAAGAAAGGAGATGCTAGGAGCGAAGGGGGAAGGGTTGGGATGGATGAAGAAAGTGCTAGAAAAGAGGGAAAAGGTGGAAAGTAGGGGGAAGGACAGGCGGAAGTAGTTTTACGATGTGGTATAGAATAGAATCGTGTATTTATTTGATTAATTTGTAAAAAAAATACAATAAACCTATTTGATTTGATGATTTGAAGAAGATCTAATTAACAGCATTAAAAGCATTAACACCACAAATTATTTTATCTACACTTTAAAAATGAAAAATTGTAAGGTTTTAAAAATACAAATAGAACTAAATCAAGGATATATTTTGATTCTTCTTTTGAATCTGATTTTGAACGAAAAGGTAAAAAGAAGAAAGAATAAATCAAAGCTTATCACATGGATTACTAGAAAATGGATGAATGGACGCGAGGATAAATGTACTTAAATCAAAAACAATGTATAATTTGAAAACGCAGATGAGAAACACAGTATTTAAGTAGATGGAAATAATAAAGAGCAAATCGATAAATTTAAACATCTGGGTACAATAGTAAACAGGGAAGAAAATAAGATAATTTCTAACGAAGAAAGAGATTCCAAATCACATGGAATCAAAGACTAGTAAAACCACTACTAAGATTTCGAAACGAATCGTGCACAATGACAAAAAGCTAGAGATGGAGATGAAAGGAAAAACGAAAATAAGGAATGAGGCCATAATACAGTGTGTTCGTTTTAAAACGAGCCACCCTTAATAACTTCGAACTAATGCAAAATATAAAAATTTCCTGAAACCGGTCAATTTCTGTTTGGAGGGGGACACTTTATGACGTGGAGGCGACATACCTACTACTAAACCCCTCGGCTACAGCCACCCCAACTTTAAAATCTTAAATGATACATCATTTCAAAGAGGTTAAAAAAAGGAACAGAACAAGGGTTTTGAATGAACCGAAACAAATTGAAATACTGGTAAATTTTGGGATAAATCCGATGACTTCAATTCGCAAAGTTTCTAATGAGACAGGAGTTTCAGTCGGTTCAGTTCATAAGGTCATTTTTTTGTTTTTGGATGATTTGATATTTTTTTTATTTATGTAGGTACTGAAGCTTCATAAATTTCATCCCTTCAAAATGCATCTTGATCACGAATTAAACGAAGATGATTTCGATAGAAGAATCGAATTTTGTGAACAAATGATAGAAAGGGTTGCGCAGAATCCAAATCCAAACCTGATTCAAAACATTTGTTTCAGTGATGAAAGTACATTTTATCTCAAAGGATTTGTTAATAGACTCGCTACTGGGAGAACGAAAATCCTCATCTTACAAGAGAAGTTTGTTCACACTCAACATTCGCAAAAGATAAATGTGTGGGCTAGAATTCTTGGTGATACCATAATAGATCCATTATTGAAGAAAATGTAAATGGTGAGCGGTATTTGGATATGTTGGACAATATTATTGATCCTCTCATAACAGAAAATCTTGAAAACCAAGAAGATGAAGACGAAAATTTGCTTCTTTCTGAAGAAAATTTGCATTTTCAACAAGATGGCGCGCTTCCACATTGCGCTCTGCCGATCAGACAATGGCTAAATGCAAGGTTTCCAAGAAAGTGGATCGGGAGAAGAGGTCCAATTGAATGGCCAGCACGTTGTCCGGATTTAACACCCCTAGACTTTTTTTTGTGGGGATTTTTAAAATCCGAAGTTTTTAAAATTTGAATATTTGAATTTTACATTTGAAAATGCCAAAGTGTTCCTTTTTTTATCCTCTTTGAAATGATGTATCACAAGCTGGGGGGGGGGGGGGGGGGCATTTAAGATTTTAATTGGCTGTAGCCAAGGGGGTGAGTAGTACGAATGTCGCTTCCACGTCATAAAGTGTCCCCCTCCAAACAGAAATTGACCGGTTTCTGGAAATTTTTATATTTTACATTAGTTCAAAGTTATTAAGGGTGGCTCGTTTTAAAATGAACACACTGTATAACAAAACCAATTACAATAAGACAGAATTGAGGATAGTGCGTTAGTAAGACAGAAGGAGTAAGAAGACCCCAAAAATAATGAAAATACGGGAGTCTAGAATTGAGCAAAGTAAGTAAAGTCTGTGTATCCTTCAAAAGCAAATTGGAATGAAAGTTTCTCCATGAAAAGTGTCTTGGAGACAAATATGTTTTGGATTTTTGAATTTAACCATAGAATAGTAAATAAAACTCTCAACCTAAGTAGGTTGAGAGTTTTATTTACTATTCCTTCTACCCCCTTTGAGAGTCAGAACCTACCACAATGTCTTTAACCATAGACTGGAAGCGTTAGAGACTGCTAGAGGCATTTATTACGTTTTCGGAAAAATGTCGGAGAAAATGGTTTCTCTTGTTCCAAAGATTGCCATTTTTCCTTGATGAAGACTGCACGATTCGAGAGTTGGCTAACACGATGAACTGGTGGCGAAAGGTTATGTCTTTATGGGAATATCGAGAAGAAAAGATAATGATTTGGGCATAACACAAAAAGGCAACTCTTCATGCGAAACCTGAGGACCCACCCAGATAAGGTAATGTTATCCATTTGTTGGAATAAGAACAATTTCTTCCGAAGAATGTTGAGATTTATTGCCGACAACTGGGACTGGGACAGGGAAGACCTCAACGAATAATTGTACTGTTGATGTCTATCCTCAAAGTGTTCCATTACAAAAGCGGCTACCAAAGAGCTCATTTCACATCTTTCCTATCAGATGTTCATCATGTTCGTTCCCTTTACAATAATTAGCGAGGAATCTCCTTTAATAGTAGAGATGCTCGACAGAATTGACTTGAAAACTCCTTCAATTCCAAACCACGAGATTCGAAGAATCGAAAAACTGCCCGAACAATAGAAATAAATCCTAAGGCAATGCAGCAATTGATTAATAAATTTATGACATTATTTATTTATACAGGGTGTTAATACTAAGCTGTAACACCCGAAAATGGCATTAAGACAAATAACTTTTCTTAGGTAAAATTTTTGATTAAGAGTCCCCGTTCATAGTTATTGGCGTTTTTTTGTTTTTCAAAAAATGGTCATTACTCCCTTAGTTTGAGGAATATTTAAAAAATACAAAAACTTTCAACATTTGATTTCGGTTCTCTAAAACATTTGTACTTACAATTATTTTCTATTTTATGAAATAACAAAATGGCGACCGATCAAAAACTTCAAAACAAGATATTTTGAAAACCACTCAATCGATTTTTGAAAATAAAACATTTATAAAATCCTTATGACTATAACATTTGTCTGAAAGATTTTTCTCGAACTGTCTAAAAGTTTTATATTCAAATTGAATTACAAGATAAATTTTAACAAACTGCAACAATCGTTTAAAACAAAGTACGCTTACTGTCATTTAAACAAGAAACAAACAAATAAACAAGAAAAATAAAACAATGAACAATAAAAACAAAACAAAAAAATTTTGATTTGGAGGGACTAAATTTGACTTTCAAAATGGCGTAGCAACGCAAATTGGACAGCGTGTTTTAATATTAGAAGAGACACTTGCAAGAGCTGCCTGCTTTTCTTTTATATCTTCTACTGTAGCTACTAGTGTAGCTACCAGTTCTAACTCCATGTTTACTGGTATCTCATATACAGAGGTCTTTATCTAACCTCAGAAAAAGAATCTAGGGGAGTAGATTGGGCCTGGCCTCCCAATCCACTTATTCGGATTTTCTCTATGTAGTAGTGCTATGACTGTTCGGGTTGTGTGAGCCGGTGCTCCGTCATGTTGAAACCAAAGCCTTCGTGTGATGTGTAGCGGTAAGTCATCAAGAAGCTCTGGCAGAACTATTCAATCGGTAGAGTCCAATCACGAGCTCCCCTACGATTCCAGCCCATAGATTTACCGAAAAACGTCGTTGATGCACACGAATAAATGTTGCGTGGGGATTTTCATCACACTACAGGTGATCATTGCGAGTATTAAATACACAGTTCCTTGTGAAACAAGCTTCGTCTATAAATAAAATAAACTGTGCAAAACGCGAATTTCCAAGCACCTCTACGCGCATCAACTACTTTGGTTATTAGCACTACCCTTACTAGAATTTTGCCTAACTAAAGGAATTTCACCCTCAACCAGGGATCTTTATCGTTTCGAACATCGCATCGACTCGGGACCTACGATTTTGCTTCTTATCCGAAAAAAAGGCGTGTTTCAGTTTTTCACAGCTTTAGAAAAACGACTACCTTGGCCGTATTTATTATTCGGGTTTTGTTTAATTGTTTAATGGCAGCAAGCCTACTTTGTTTTAAATGATTGTTGCAGTTTGTTAAAATTGATCTTGTAATTCAATTTGCATAAAAACTTTTTTTGAACAGATCGAAAAAAAAGACAAATGTTAATAGTATAAGGATTTTATAATGTTTTATTTTCAAAAATCGACCGAGTAGTTTTCAAAATATCTTGTTTTGAAATTTTTAATCGGTCGTCATTTTGTTAGTTGATAAAATAAAAAATGTTTTAGAGAACCGAAAGCAAATGTTGAAAGTTTTTGTATTTTTTTAAATATTCCTTAAAATAAGGGAGTAATAACGATTTTTCGAAAAACAAAAAAACGCCAATAACTATATGAACTGGGGCTCCAAATCAAAATTTTTTTGTTTTGTTTTTATTGTTCATTGTTTTATTTTTCTTGTTTATTTCTGGTTTAAATGACAGTAAGCGTACTTTTTTTTAAATGATTGTTGCAGTTTGTTAAAATTTATCTTGCAATTCAATTTGAATAAAAAAATGTTTTGGACAGTTCGAGAAAAATGTTTCACACAAATATTATAGTAGATAGCATAAGTATTTTATAAATGTTTTATTTTCAAAAATCGATTGAGTGGTTTTCAAAATATCTTGTTTTGAAGTTTTTGATCACTCGCCATTTTGTTATTTCATAAAATAGAAAATAATTGTAAGTACAAATGTTTTAGAGAACCGAAGGCAAGTATTGAAAGTTTTTGTATTTTTTAAATATTCCTTAAAATAAGGGAGTAATAACGATTTTTCGAAAAACAAAAAAAAGCCAGTAACTATATGAACTGGGGCTCCAAATCAAAATTTTTTTGCTTTGTTTTTAGATAGATAGATAGCCCTTTATTTTGTTATAATCAAAATCGAAACAAAAGCATTCTTATTACTACTTAATTAAGTAAACAACGTAATTTCAATTTAAAAAAAAAACATAACTTTCTCCTCAACTGACCCTAAATCTATTCCTGGCTCTTTGGCCTCAACTTATCCCTTCGCTCCATCACCCCCTTCATCCACCCCACTCCCAACCCGTTCCCACCTAAGATCACCTTTATTCCTCTCCCCTCTTCTCTCAGCTCTTCACACTCCCTCATCAAATGCCACACACTCTCTCGTCCCTTACCGCACATTCTACACACCTTTCTCTCGTCCTCCCACCAGTATCTATTCTCGTTCTCTTCATTTCCACATCTAAACCTCGCCACCATCCTCTTCTCCTTCAACTCCATTTCTCCCATCAGATACTCGGCCTTCCCTTCCTCCATAATTTCCTGATATCCGCCATTATATCTTCCATTATATATTCTCGCTCTCCTTTCCTGTGCTTCCACATCTTTCTCCCTTCTTACCAACTCATCCACCATATCTCTTCCCCCCTCTCTTCTCCCTTCTATCTCTTCCCTCGCATAACCCACTCTCTCATAGAACAGTCTTCTCTCTTCCTGCCCATACCTTATCCGTTTTTTTGCCACCTCTCTCATGCACTCCTTTACTCCAACAATATCTTCCCGCTTTCTGATCATCTCCTCATATTTTACCGCCCTCGCTCCTGCCCTTATCCTTATTTTCTCCAATTTTACCTCTTCCCCTACAATATACCCTGGTGTCTCCCTGTGCAACCCTAATGTCCACCTCCAGTACTTCTCCTGAATTCTTTCTATTTCTTCCCATTCCTTCCACCCCCATATCTCCGCCCCATACCCCATCACACTCTTCACCAACTTGTCAAACAACCATCTTCTCTTCTCCATATCCTTCCCAAACACTCTTTCCCCCAAACCCCACACTTTCTCCACTATTCCATTACCCTTCTTCGCCAATTCCCTCACATGTGCCCCATCTTTATTGTCATACCGCACTACATACCCTAGGTATTTCCACTCCTGTACACTCTCTAATTCCTCCTCACCCCACCACCACTCTTGCTTTATACCCCTCCCCCGTTTCTTCTGAAAAACCATCATTTTTGTCTTTTTCACATTTACTTCCAAATTCTTCCCCTCCAAATATCTCTTCATTACCCCAATTAACCCCCTCATCTCTTCCTCTCTGTCTGCCATCACTACCACATCGTCCGCATACGCTAGCACCCACACCTTTATCCTTCCTATCACCACTCCACTGCTTTGTTTTTATTGTTCATTGTTTTATTTTTCTTGTTTATTTGTTTGTTTCTGGTTTAAATGACAGTAAGCGTACTTTTTTTTAAATGATTGTTGTAGTTTGTTAAAATTTATCTTGCAATTCAATTTGAATAAAAAAATGTTTTGGACAGTTCGAGAAAAATGTTTCACACAAATATTATAGTAGATAGCATAAGGATTTTATAAATGTTTTATTTTCCAAAATCGATTGAGTGGTTTTCAAAATATCTTGTTTTGAAGTTTTTGATCACTCGCCATTTTGTTATTTCATAAAATAGAAAATAATTGTAAGTACAAATGTTTTAGAGAACCGAAGGCAAATATTGAAAGTTTTTGTATTTTTTATATATGTATTCCTTAAAATAAGGGAGTAATAACGATTTTTCGAAAAACAAAAAAAACGCCAAGAACTATGTGAACTGGGGCTCCAAATCAAAAATTTTAATTAAGAAAAGTTATTTGTCTCAATGAGTTCTAACTGCTATTTTCGGTCGTTACAATTTAGTATTAACACCCTGTATAACTCTACAGGGTGTTAACTCCATTCCTTTTTACTTTTCATTTTCAGAAGGTTCCCTTCCATCTCGCCACCTTATTCTTTGGGCTTTTATTTTCTTATTCTTTATGTAAATCTATTTTGGTTTTTCATCTTCGCTGTTTATTCTTCTATTTTATTATTCTATATATTACCTGTAACTGTAACTGGAGTATGCTTTCTTCTTCTAGTTATGTTTATTCCTGCTGCAACTCCCTATTTAGTGTTTCTTTCAAGCCTCTCTTTCTGTTCTAATGATTCTATTTTTCCCTTTATTCCCTATGTGTACACTCCATAATCCATTATACTTTTACACCTATCTCTGCCAACTTTCTTCTAAATTTTGTCGCAAGAATGTTTTTCCAATAATCAGGCCATTTCTGTTTATTGCACTTCTTCGTTATTCTCCCATACATTTTTATCGTTTCCAACTATGACATTCCAGTCTCCAATTATTATTATTAGTTGTGTCCCTTATTTTGTCTATTGTTATCTCGTAAAAATCTATCATTTTCCTCTCTCGGTGTTTTTAATTTATATTTGTATTATATCTGTCATTATTTCTTCTAATTCTTTTTTTTTATTGGTATCCTATTTTAGCCTTTTAAATCACGCCCCAGCGTGTTTAAATCGCGCTTTTTAAAACGCGCGTGTTTTAAAGTTGCCATCCCAACATCAACAACGTAAATTCTATTGGTTATTGATCTGACAGGAGTACTTTGTTACGTCAAATAAAATGACCGATTGAAAATTAATTTCCGTTTATTGGTTATTGATCTGACAGATTGCAAGTTAATTTCCGTTTTTTTCATTTCCATGACAACGAATGGTATACTGATTTCACATTACGAATACAAGCATTTCACATGATTAGTTTTTATTTCCATTTTAATACCAGATTTTAAAGTGAACCAATTAAAAAAAATAGCGTAAAGTATTCGTGGATAAACAGGTCTTTAAAACACTTGCTCTATTTCAAGCACTCCGGCTGCGCCGTCGTGCTTGAAAACTCGCACGTGTTTTAAAGACCTGTTTATCCACTTATACTTTAATATACTATTTTTTTATTGGTGTCCTATTTTAGCCTTTTAAATCACGCCTCACCGGGTTTAAATAGCGTTTTCAAAAACGCGCGTGTTTTAAAGTTGTCATGGCATCATCATCAAATTTAAAAAACGTGAATTCTTATTGGTTATTAATCTGACATGAGTACTTTGTTACGTTAAAGAAAGTGACAGATTGCAAGTTAATTTCTCTTTTTCTCATTTCCATGACAACGAATGGTATACTGATTTCACATTACGAACCATTTCACATGATTAGTTTTTATTTCCATTTTAATATCAGATTTCAAAGTGAACCAATAAAAAAAAATAGCGTAAAGTATTCGTGGATAAACAGGTCTTTAAAACACTTGCTCTATTTCAAGCACTCCGGCTGCGCCGTCGTGCTTGAAAACTCGCGCGTGTTTTAAAGACCTGTTTATCCACTTATACTTTAATATACTATTTCTTTATTGGTGTCCTATTTTAGCCTTTTAAATCACGCCCCACCGGGTTTACATCGCGTTTTCAAAAACGCGCGTGTTTTAAAGTTGTCATGGCATCATCATCAAATTTAAAAAACGTGAATTCTTATTGGTTATTAATCTGACATGAGTACTTTGTTACGTTAAAGAAAGTGACAGATTGCAAGTTAATTTCCCTTTTTCTCATTTCCATGACAACGAAAGGTATACTGATTTCACATTACGAATTCAACCATTTCACATTATTAGTTCTTATTTCCATTTTAAATTTTAATACCAGATTCCAAAGTGAATCAATAAAAAAAAATAGCGTAAAGTGTTCGTGGATAAACAGGTCTTTAAAACACTTGCTCTATTTCAAGCACTCCGGCTGCGCCGTCGTGCTTGAAAACTCGCGCGTGTTTTAAAGACCTGTTTATCCACTTATACTTTAATATACTATTTCAATGTGCATTACTCTGGAAGAAAAATTCTTTTATTATTGAAATAAAGCTTTTCTCTAATATCTCCCTGTAGCATTTCCAAAGTTTCCACGTTGGTAATTACAGTTCTCCACAAATCTTAAATTGAATTAACATTGTAACGGACGCGATCTAACATCAATGCATGATAATTAAGGTAGGAATATTCCACTTTACAGAATGGACTCGCATGCATTTAAATGCATATTGAGCTACCGAATTGAATTTGAAATTGGCATTCGGAATATCGCTTTGAACTTGGCGAGAGAGAAATTCAAATGTATTTTTTTCCCATAAGTCAAAGTTGAACGTATCAAAATTAAAATGGGAACGAAAAGTTGCAATGGATGAGGTGTCGCTTTAATTTGTCAAGCTTGATGTCAAGCAATCTGGTCGAGGAGAAAGGGGGCTCTTCTTGATTAGCCACACTATCGGAGAAAACGGGGATCGGCGTCCGTAACTGCGACTCTCAAAGTCTTAATTAAATCTCTAAGGAAGGAAGGAAAAGTACTACTCGAATACCGACTCTAACCTAATTGATTGGCGGACCCACGATTGGTTCTTCTGCGGCGGACAACACTCAGACTCTGACATTGAAAGATTAAAATCGTCCATTTTAGTTTAGAGTATTTGAGACATCTTTGTATCCAATATTTTATGGACATTTATTTACAGTTGAATTCCCGTTCGGCTCGCTTCCCTTACTCTATTGTACTTGAGTAGATGAACCGGATCGATCACGACCCGGATTAGCGGTCTTCCCTCGAGTCAGAATAATGAATTTACTGTATTACGGCCGCTTTAAATACTTAATGTCGGGCTATAATACATTCTTATCGATTCCCTACGTGCGTCCGAAAAGCGTCCTTCTTACTACTTATATTAAAAAGAAAGTGCGTGCAACGTTGAGGAGCGGCTCGACGGCCTGCAACTTATCTAACTTCGACGAAACTCATTTCATTTATCTTCTTCACGGTTGACTGGTGCCACGCCGTTCGTCTCATGTCGGTAATATTCCCCTATCACTCTTCTTCATACGCAGCTACAACTACGGTTTTAACCCCTTATCCTCGATCAAGATCACACGTCTCTCTCATTACCATACACTAGAAATGCGACGGTACAAACACGTGTGCCGATCGCAAACACCATTTTACCCCTAAAGGAATGCTAAGCGATATCCAATCCCTGCCCTCTTCCGTCCAATCCAACATTTGAATGATGAGCTTTAAATATATACGCCATTCACGTTTTACCTACTTACATATCACATATACATACCGACCAGTGTAACCACGCCATTATTCAGTTCGCATCTTTCTAAAATCGTTTGTCTACAAATTGTGTAAAATTTGTTAGGTTGGTGGTTGTGTCATGAAGGCTGCTAATTAGTAAGTGCAGTAAGTGCATTTTTCCAACCCCACAGGGTTGGTTCGGGTGGTGTTTCAATTGTATCAGCTCTGTTCCATATTTAGTACACAATGTTGATTCAAAGTTGCTGACGAGTAGTAAAGCAAACGCGATTCGAATACACTTCAAGGTCATTCGTCCTCTGGTGGTGACTTTGAGAACTAAATAGAGGTCAAATGGTTTCTACAGAGCAGCATGTTTGGCCGTTTACCTGTTTAGTGATCTGCAGGTCGGTCATTGGTTGCTCTCCATTGGGATTTTCATGAAGTCATGTATTTACCACCTGTACACCCTTCAACAAGTCATGAAAAAGAAAACGAAAAAAGGTAGAGGCGTCGCCATCGACCCAAAACAAGTCCCATGAAATAACCTTGGAAGCAATGAGGGATGAAAACTAGTGAAAGATCTGTACAAAATCACGATGCAAGTAAATATAGGTGTAGGGGACTTTGAGGCGGAGGAGGTGGAAGAAGCGCTGAGGAAGGTGAAGTTGGGAAAGGCACAAGGAACAGATGGAATACAAGGGGAGCAGTGGAGGTACAAGGGGGTAAAAACGAGAGAACGGATAAGAGGGATGCTGAGTAAAGTATGGAGGGGGGAAGGATTCCCGGAGGAGTGGAGGGATGCAAGAGTAGTTCCGGTTTACAAGGGAGGGGAAAGGAACAAAGTGGGAAACTATAGGGGAGTGAGCATTACCAACGCGCGGTATAAGATTTATGCGGAGATATTAAGAGGGAGAAGGAAATAGAGGAAAAGGGGTTAGTGAAGGACTGGCAGGCGGGTTTCAGGGAGGGAAGGCGGACGGTGGATAATATATATGTGATGAAGCAAGTGGTAAATAAGGTGCTGGAAAGGAAAGGGGGGAAAAGTGTATGGGATGTTTCTGGGCATCAAGGCAGCATTCGACAATGTTAATAGGAAGAAGCTGTGGGAGGTACTAAGGAAAGCCGAGATAAGTGAAGGCTTGGTGAGAGCGGTGGAAGAGGTGTACGAGGAAACAAGGTGTGTGACGAGAGTGAGGGAGGAGAAAGGAGAAAGATTTTGGACGGAGAAAGGGTTGAGACAGGGATGTCCGTTGAGCCCGAGCCTATTTTCTCTATATATTCGAGATTTGGAGGAGGTGTTGCGGGGACATCAAAGGGGTGGAGTGGTGATAGGAAGGATAAAGGTGTGGGTGCTAGCGTATGCGGACGATATAGTAGTGATGGCAGACAGAAAGGAAGAGATGAGGGGGTTAATTGGGGTAATGAAGAGATATTTGGAGGGGAAGAATTTAGAAGTAAATGTGAAACAGACTAAAATGATGGTTTTTCAGAAGAAACGGGGGAGGGGTATAAAGCAAGAGTGGTGGTGGGGTGAATTAGAGAGTGTACAGGAGTGGAAATACCTAGGGTATGTAGTGCGGTATGACAATAAAGATGGGGCACAGGTGAGGGAATTGGCGAAGAAGGGTAATGGAATAGTGGGGAACGTGTGGGTTTGGGGGAAAGAGTGTTTGGGAAGGATATGGAGAAGAGAAGATGGTTGTTTGACAAGTTGGTGAAGAGTGTGATGGGGTATGGAGCGGAGATATGGGGGTGGAAGGAATGGGAAGAAATAGAAAGAATTCAGGAGAAGTATTGGAGGTGGACATTAGGGTTGGACAGGGAGACACCAGGGTATATCGTAGGGGAAGAGGTAAAATTAGAGAAAATAAGGATAAGGGCAGGAGCGAGGGCGGTAAAATATGAGGAGATGATCAGAAAGCGGGAAGATATTGTTGGAGTAAAGGAGTGCATGAGAGAGGTGGCAAAAAAACGGATAAGGTATGGGCAGGAAGAGAGAAGACGGTTCTATGAGAGAGTGGGTTGTGCGAGGGAAGAGATAGAAGGGAGAAGAGAGGAGGGAAGAGATATGGTGGATGAGTTGGTAAGAAGAGATAAAGATGTGGAAGCACAGGAAAGGAGAGGGAGAATATGTAATGGAAGATATAATGGCGGATATCAGGAAATTATGGAAGAAGGGAAGGCCGAGTATCTGACGAGAGAAATGGAGTTGAAGGAGAAGAGGATGGTGGCGAGGTTTAGATGTGGAAATGAAGAGAACGAGAATAGATACTGGTGGGAGGACGAGAGAAGGGTGTGTAGAATGTGCGGTAAGGGACGAAAGAGTGTGTGGCATTTGATAAGGGAGTGTGAAGAGCTGAGAGAAGAGGGGAGAGGAATAAAGGTGATCTTAGGTGGGAACGGGTTGGGAGTGGGGTGGATGAAGGGGGTGATGGAGCGAAGGGATAAGCTGAGGCCAAAGAACCAGGAATAGATTTAGGGTCAGTTGAGGAGAAAGTTATGTTGTTTTTTTTTTTAATTGAAATTACGTTGTTTACTTAATTAAGTAGTTAATAAGAATCTTTTGTTTCGATTTTGATTATAACAAAATAAAGGGCTATCTATCTATCTATCTATCTAAGTAAATATAGAAATCAGGTGAAAAGTAGACTCCAGTGAGTAGGAGAAGAAGAGAGAGACCACGAAAATCATGTGGGGATAAGAAATCCGACAAACAAAGAATAGCAAGGCGAAGAAACCCCCCCTATATACAACATTTTTTTAACATCCTGTACAATTAAACATTACCACTAACGTAAATTAAAAGAATTCTCTCTTTGAAATAATTAACGTTTCGAACAATTTAATGAACAATCTCTTATTAGTTTCAGATGGGTTTTCCACAAAATTAATATTTATCTTCACTCGAACGGTTCAATAACTCTGTTCAAATATTTTTGGTCTTATATCTCTTAACAAATCCTATTAAAATAACCAATTTAAGGTGGAGAGACTTCCTTAAATATTGGGCTTATCTTTATAATCCTAAAATCGATGTTTGTTGTAAACTTTTCTCGGTGCGATTTAAAAGTTTTAAACTTTGAAAATCACTTTTAGGCACATTCAATTTTTGGTATTGTAAAAGTAATCTACGAGGGTGGTTTATAAAGTTCTTTTTCCTAACGATTTTATGTAGGTAACTCGGATTTGAACAAAGGACCTTCATGTTGAATCGATCCTAAGTTTTGCGTTTTGCATAATAACTCAAAATAAAATAGTTTTTGCGTAATATCTCAAAAAAATAAAAAAATAAAATAATATATATGGTGTACTATAGTTGTAATCAGAAAACGATTTCTGATTTTCTCCTGAAATAATATACAGCGTATGTCATTAATATTTTATTAATTTCCGGATAGACCGGAAGTAAATTGGTATACTTATTATACTTAATTAAGAGTCATAGTCCTCTACTTCACTGTACAATTTTATTTCATCTTTGTTAACAAAAAAGTTACGAATTTTTAAAATTTTCAACTTCCAACTGTCATCCCCCTTCCCCTACCTATGGTAGGGGGGGTATTTTATATTTTGTATTTGATGATTTTTCCCTAAAGTATTTTGTATTTTGTATTTCAAATACTCTCTTAGGTGTATTTTGAATTTTGCATTTGAAATACATTTTGCCCACCCACCGCAATGTTAACGATAGGTTCAGAGTGAATTTTTTTTCTTTCTGACGACATCATGCATTATTAATTGTATTGACGGTGTGAATAAACATTATTATTATTATTATTATTATTTTCAAGAACCTACCTATAAAACTTTCCTAGAAACGTCTAACTAAATCTCCCAAAAAAACACCCCGTATGCGTACCTATAGGTATTTTTGTATTTTTGTATTTCAAATATTGTATTTGTATTTTGTATTTTTAAAAATAATATAAAAGTATCTTGTATTTTGTATTTCAAATACATTTCTAGGAATATTTTGTAATTTGTATTTGAAATACGTTACTGCATGTATTTTGCCCAGCCCTGCCTATGGTAAATAAAGAAATAAACGTAGTGCCTATAGTTTTTCATGAACTATATGTATAAGATTCCAAAATTTTAAAAAAATGCTTGGAGGAGATTTTGAGAAAATCGATTTTTAATTTTTAACCAATTTTGAGCACCAATAAATTGGTCACGTGAACTTTTTGTTCTTTATTAATTATAAGTAAAAATTCTGGCCATCCTTTGGCTAGAATTTTCAAATTTTCAAAAAAAGAATTCTTCAGTTAGGCCCTACAAAGTAAAAACTTGAAGAATTGCTATATTGGTCGCCATTTTGAATTTAGGAAGAAACGAAAAACGGCGCTTTACTTGTAACCATGACTACTAACTTTTCACCAAGGGAAATTAGTTTGAATGTTTGCTCCCAAAATAACGCCCCTGATTTGGGCCCCTTTGTGCCGATTTTAATGAGAAGCTTGTTTTACCGATGAATTTTTGCAAACCTTGTCCAAAATGGTATAGTCCTGTTCTTGTGGAATTAGATGCTCATATGAACCCACCGTCTTTATGGCATTCCACGTAGGTGGCATCCTTACAGATGATAGAATGCATTTTGTTTCAACAAAGCCGTGTACATTTCCTCCTTTTCCCCTCGGGTAACCACCTTGTAGAAGTAGCGGATCTTCTCCCCACATTCTCGATATCTTCGTGGTACATATACAGTAGCACGTACTAGCTCCGCTGTTATTTGATTCTTGCAGATCCTCTAGGACAAATTCTTCTCGACTTCCCAAGCGATGTAACAAGGAGAAAACATTCGTTAAATGTGTTATTGATTGCATATTGGGCACTTACCAAACTAGATTTGCAAGGTTTTTGGCCCACCATCCCAAGACACAAATTGCACGAGAGCCAGACGAAAAACCCATTCCAGTCCATCTCTCCATAGCCAATTTAGACCTATTTAAGAAGAATCTAACGCACTTCAAGCGGCCTTTCATAATCATGGATGCACCACTACATACTAAAATCCAAAACGCTGTCAAATACAAGTAGGCTAAATGTGGCGAATCCACCCCTGAAGACGGTTCAAGAGAAACTCCAGAAATGACAGAGAAAAGGTAAATCAGTAATTCAGGTTTCAAAACAGATTTTCACTTGTCCTGAACACTGAAAAGCTTTCTTGTTGAACAAAGATTTAGGTCGAGTCACGAAGAAACTGTAAACAGTATCTTTCATCGACTTGAGTGCTCATACTTTCTAGAGACATCTGGTGTCACTATTGTTGCTAATGCAATGCTAGAAAATAGTAGGCCCTCGTTGATTTTATGTATACCTTGCATACTGCATACCAAACAAGCACATCTACCATCTTCTTGAAGACCATTTGGGCCACTGAGAAGATCTGGAAAGGGAAGAATCTTGACCGGACCTTTTTTTTTAGGGGAAATCCGTCATGGACACCCAGGGGAGGACAATCAATTCCCTGGGTAGTGCCGGACTCCTACCGGCTACAACCCCTCCTTCTTTGGCCACGTCCTCCAGCAGCGGTACCTATAAGACATTCTTCACCGCTGGAGGTTTCTCTGTTCCCTTCTATCGTCTCTTCTCTTCGACTATTTCTTCACTATGCTTACTTTGGAGCACGTCTTGGATGAATTGCCCTACTAGCTCCCACTCTCTTTGCGATGCAGGGCGGCTTCCATCATCTTTTTGCTGTTGATGTGTCCTATCTTTAACATCGATATAGCTCTTACCCTCTCTTCCGTCCATTTGCCGCACTCGGTTGAAAGTGTGCTCGACCGAGTCCTGCATATCGCAGTAGTCGCACTTGCACGAATTCCTTATCTTCATGCGATGCAGATAGTCTTTGAGGATCCCATGTCCGTTAAGGAATTGGGTCCAGTAAAAATTTGTTTTCCCCCACCCCCTGTCTATCCATTTGCCTATTTCCGGTATTAGACTGCGCGTTCAATTGGCTTCTGCCCACTCTCTCTGCCATTTCCTTCTGGTATTTTTTCTAACTTCTCTTCTGTCTGTATCCGGGTTTTCGAATATAGCCTTCCGTTTTTCTCATTTCCATGACAACGAAAGGTATACTGATTTCACATTAGGAATTCAACCATTTCACATTATTAGTTCTTATTTCCATTTTAATACCAGATTTCAAAGTGAACCAATAAAAAAAATAGTGTAAAGTATTCGTGGATAAACAGGTCTTTAAAACACTTGCTCTATTTCAAGCACTCCGGCTACGCCGTCGTGCTTGAAAACTCGCGCGTGTTTTAAAGACCTGTTTATCCACGAATACTTTAATATACTATTTTTTTTAATTTTTGTAGCCAATTGAGTATCTTAAACGCTTAACCCACAATTTACAAAACTTAATTCTTCCCATGTTCCCTGTCTAACTTCTCTTCTGTCTGTATCCGGGTTTTCGAATATAGCCTTCCGTTTTTCTCATTTCCATGACAACGAAAGGTATACTGATTTCACAACAGGAATTCAACCACTTCACATTATTAGTTCTTATTTCCATTTTAATACCAGATTTCAAAGTGAACCAATAAAAAAACTAGCGTAAAGTATTCGTGGATAAACAGGTCTTTAAAACACTTGCTCTATTTCAAGCACTCCGGCTACGCCGTCGTGCTTGAAAACTCGCGCGTGTTTTAAAGACCTGTTTATCCACTTATACTTTAATATACTATTTTTTTAATTTTTGTAGTCAATTGAGTATCTTAAACGCTTAACCCACAATTTACAAAACTTAATTCTTCCCATGTTCCCTGTCTAACTTCTCTTCTGTCTGTATCCGGGTTTTCGAATATAGCCTTCCGTTTTTCTCATTTCCATGACAACGAAAGGTATATTGATTTCACATTAGGAATTCAACCATTTCACATTATTAGTTCTTTATTTCCATTTTAATACCAGATTTCAAAGTGAACCAATAAAAAAATAGGGTAAAGTATTCGTGGATAAACAGGTCTTTAAAACACTTGCTCTATTTCAAGCACTCCGGCTACGCCGTCGTGCTTGAAAACTCGCGCGTGTTTTAAAGACCTGTTTATCCACTTATACTTTAATATACATATTGTTTAATTGTTGTAGCCAATTGAGTATCTTAAACGCTTAACCCACAATTTACAAAACTTAATTCTTCCCCTGTTCCCTGTCAATAATTTTATATAGATTAAATCGGAAATTTTGCGGAAAGATTTAAGTATGGCAGAAATCTGTTTTTCAAATTTCTAAATAATAATTTTTGAGGATTTAATTGATGGAAAGACAACGCGTTCCGTAATTGAGAAAATGCGTTAAAATTTCGTCGGAGGGTAAACTTTTTGTAGAGTAGTTAAGTATATTTTAATTATCTTGTTCTAAACTGCAAGCAGTGGCTCTGGATCTCAGAGAGTTTGGGAGTTTTTATCTCGATTAAATTCCCTGTTAGCTTGCAAAGCTCGGTTTACTTGAAAATCATTTTATATATGGAGTATTAAGTCTAAAATCGCGATCCCAATTATATCATTTGTACGTTGATACTGTGTCCTCGTTTTTTTTTCTTTTTGTTTACATACCAATTTTCTATTCCTAATTGGAGTTGTTAACCTAAAATGTACGCTAATGTTTCCATTTTTCCTCTCGGAATGGCTTAAGAGTGGAAATTTTCATCTTAATCGTTACTACCTTCTAATAAATTGAGTACGTTTGCTGTCTCAATTACATCGGGTTAAGTTCGCCTCTAGATTCACGACCAAAAAGAAGAAGCTTGTAGTACATTTATTTAGGTCAAAGTGGTAAACTGTGAAACGATACCATGTTCTTATCGTGCTTCCTTTGGGCTGATTTATACAGGGTGTCTCACGGTGACCACCCATTAGAATATTTCAGAAACTACTATGATTTGAATCTGAATACGTTTGTTGTTTTCCATTCTTTTAGTTGACTGCTCATAGATATCTCAAAAACTAGAAGAGATAGGTATAGGGAACCATGGTACCGTTCGAAAGAGAATGAAATTGTACATCAGACTATGACGAAACATACAGGGTGTTCCATTTGAAAAAACCAACTTATAATGATTTGAAGTTAACTAAACTCGGAATGAAATTTTCCACCACCCTATATGCAATTAAACCACATTGAAAGTATGGATGGGAAGCTTAGGGATCCAGCTATCCCCAGGGGTGGGAATACTTGTATTGAAAATACAGTATTTGAAATACATTTGTATTTTGTATTTTGTATTTGATGATTTTTCCTTAAAATATTTTGTATTTTGTATTTCAAATACTCTCTTATGAGTATTTTGAATTTTGCATTTTGTATTTTGTATTTTTAAAAATAATATAAAAGTATTTTGAATTTTGTATTTCAAATACATTTCTAGGAATATTTTGTAATTTGTATTTGAAATACGTTAGTGCTGTATTTTGCCCAGCCCTGCCTATCCCTTTTATGAATATGGTTCCTTTATCTTCCTTGCTGTAGAGTTCACATGGTTTAAAGCTAGATAGTGTTTATTTTAATTTTTATTTAAAAAATGAAATATCTGGAAAACGGTTAATTTTAGGAATAAGAAAACTTAAAAGTCCATCTAAAATTTTACGTAGAATCCAAAATCGGAATAATATATAGGGTGTTACATTTAAAATAACAAAGTTGGTGTCATTTCCGGAAAAACCGGAAGTGTTACGTAGGCGCCATTATTTTATTTGAGGAGATCATGCCCGAAAACCCCATTACCCAAATTTTCAAAATTCAGGTGGGTGGTCACCGTGAGACACCCTGTATGTACATACAAACAGGACAAATTTTTTAGCATAATCGATACTCAGTGCGCGTATGGGTAATCCAGCAGCAAAAGATAACAAAGAGGGTATGACTAAACGTAGGTATGAAAATTTTGCGTGATTAAGATAGATAAGTCAATGGGAATTTAAACATAGGCTACTAACAATAAGTGAAACGTAACGAAACCTAGAGTCATAAAATGAATTTGACAAAAGGAACGCCTTCGAAGGGGTAATTAGTACTGACGCTTGCAACGCAATGGATAGGTAGCTACGACTACGACTATGACACAGGAAAAGAAAGACAAAACAATAAAAACTCCATAAAACGATGTACCAGAAATACAAAAAAGAACAAAAGTAGTATAAACAGGAAATATGATAAATTAATACAAAACTAAGGGATGAGAGTAAGGCATAAAACAGAATGCGAAAGAAAAGTTTAGAAATTAATGTAGGAGGAGGCCAGAGACAAGGTGGAAGAATGAAGTAATAAAGGACATGAGAGAGTGCAAAATTACGAACTGGAAAGAAAAAACAAAGGACAAAAAGTGCAAGACAACAGTTAACAAAACCATGGGCCTACTAGGCTTGCAGTGCTAGTGTACGAAATATACGGGGTGAATCATAAATATTGCAATACGTTAGATCGCGCTGTGTGATGAAAATATTACCATTACATTACAGGAAATAAGAAATTACAGTTGGAAAGGAAACAACAATGCAATAAAACAAAACAGTGTAAAACTTACGTCATTAGTCAAAATGGCGTTGAATATGCAACAGCAAATTACAATTGCTGCATGGGCAATAACGTATGTATGCTAATGATCGTGAGGAAGACGTTAGTTTAACGTGGCTGTGGGGAAGTGGAGAAAACAACTACTGGAAACGGGAAGGATGAAGAAAATCAAACCTTTTGGAGGACCTCGCAGTAACACGGATTCAGAAACAACCAACGGAGAGAATTCTGGAGGTGTTCAACGTAAGCCCACAAAAATCAACCCACCAAGCTGCATGTCAGCTTCATATCAGTCAATCGACTGTGTCGTGTTTTGAAGCGTGAGAAGTATAGCCCCTTCAAAGCGATTCGTGCCCACGAACTTAATGAAAGACAAATCTGACAGGCGGATGGAATTTTGTGAATTTGTTGCAAGGGAATCAGCAAACGACGTACATTGGCACCGAAAATTGCACTTTTCTGCTGTGAACGGACGTGTTAATCGACACAATTGTTACTATTACGGTAAAGAGAATCCTAAAGCTATTGAAGAGATACGTTTAAGATATTGCAAAGTCACAGTTTGGGCTATGATCGGATGGGAAGGACTGTTTAGGAATGCAAATGTTGGATGGGACTGTTAATGGTGATATCCTTAGAGAAATTGTCCTGCCGGTAATGCAAAGTGCCGAACATGAACAACGTTTATTTCAGCAGAATGGTGCTCCTCCTCACTATGCAATTGCGGTGAGGGAAATTTTAGAGGGCCATTTGCAAAACATGTGGGTGGGCCCCAATGAATGGCCAGCCCGTTCCCCTGACCTCACAGCATGTGACTATTGCTTGTGGGATTATTTGAAGGAGAAGGTTTATGCCCGGAAACCTCAAGACGTTGACATGCTAAAATTAGTGATTGAAGTAGAGCTATTCCTCTAAACATGTATCATAACGCAATGAATAACTTCCCACAGCGTTGCCAATTATGCTTGGATGTAAACGGCGAACAGTTTGAGGCAATAAAGTGACTTGCCTGTTGTTGTAAGAGATTTGTTTTGTTCTATTGTTGTAATTTGAAGGATTCCCTTTCCGATGATAACATCATATTTCCTTTAATAATAATATTTTCGTTACAAAATGCCATCAAACGTATAGCCATATTTCTGAATCACTCTGTAAATAGAGATAAAGTAAATTTTTTTCCGGGTTTGTTCCCGTGTTGGTTTTTCTTTGGGACGTTTCCACAAAATCTCACTTATTATTTTCCAGCCTCGCTCTGCTTCTAGTTCTTCTAACTGACCCGAAACTTACGCTATTCTTGGGCGATATTTGTACTTTTTTCTGGATTAACGATTTTTGAACTGTAACTTTCACTTTATTACCTTTCTCTTGCGGCTTTCTTCTTCTTCTGACCTTGGTGTTGGGTAACTTTTGAGTATCATCTCTATTGTCCATGTTTAATGGACGTTTTTGTATTTCGATGGCTTCCCGAATTATGCGATGTATTTATGTATTATTTGCTGTCATTTTGGTGTTTTTTGAAGTCTGTCGTGTGTGCCAATGATGATGTTCCTCTCTTCTTATACTGCTTTACCTGTTGGTTTGCCCTACGTACGTTTATGTGCAATCTTTACATGGTACTTATCTCGTAAACCCCTTGTTCATTAAGTCATATCTTGGTTTATGAATTTTGCAGCATGCATGATATTCTTCTTGTCAATTGTGAAGATGGTTTCAATGTTATGTTTCTTGAGGATACTGTTGATTTTATCCATTGTACCCAAGGGTCAGAAACCGTCAGAAAATTTTCCCAAGGGAACCAAGTACTATTAGGGGTTCGTGGCTCTGGGGTGGAGGTATAAATTGAAGCGTGTTAAATCTATGGTGAAAGTCAGAGGCTCACAAAGGGGTAGAAATTGAATTAATAAAACAATTTTAAACTTCCCTTTAGACAATGAATAAAAAAAATAAATAAAAAAAATAAATAAAATAAAAAAAACAAAACAAAATATTTCATCCCTCACTTCATTAAATTTTGATTTCATTAAAAATCCATTGTCTAAGGGGAGGTTTTAAGTTGTTTTATTAATTTTGAAGCGTGTTTTCAACATTTCCTACAAAACTATTGCTTTTTTCTTTTTCCCAGGGAGCTCTCTTTGGCGGCGCCCTTGGTTGTACCTTTCACGTATCGTAACTATATTTCATATTTCATCAGCATTTCAATGAGGTGGTCCCAGTTTGTAATGTAGGATTCTGCTTTCTCAGTATTTGGTTGTAGTTGCTTTGCCAAATACTTGGCTAAGGTGATCCGATGGAGCTCACCTGCTACCTCTTCCGTATGTATCTTTGGCAGTCCGTAGAATTGTGGGCACTTTGGAGATTTCTCCCTCGGAATTATTTGTATTTGTACCTCCTCATGTCAATGCTGCGTCGGTTTCCACTCGGAACTCTGTCAAATTGTCGAGGGTTGTCCACAGTGGTGGAATATAGCCCACAGGAAGTGCGAGGAAGTCCAATATTTCATTCAATATCATATGGATTAAAAAATGTTTCAAATAAAAGTTATAGGGTACGAACCATTGCATATTTGTAAAATATTTATAAACATACAAGGTGCTTCGAATAATCGTGGCTCCGCGTCGACCTGTTTTTTTAAGTGGAACACACTATTTTTGATGTTATATTCCAATTGCTCTCTTATGTCCATATTTTTGTTTTTTGTTTTGAATGCAGCGTTCCCAAGTTATGAATTTTTTTCGTGAAAAACATGGTCGGATTAAAAACTGCTTAGGCTCGTTGCGTTTCAAGATTTTGAGTTAATTTTTGGTACACAAATTAGTAAAGGTCGTTCCTTAGTGAATATGCAAATATTTATCGATTTAATTATACAGGGTGTTTGCAATAATTCGTAAAGTATTGTAAATTTCCAATAGGAAAAGCTTTGTTATTTTAAATGGAACACCAGTAAAAACTACTAGTTTTAGAAGACACATAGTACAGACATAAATTGGAGAGATTGAAAAGCTTTATCGACCTACATTATAATATACAGGGTGTTCCATTTAAAATAACAAAGTTTTTCTTATTCGAAATTTACAAAACTGTATGTTTATAAGTATTTTACAAAATATGCAATGGTTCGTACCCTATAACTTTTTTTTGAAATATTTTTTAATCCATATGATATTGAATGAAATATTGGACTTCCTCGCACTAATGGGCTACCCTGTATAGTATATAGTTCTACATTTGTGGTGTTTAACATTCTTCTGGTATGGATTCTCGTAATAAAGCCTTGCTTGCTCTCCTTAAGATGCTTCCGGTTTTATTGTTGCTTTGATGAAAGGTCAGCTTCAAACTTATTGGTATAAGATCTTCGTCTCTGCATCTCTCCAGAAATAGTCCAAAAATAGTAATTTGAACTTCTTCGTTCCTAGTTTCTCCAATCTCTTCGTTTGTTGTTGAACTGCCTCTCTGTAGAGGCTAAAAATCAACAATATATACACAAATATCCGATTTCAACTTAGGTAACGTTCCCAAAATAATGTGCTTTAGCAAACCTGCGAAAAGTGATATAGAGAGTTACAAAATAATTTTTCAACGTAAAGCTCTCGTTAATAGTCTGACAATCGAGGAGGTATGGATCCCAAAGTTGGCTTAGGTAAAAAGTAAAGAAGAGACTTTTTACGTAGATTACAGCTAATTTGATATGGGAATCAAAAAGAGATTAGGGATACGATCATCATTTTTACATTTTCGGGTAATAAAACGTCATGTTGGGATTTTTATGTGAACTAATAATTAAAAAACAGGCGCCTTTTGGGATATTGATTTAGAGTCATTCAAGAATAAATTTTGTTTCCCTTTTTATTTACGCTTCATTTACTAAATAGAGTTTTGTCTTAAGAAAGAGTGGAGACAGTAACGGTCTAAAAACGCAAATTTTTCGAGTTTATTATAGAGAAATCTTCGAGTTCTAGAGTACTGATGGAAGCCGGATCGCTAGAATGTGCATAAAATAAGACTCTAAGACGGATTTGCCAGAAAACGAATTGAAATCTCGGTTCAGGAGTCGATCCTCGCGAACTTCGCACCCGTCTTCAATAAATAAATGAATAAATTCGACGCTCGAGACGCTAGGCGATACGTAATTATTGTATATTTGAAATATACGACTTATTATATTGGGTGCCATTCTAATAAATCGTTATCGGGATGGCCAATAACTGCGACCGCAGCCATTCCACAAAGCTGCTACTTCTGAAATATAACGCGAGCTTTTACTCAAGCTTCCATAATTGAATGAGGGACAGTGTGACAATACGACAACACCTGCTCTACAATGGCGAGACCGTAATAATTTCGGCTGTCTTTCTGTCAAAAACGAAACACATCGTTTTCTACAATCTACTGCATGCATTCCACGACGTACGTGGAAGATGAACGACGACGTGTAATTCTAAATTCTAGAGTTTCGTGAATTATTTGTCGCCCTTTACCTGGATAACCTGGATTGTTTGTCACCGCCGCCGCTACCAAAACTGTCTCTCCTTGTGAAACCTAAATCAAATTTTTAGCCTCTATTCATCATTTTTCTTTTGTTAGTACGTGATACAAAATCCTCTAGGATAATTATTTGAATTTTATATTAACAGAACGACTCTAGAATTCTAGAGCCGAAACGGCATATGCTTCGCTGTTAAAATTAAACCATAACATTCGCTGACACGGCGGAAGCGGATGGCCGCAAAACTATTCCCATTGCGGACACCAAACCAGCCGAGATGCAAAGATGTGATAATAGTTTATACCACAAACAACCCCCCCCTTAACTGAAAAACGCGCGTCAGCTTTTTTGATTATTCGCAATCAATTTGAAAACAAAAACTAGAAAATTGGCCGTGACAAGAGACATCTGAACTGGGGGGGTCACTAATGTGGTGGAGACAGTTAGTCAATGTCTCCTGCAGGGTCATTGCAACAGCAAACCTCCATCCTTCATCTTTATTAACGAGAGAACTGCGGCCCCGGAGCATTTGTCACTTCCCGATAAAAGATATAAAAAAGCAATCTGTTAATTTCAATATTAGTCATTTAGATGACATTGACGGGGGAGGGGGGTGAAATAGGTAATCAATCAAAAAACGGTAGCACAAACATAAGTAATTTGATATTTTAAAAAAAGAAACGTTGAATGGCTAATTCGTTAGTATTTGTTGATGTAGCGCATGTAATCAATTAATTCTTTGTTCTCGACTAGCTATATGAGCGCCCCGCTCTTGTTTGTTTTATTTAGTTCATTATCCCAGACATTTTCACGTTTATCCAACTGATGTGTTGTTAGTCCTGCTTTTCTAACTGATTGCATTAGTAAAAACAACATTATACAACATAATCTGTGAACGGGCACGCTTTTCAGTCTTTCAGATTTAATTATTACCTATCGCTGTATTTACCCAATTAAAAACGTCCCTTTTTTGACGGAACGAGTTCGCGCAATAATCGTAGATGTTAATCGGAAGGGTCTTCGTGAAATGTATCGATCTCGATATGGCATTACCAAATTATTATCAAAATCGCCTCGGTTACCTCATTTCCCAAGTTCTACCTACAGAATCTTGACAGTTTTAAACGAAAATGGAACCGATCTAGTTATCCAGACATCGTACTCCTGAATGTTCTGTGATCAAGCTGGATTGGAGGACTTGGAGAGAAAAAATGCTGTGTTCGACTATGTAAAATTTCCAGTGAGAATTCGGACCAAAACCAAACGCCCTCGTGTCTGTGCCGTGCAAGAAGAACCATAGGATCCTGACAGTTGAATCACTTAAAACGGGAGGTTGAGACTAACCCACCCCGATTCATCGGCTGTGCCTTAGGATCAGACCCCCCGATTGGTTGAGCTTTTGTAAGGTTGGTTGCAACAGACTAGTGGAAGGGGAGCGATACCACACCTGTTTTCTGTTAATTTTACAAGCCATATTCTTCTAATAGCTCCCCTTGATGGGTTCAGGGATCAACATGGATAAGAAAAAATAATAAACAATACAGAGGGAGCGTACCAAGATACTCCTCAGGACGTCAACAAAATAATAGTAATCTATAGAGCAGAACAAAAGAAGAGGAAGAAACCGAAGCTAGCCCAAAACGATCAAATTGAACCAGTACCATTCGCCAACCCATCCATCTCCCGTGGCTCAACCTGGACTCGACAACTCTGAGGGAACATTAACCTGACAAAGAGCTCCTCGAGTTAGTGAAGTAGGTACATAGGTATTACGCTTGACAATAAGCTGAACTGGAGGAAGCAAATCAGCTCAAAGTGTGATCTGCAGACTTTTGGAACCCATTGAACATTACGGTACTTAGGCCTTTGTTTTGTTATAAGGAAACGCTCGCTGACCCAGAACCAGAGTCACCAAAGATTAACGTGCCTTGCGTATACGGTCACAATGCGACAACCCTTACAATCGTTATAAGGGCCCTTCTGGACCTGCCTCTTTTAAATCTCCACGTACGAGAAAGGGTTGCTGAATAAAAGACGTAGTGAGGTAGGATACTATCGCATTCTAGGCGATGCAACAGTAGATTGCCTATAGTGGAGAAGAGCTTAGACTCCATTCTTGATGATAGGGAGACCCTAGCGCATTTTTTTGATCCGAAAGTTTCATCTCAACCTAATCTTCACGAATGGATCTAAAACAATGGAAGAAACAGACCCGAGAACTGAATTTGCATATCACCCAACCACTAGACAAAATTCCAACTGTATTCCAGACAGAACTAGCGGGAGTCATGGGAGCTTTAGTGCAAGAAAACATTTCATTATTCGCATGTAAAACACAAAGTAATTAGGATCTCAAGTGATGGTAGAGGCTGGTTTTCGAATATTACCACACACCATATCGAGTAGCATCAGCATCATCACGTTAAAGGCCATGCTGGAACAAATGTCAGCAAGAACGTCGATGAATTAGCCCGACGTACCTTACAGCAAATCCTGTTCCACTTACACTACAAACTTTAAACAACCCATTACCATAAGACTCCAAGCTCAGCACAAGGCTGGATGGAACTTCCTATCTCAATCCAAATGTCCACACCTCGTCCACCCTTACAAACTTTTTCCATTTCGCCCCAAGTCGCTATGGATCTCTTCCTCTTCCTTTTGACTTTGGTTTCCCCCCATACTTCCCTTGCCATTCTTGTCACTCCAACCAGTTTAGGCCTAGTCATTTTTACGACTTCCAAAGTGTTTTGTGAGACATTATACACGCTCTTAGTTTGTTTGATAATATCCAAGACTCGGCTCCATACAATAAAGCCGTTTATGTCTGTACAAAGGAAACGCGTGAATATTAGACACACGAAGCTAAACAGAGAATAGATGGCAAGACTACAGAAAAACTGAAAGATGAAGAGATTAAACAGAAGTTTTAAAAAATTTGAACGTAAAATTAATTATAAATGAGAACGAGGATGTAGAAGAAAACTGGATGAAATAATGAAGAAGGAGGCACAAGGATTAAAAGTAAAAGTGAAGATGAAGGCCAAGAATGTAAATTGGTACTGACAACAAAGAAAGAATGGGATTAACAACTATTGACAAAAACGGGAAGTATGACGACTCAAGAAAGTTATTCGGGAATAAGAAATACTGAACGGAAAATCCAAGTAATAGAAAATACTGTATCAAAAAAAGGAATGTAAAGGAGTGAAAGTATTTGGGATATGTAGTCAGGTAAGGACGAGGGACAAATAAGGGAACTGGCCAAGAGAGGAAATAATAGGGTAGTGGGGAGTGTGTGGGGGATAGGGGAAAGAGTGTTCGGGAAGGACATGGAAAAGAGGAGATGGTTATTTGATAAGTTGGTGAGGACCGTGATGTGATGGGATACGGGGCGGAGATATGGGGGTGGAAGGAGTGGGAGAGTTTGGAGAAGGTGCAAAAGAAGTATTGGAGATGTACGCTGGGTTTGGACAGGGAGACACCGGGGTACATTGTGGGGGAAGAGGCGAAAGTGGAAAAATTGAGAGTGCAGGCGGGAAAGAGGGCAGTGAAGTACGAGGAGGAGGTCAGGAAGAATGCAAAAATAATAATGGTGAATGAATGTATGAAGCAGATGAGGGGGAAGCGGATAAAGTATGGGCAAGAGGACAGGAGACTGTATTACGAGAGGATGGGGTATGCGAGGGAGGAGGTAGAAAGAAGGAGGGAGGAAGGAAGAGAGATGGTAGAGGAGGTGGTCATGAGAGACAAGGATGTGCAAGGGCAGGAAAGGAGAGAGAAGATAGCCGGAAGGAGGTATAATGAGGGATGTGGGGAAATCATGGCAGAGGGCAAGGTCAAGTACCTGACAGGGGAGTTGGGACTGAAGGAAAAAAGATTTGTAGCGAGGTTTAGGTGTGGAAACGAGGAAAGAGAATAGGTATGGGCGGAAGGGGGAGGAGAGAGTTTGCAGAATTTGTAGGGAGGGGAGGGAGAGCATGGCGCATATGTTAATGGAATGCGAGGAGATGAGAGAAGAGAGAAGGGAAAAAAAGGAGATACTAGGAGCGAAGGGGGAAGGGTTGGGATGGATGAAGGAAGTGCTAGAAAGGAGGGGAAAGGTGGAAAGTAGGGGGAAGGACAGGCGGGAGTAGTTTTACGATGTGGTATAGAATAGAATCTTGTATTTATTTGATTAATTTGTAAAAAAATACAATAAACCTACTTGATATGATTTGATCTGTATCAAAAAAGACAAGAAGAAACCTGAAAAGTAAGACACGCTTTTCGAAGAATGAAAAAGAAGAATTTGTGGGAGGAATGGAGGTAAGTTTGGATATATAGACAGAATATTTCCATGAACCGTGCTCAAGAATAGAAGAAATGGGCTGTATAATTGAAGAAATTTACACGCCGCGAGGTTACGGCGGAAATGTCGAAAGCAGGAGACGAGAGGCCAGGCAATCAAAAAAGTTTGTCAAGAAGAAAAGATGTCAAGGAGATGGATAGTATCAATGATTTATCCATGGGAGAAAGAGTCAAAATTATTGAGTGTATTGCTTCTTTTAGATTTTCCGTTTTCTTTACCACGCCTATATTCACCACCCCCGATCTCGATTCATTCTCACACCAGTTGTTTTTTCTCTTTGATCCCTTCCTTTCTTGGTTCCTGGTTTCCTCATTTCTGACTTTCTCCTTGCTATTATCCTAAGTTGTTTCATCTCCATTGCATTGACATCCAGTTTTTACTGGCATGAATGAATGAGGAATAGTCCCGAACGGTTCCTGCACTGCGACCTATTGGTCTATTGTTCTCTCCGCTATTTACCCATCATGAATTCCTGTATCTTTAGCAAAGTCCAGGATTTTAGTGCAGTCACGTTATCTTGTATACCTAATTCATTCATTTCCAAGGAGCTGTTCCCTTAGGATAAAATCGATTTCCATGTTGAACGAAAAGTCAAACGTTTCGGTAAGAGGCTTCATCAGGAGAAGGAACAAAACAAAAGATACTTAACCTTTCTCGTTTTCTTTGTTTTTTATAGTTTCATTTGCTGTTTTTTTAGCCTTTCTTGTCGTTTATCCTTTGCCTGAATTATATCCTGTTAGATTTTGTTCCTTTTTTGTTTTTCATTTAATTTATGGTTCTTTATGTATAATTTATTATAAGTTAGCATAGGCAAAAGTAAAAATTAGTGATTTAGTGGAATTACATGTTATTATTATAAAATAAGTTAGTTAAAATAAACTACTTTCAGTATCTTTAGAGTTTCTTTAATTGTTAGAAAATCCAAAAGACGTTTAATTAACTGTTAATCCAAAAAAGATGTCTCCCCCTAATTGGTGCATTACAACGTACATATAACAGTATTAAATGATTTATTATAAAGTTATAGATTGTAATTACGTAACCAACTTAACTGAATAACTTTTAAATTAAACGTACGAGTTATATATTCATTAAAACTTTTTGTATAATTAGTAAATTAAAATTTGGCCAGCCTTGCATAATTGCCTTAATGTATACAGAAAACAACAAATCCTTAAATTTCAATTTTTTTTTCGAGTTAAATCCTTGTTGTTTTAACTACAAACAAAATAGAAGGAATGAATATCCCTTTTTTTTTTAGTGGATGAAGTTGAACTTAATTCGGTCGAGTTACTCCGAAATCGTAGTAATTCCCAGTGCAGAAAACCTAATTAGTTTGTAATTATAACTTTGAAAATGCCTAATTTCCCTTCTCTTATCCGTCATAAGTAGCTGCAACTTTAAAGAAAATTGTTTTATCTGCTCGTTGATACATCTTCGTTAAATTGATTTCGTTTAACTTTTGCCGAATTAACAATTGAGTGGTAGTACTTTTATAGTTACTTAGTGGAAAGGGGGTGAATATCGTGTGTTAAGAAAAGTTGATAGAGATTTCTTTTGTCATCTGAGGTAGATAATGGGCGGAAGTTGCATGCTTTAAGAAGCTTTGTGTTTGAATCAAACAAGAAATTTGAGCTTTTGACAGCAGGAAGAGGAAGGCTTGGTGAAAAGCTCGCAACGCAACTTTTATTGAATAAAGGCTTTTTTGTTAGTAACGCATCACCTATAATAGTCAAAAATCCCGAGTGCCCCAACCCACTTTTGCCGCATTAACATAAATTTACTGCATCGCATTTTAATGGAAAAATTCTGGATTATTAATGGAAGACCTTTCCAAACGCTATCTCAGCTTTTAATAAATTAATGTGAACGGTAATAAAATACTACATTTAGCTGTACGTGCATTTTTTTTAATCTAATTGTTTAATGAAAGTAAAAGCACTTTGCTAATTAAATTTTTTTTTAAATAAATGAAAACGATTTTGAGAAATTCAAGAGAGACCATCAGCGACATCTAATGTGAATTAAACATCGTCAGTCAGTACAGAAACCTCGATTACTACTCAAAATAAAATCTATACTGAAGGAAACATTGATTTATATAAAAGTTGTAGATAAACTCACCCTATTTCTTTACATAAATGTATTTTGTAACGGGACTGTTTACGTTTTTCTATTTTTAAGCAACATTTTGACAATCTGTTACATATTTGGCGCTCGAACAAACCACCTACCTGGAAAGAAGTCTCCTTATTGGAAGAAAAACAAGAGTGAATGGGATATTTTAAAAAAATATTATCTGATAGTGAAGACCATTGCACGGTGGCCCACGAAAGAGAAGAGAACCTCAAGTAAAGTGCCCTGGTGGCAAGGGACTCTCTCGATTGCAGGTACAGACTAGGACGCTCTTTAATAGAGCAAAAAACACGGGGGAATGGGGTTCATACCGAACCACACTCACCGAATACAACAAGCCCATAACAAAAGGCAAAACGTGACTCGTGGAAGAGGCAAATTCCAGAAGGTGCCAGACTCCAAAGAGCTTTACGAGGAGGAACAGAGAGTAGAATCGGTTCCTTGAAGAAAATGGAGGGGGATATACAGAGACCGTGAAGGAGACCCTGGAGCTTTTGCTTCAATCACACTTCCTGGGATCAAAGGCCCTCTCAAAATCTGTCGCGGGCGAACCAATAACTCTGGAACCTCTTTAGAATCAATTAAAACTGCTATGGAAAGCAAGGGAGTACAACCATTGACTTTCTACACTATAGACAAACGGTGAGATAGGGAAAAGTGAAAACTACTATTTAGTGAATTTTTCCGTTAAATAGGCAACTTGTTATACACACTGGAATGCAAATCGTATTGATTTTTCCAGTATGGAACGTCATTACATATAAAGGCACCATCAGCTTAATGACGTTTCATTCACACTTGTTATGATTGTGACGATGTCACATACCTATTCCCACCCACATAGTTTATTCGAAAAATGTGTTTATAAATTCATCGCAATGCGTTCATTTTTTTAATACCAACAATCAATTTTTAAAATTTGTTTTTTGAAAAAACCTTACCTCATCGGCGTCGAATCACGAAAAGATTATTTGTTTTTTGGAATCCGTGGAAATGTTTAATTTTGTTTAAGTTAAAAACGAGATGTTCATTTTATTTTGTTGCAGCTTAACATTCGTTAAGAATACATAGCTAACCCTTTCCGGGAATTACAAATCCGTTTGCCGGGGTGGATTAAGTCCCCACATAATACATTCCACATGTCACTTCATCTTTCCTACTCATTTCTCTTCTTCTTTCTTATCCTGTTTTCTCATCAGTCTGTGCGTCTTGCCGCCTTTCACACAATCTACTTCGAATCTTGCCTGTCGTGAACTTTGGATCTCCAATCACTAGCTCCCAGCCTTTCCAGATCCCCAGTAACCCAATCCCATCCCACCATCTGATCCTTGGGCGCCCTCTAGCTCTGCCACCCGTTGGTCTCTTCACCATATCTTCTCCGACTCGCATGATATGGCCCAACCAGCTTATTCACTACATCTTCTCTTCTACACATTTGCGATATTTCGTGATTCGTTCTTGTCTTTGTTTCTCCGTTTTCAGACATTGGGCCAAAAATGGTGCTCAATACTTTTCTCTCGAAAACTCTCATGTTGTCGGCCTCACACTGTGATAAGGACAGTGTTTCCGCAGCGTAAGTCAAAGCAGGCCTTATCAAGGTCCCGTATATCTTTAACTTTGTTTGCCTTGACAGTTTGCGTAATATGCCTTGTTGCCCGTTTATTTTCTTCTTCTTTTTTTTTTAATTAAAATCTCGATAATAAAAAATACTTTAAAAACACTCTCTGACTTAGAGGACTTGGCTTAATTCAAGAGGTGCAAAACGCAAAGGAGGAATTTTCTCATGGACTTTCCCCGCTAGAGCAGTTCCTCCCGGATTTTTCGAGACATTTCGGGAGAATTTTTATTGAGATTTGCGCCCAGGATTCAAAAACAACGGAGGAGTATTTTTACATGTTGAAAAGTCCTCTAAAAAATCTAAGGTTATCCTTAAGTAAATACGGTGGTGAAATTTATGCGGTTTGAAATGGAAATATGTACAAAAATATCGGACAGGACAGCAACAAATAAAACTACAGCAGAAAATGTTTCAAAGCAAATTCATGAAAGAAGCGTAAATAAAGAGATTGAATTGCAGGTGTTGTTTTGTAACAGCACTGCAATTTCCATTGATTGTATCATAGTACGCAAAGAACGTAGTATACGTTCTATGATAGTAGTAAGTAACTGTATCTCTTGTAACGGTATCAGAATATAGGTCGGGCGCTAACGTAAAAATGACGTACATTTATGACGTAAATTTATGTAACGAGAGTGGCGCTGTGAAGATTTGGTGGCACAGATCCGAACTAACACTTTCACAGCTCCAATATTTGTCGGGAATTTATAACATTGCACCGTTTGTCTATAGTGTAGAAAGTCAATGGTACAACCCACCGTGCGTAGGTGGATACACACCATGCTAAAACATAGGACAGTTACAGCCTCGCTTAATAACGACACTGTAGTGATCAAGGCCGCACGAGAATGTCCACAGGGGGAGTTCTCTCTCCTCCATTGTGGTGCCTGGTAGTGGACGGACTGCTGAGGCCATTAAGCGATGCCGATGACATAGCGATTGTGGTACGTCGCAGATTTGAAGAGACCGTATCAAACATGATGCAGGGGGGAAGGCAAATACTTGGGCATAACGCTAGACCAAGGGCTAACCTTCAAAATGATGATAAAACTTGCGACAGAAATGGTCACGGGCCACTGTCGCTTGAACAAACACTTGCAACATCTTGAAATAACGGAACAAGAAAGAACCAAATGGAGTTGCTGGAAGGAAATTCCAAAGTCGTGGGCAGAATGAAGAAGTATTTCGTGGTAGAAGGGGTTATTCATGTAACTGTTTGTCACGTGCTATGTAATAGGGGATTAATAATTGATATAAATTCTCATTTGGATTTATTTGGTAATCAACTATATGGGGGGGGGGGGGGGGGGGGCTGCGTATTTAATAAAGTTCACATGTGTCTGTCGTTGACTCCGGTTGCATTATCTTTTAATATGTAATTGAATCTCTGGGCGTTTCGAACCATTATCAAAGTATGAATTTCACCTGGAATGTTTTATACTAACCACTCCGCCCTCGTAGACTTTCGATACGGTGATGCAATTAATTAAAGGGTTCGTATCGCTTGTCGCACTCCAACTTTAGCGCTGAGAATATCCCGCAACCTATGCGAGGGGTCGCATTAACTAACACACTCTCAAGATCTCAATTTAACGTACAATTCTATACTTGTTATGTACCGGTGCCTGCAACCGAAATATTAAATTTGTCACCCCTGAGCTGCAACAACTTGTATTTTTATTTATGCAGATAACCGTGATTGCCACATTATGATTTGTTCCTATTGTTTTGTACATATAATATGTATTTGTAAATTGCAACATTTGGTATTAATACTGATTGAAGGTCTTCAACAATTTAAATTTCATGTTATGTCTTAATATTTATTAATTGTCTGATGCTTAACTTAATTAATATTTATGTAATTAATTGTGCAAACGGAAAGTTTTCTTCGCCAGTTCTTTCTTTTCGTTACTCGTCGATTGAACTGCGCATTCTACGAAACAACGGGACTTTAGGAAAGTTAAATAAATGCCTTTTGAGGTTTATTGTGTTTTGATACTCCCCCCCCCCCCCCCCCGCGCCCGATTATAGTTCACTGCCGGTGTATTTTTCCTTATACAATAGGGGGGACCTACTAGACGATTACGATCAGAGTCACTGACTCTGATTACGATAACGGGTGGGGTTTGCCAGGTAATTTAAATTGTACCGCGTTTATTTAAATTTGAGGTAGGTTACCTTTGGAGGGAAGGTTAAGTTTAGCTGCCATTTTTAAATATTTCCCTCCTGAAGACTATGCAAATTGAGTTTCAGGTATTAGACAAACATAGACTTGAATATACATTTATTCATATTTAGACTATGAAACTAAGAAAAGTGGTAATGTCGAAAATTGGCGTCAGAAAACACAAAAATGCGTTTACACTTCTATACAGGGTGTTTCAGAATAAGATGCTGATCCTTAAGGGTGTGAATCCTTATGTGATTTTAGGAAGAAAAGTTCAAATAGACCTATGTCCTAAACCTCTTAACTTTTGAGCTACACGGTGTTAAAGTTTTAAGAAAAAAGTGTTTTTTTATCGTATCCTTAATAATTTCCTAGATATTTTTATCAAATTTGGCACACGCATCAACAGCCATTTTTTGATAAAAAAGATTTTTTTAATTTTTTAACCAGTGGCGGCCGTACAGGATGTGAACTAGATATTTTTGGAAAAATATTATGCACGCCACTGCTTTTTGTTAAAATAAAAATTATTTTTAAAATTCCCATTCATTTTAGGGTAAATTTGACTTTTTTTCGTCCGACGAACGGTTTCCGATAAAAAAAAATAAAAAGCACTTAATGCGCATGCCGCTATATGTGCCTATGATTTCTGAAAATGAGGCTAGAAACTTTGTTTGTTGTCAAGGATATAATTGCAATGACAAAATGAAATTTGTTTATTTAATAAATTTTACCATGAAATTAAAAAAAACTAACATTAAATAACCTGAACAAAAACGAAAATAATTTAGAGGAGCTGTTGAAATTTTAAAACCTTGTAGCTCAAAAGTTAAGAAGTTTAGGACATAGGTTTATTTGAACTTTTCTTCCTAAAATCACATAAGGATTCACACCCTTAAGGATCAGCATCTTATTCTGAAACACCCTATATACAGGCTAGCACGCCACTGCTGTCAACACCAAAGTTATACAATCTGAAACAGCACATTTGAAGTATTTGAACCCACCATTGAGAACGATTAGTGAATGCTTTATTAAGACTGGAGAATATTTTCATTGGAGCGGAAGACAGTGTTGAAAATAGTTTTTGTGTTTTAAGATTGATTAAATTTTGTTATGTGGCCATAACTAATTGATTTTTTCTCAGCTCCCCCACCCCCCGTGCGTGCCCCATACTTTTTTATTTTTTCAAACAATAAGGTAAAATATACCAGAAATAGCTGGCATCCATGTACGTGTTCTTTAAAACTTCGTAAGTAGTTCAAATGTAACATAATAGTTCTACTCGCGATATATTTTTCACCTACTTTTATTTACTTTGTGTTATTGTTACATTTAACTCATATTTATTAATTATTATAGCAATTTTAATGTTGTTCTACTTTGTATTCTATTAAATTAACGTTTCAAAATCAAACATGGTTACAGAAGGTAATATAATACTAAACAAAATCAAAGATGAACCACAGCTGGAAATGGAACGGGTTGAATCTAAGCAAGAACTAAATTCGTTCCTTATAGCAGAAGTTTGTAAATTAAATGAACCAAAGCTCCAATTAATAGAAGCAGATATAAATTCAGTTTACGAAGAAATGCCGAACCAAGTTGAACCGAAACAGGAGGAAGACCTAAATTCCTTTCTTTTCACACAAGATTACCAAATAAATTACAATCCCACACAATCTTTTCATAACGACAAAACTGGTATAATCAACGAAAGTGGAGCTGAACTACACGTAGTCATTCCCCAAACGGATCCGGACGCAGTTTTGGAATGTAAAATGGAGGATATTTCAAAAAAATTTAAATGTCCAAACATACACGACCTTACTTTACAATTGTTTAAATGTAATCATAATCAGTGTAGTTTTGCCACAAAGTGGAAGAGTAATTTATCGAGACATGCGAGGGCATCTTAATTTTGGAGAGTTAAAATGTGATCATTGCACTTATGTCACAAAACAGAAGGATTCGTTATTGAATCATTTGAAAGCACATCATGGTTCAGATGAGTTCAAATGTCACCAGTGTACGTTCACTACAAAATTAAAAAGGTATTTAGCCAAACATGTGAAACATAGTCATAGTTCAATGGAATTTAAATGTTATCAATGTAATTATGTCACAAAATCTAAGGCAAATTTATTGAATCATATCAAAATTCACCATTACGGTTTAGGTAAAATAAAATGTCAGCATTGTAGTTACGTTACAAAATTGAGCAGTTATTTATTGAAACATGTAAAAGGCAAACACGATTCAATTGAATTTAAATGTGATGAATGTACTTTTACCACAAAATGGAAAGCCACTCTATCGTTACACGTGGAAGCACATAATGGTTCTAAAAAGTTTAAGTGTCATTCGTGTAGCTTTGCCACGAATTGGAGGTCTAACATAACGCAACATATGAAAATTCACAACAGTCGTTCAGAAAAACCGAAATGTCCTCATTGTAGTTACATTTCGATGTGGAAAAATAAATTATCAGGCCATATGAAGACGCATCTTGGTACAGAATTTAAGTGTCATCACTGCGGTTTTACCACAAAATGGAAAACCACTCTATCGTTACACGCGGAAACACATAATGCTTCTAAAAAGTTTAAATGTCATTCGTGTAGCTTCGCCACGAATTGGAGATCTAACATAACGCAGCATATGAAAATTCACAACAGTCGTTTAGAAAAATTGAAATGTCCTCATTGTAGTTACACTTCAATGTGGAAAAATAAATTATCACGCCATATGAAGATGCATCTTGGTGCAGAATTTAAGTGTCATCACTGCGGTTTTACCACAAAGTGGAAGGAAAGTTTGTTACAACATATTATGAAAATTCATTATTCCGGTTTGGAAGAGTTTAAATGTCAACATTGTAGTTATGTTACAAAATGGAAGAGTAATTTATCGAGACATGTCAAAGTGCAACATTAAAAATAGTTTAAATGTCACCTGTGCAAGTTTACTAACGAAAGTGTCATTGTGTTATGTGTTTTTAGGAATATTTTTAACTGTATTGATTGTTCCACAGTACATTTTTATTCTCAAATTGCTGTAAAATGGCTTGAAATGTGTAAGTTTATTTTGTACGTAACTAGTCTTGGCGGGATTGTTATGATTCAGACATGTATCTAAAATGTTAAGTTTACATGTTCCTTTACGAATGTTGTACTTTTCATTAATATTACACTTAAATTTCTATATAATATATGAATCGTCCAAGTGAATTTGAAATCCCATATAAATGTATAGAGGGTAGCGAGGAAGGCCAATATACGGGTTAAAAAATGTTTCAAATAAAAGTTGTAGGAAACAAACCATTGCATATTTGTAAAATATTTATAAACATACAAGGTGCTTTGAATAAGCGTGGCTCTGTTCCAACCGGTTTTCTTAAATGGAACACCCTATATTCGGATTGAAAGAGATTGAAAAGCTTTATCGAAATACATAATAATATACAAGGTGTTCCATTTAAAATAACAAAGTTTTTCCTATTCAAAGTTTACAAAACTTTACGAATTATTGCAAAACACCCTGTATAATTAAATTTACTCATTTGTGTACCAAAAATTGACTCAACATTTTAAAACTGAACGAGCCTAAGTACACAGTTTTTAATCGGACCATGTTTTTTCAGAAAAATCATGAAAAAAAACTTGGGAACAAAAAACAAAAATATGGACATAGAGCATTTTAGGGTATTCCATTTAAAACAACAGGTCGGCGCACTGGGTCACGATTATTTGAAGCACCCCATATGTTTATAAATATTTTACAATAATATGCAATGGTTCGTTTCCTACAACTTTCATTTGAAAAATTTTTTAATCCATATGATATTGAATGAAATATTGGACTTTCTTGGTCGACCCTGTATATTGGATTTCTTCATAAATGCAACCATATTCATGTTAAACTGCATCTATATGTTCTTCTTCTTTTTTGGTTCCTTCTGCCCCCTTAGGCGTCGGATTGTTTGTATGGGCCCGGTCCCTCCGTAATCCATCTCTTCCATTCTTTTTTGTCCCTCGTTAACTCTCATTTCTGTGAGTGATTTAGCTCTTCTTTTCTCGTATTGTTTGATTTGATCTAACCAGCTTTTTCTTGGTCTGACATGTCTTTCCCTATTAGGTTTTCCCAATTCCAGTATTCTTTTTAGCAATGTTTCCTTATTCATTCTGGTTAGATCTGCTTCTCCCCTATTTTATCCAGTATCGATGGTTGCTTGGCAATCTCCCTTTATATACATATAAACGGGGGTACACGCGATTCTCGCGTTTTGCGTGCTTTGGGGGGAGGGGGTATCTGTGATTGTAGGTTGTAATAGCTTTTGTTTTAAAATATCACACCTTGTTGAGCTGGCTTAGTTGCTTGAAAAAAGAAAAAAAATTTACGTTTTTGTACCTTTTCAGATTTTTGACCCTGTAGATATCTGTAATTTAGCAAGTTATTAAAGTAACTAAAATAAAGGATTACATTTACTTACATTTGACGTAAAAATCACAAAAATGGGTTGATATTTGGTAAAGATATACGAATTCGTTCCTACCTACTTAAAGTAAATTTTTACCAATTATTATTAAAAAAAATGTAAAATGCAAACTTTTTGGAATAGATTTGAGACCAAAAATACATAATGGCCCTTTCACAATGTTAATTACGTCTTTGCACATAGTCTTTGCCCAAAAATTAACGAAAATATAACAAATTCCGTGTGAACTTCATAAGGATAGTTTAGAATGAATTTTGAATGTCAAAGAACTCAATTTGGACACTGGCAACTTTTTGGGAATACGAATGGCCTTAGGGAGAACGTTTTAACATTCATCTGTAACTATAGTAAAACTAAAAATACCATAAAACATAAAATGTACAAATAGAAGCTGGTCTAACGTTGCATAACATCTGTTTTATAGAAAGACCTTCTCTACCTTAAACAGTTTCAAATTTTTGTTTATTTCACTAACTAAAGGCCACCATTTACACGTATATGTACAGCAGTAAATATGGATTTTATTTCCTCTTAATTACAATATAAGTTGTATATTTAGAAGTATAGTCAAAGTATAGGTACCTATTCTCTTTGGTATAGTGTAACGTAACAATACACTTGCTACCTACTTTCATCAATAGATATTAAGTTAAATACGTAGACAAAAACATTTTTCTCGGTGAAAACATTCGACTATATATGTTACCTACGACATCGTCCATCGTTCAAAATCTCTAAATTCGAAATAAGCACACAAACATGTACATTTCGAAAGTTACCGAAAGAAGGTATCGGGACACATAAATTAGTCTACGATGAATGCTGTTACTACTTTTTACATCATTTTAACCATGAAAATGTTAACGCGAGGTATAATAGAATCATTTTTCAACTTGAAATAATTAAATTTCCATGTTACCGAGAAAAAGTTTCCGATACTTGTCATTTTGAAAATTTTCGCGAAAATACTTTCTGCCTTTGTTTTAATGTTCGAAATGGGTTAAGGACCTCGGACAGACAAACTTTGCATGTTTACACAAAATTTTCACCCAAAAATAAGCACAAATAGCGAATTCTATTTTACACGTAATCTCCATAAGGAAACTTTGAACGTATTTTCTAAGTAAAGAAAATATATTTAGACACAAATACCGCATGAATAAGATGACGGACTTTTATACTAAAATGTTTAAAACTTACTTTGAAAAAAATTAGTGCAGATATTTACGTAGTTTGCGGGGTATCTATAAGTAATTGTAGCTTGTAGCATTAATTTGTAGGTTATAAATTTATAATAGCTTTGGTTTTAAAATATCACATCCGCATTCGTCGGGATTCGGCGACGGTCGGAAAAGTGCACAGCAACACAAACATATACACACGTCTCGGTTATTATAACTTATAGTGATCATTCGTATCTTTGAACATAAGAGAGATATAGAGAAAATTTGATGGCAGTACAAAGACAACTAATGTCGGTTTCGAAACGTACCATTTCCACAACGGATACTTATACAGGGTGTTAAAAAAAAGGCTTCAAATTTGACGAACAAAAAAAGAAAAAAAACACTTCCCGGAGAAATTTTCTCGTTGTTTTTTCTTTAAAATCAAATTCAATTACTTTTTTCCGTAGATTATCAATGTCATCGTTACTTTAAAAAAATGATATTTAGGCCTTCGATAGGGGAGAAAAAGCAAAAAAATGTACATTTTTGTACCTTTTCAGATTTTTGACTCGGTAGATATCTGTAATTTAGCAAGTTATTAACGTAACTAAGATAAAGGATTTTTATTTTCATTTGACGTAAAAATTACACAAATCGGTTCATATTTGATGAATGATGAAGATATACGAATTCGCTCGACTCTATACCTACCTACCTATCTATGTACCTATAGTAAATTTTCACAAATTATTAAAAAAATGTAACATGAAAACTTTTTGGAATAGATTTGATACCAAATATACATAATGGGCCTTTCACAATATTAATTACGTCCTTTTTGCCCAAATATTAACGAAAATATGACAAAATTCATGTGAACTTCATAAGGATAGTTTAGAATGAATTTTGAATGTAAAAGAACTCAATTTGGACACTGGCAGCTTCTTGGGAATGCGAATGGCCTTAGGGAGAACGTTTTAACATTCATCTTTAACTATAGTAAAACTAAAAATACCATAAAACATAAAATGTACAAATAGAAGTTGGTCTAACGTTGCATAACATCTGTTTTATTGAGAGACCTTCTCTACCTTAAACAGTTTCAAATTTTTGTTTTTTTCACTAACTAAAGGCATCATTTACACGCATATGTGCAGCATTAAATATGGATTTTACTTCCTCTTAATTACAATATAAGTTGTATATTTAGAAGTGTAGTGTAACGTAACCATACACTTGCCACCTACTTTCATCAATATTAATTAAGTTAAATATGTAGACAAAAACATTTTTCTCGGTGAAAACATTCGACTATATATGTTACTGACGACATCGTCCATCGTTCAAAATCTCTAAATTCGAAATAAGCACACAAACATGTACATTTCGAAAGTTACCGAAAGAAGGTATCGGGACACATAAATTAGTCTACGATGAATGCTGTTGCTGCTTTTTACATCATTTTAACGATGAAAATGTAAACGCGAGGCATAATAGAATCATTTTTCATCATTTGGATAACTTTTCAACTTGAAATAATTAAATTTCTATGTTACCGAGAAAAAGTTTCCGATACTTGTCATTTTGAAAATTTTCACGAAAATACTTTCTGGCATTGTTTTAATGTTCGAAATGGGTTAAGGACCTCGGACAGACAAACTTTGCATGTTTACACAAAATTTTTACCCAAAAATAAGCGCAAATAGCGAATTCTATTTTACACGTAATCTCCATAAGGAAACTTTGAACGTATTTTCTAAGTAAAGAAAATAGATTTAGACACAAATACCGCTTGAATAAGATGACAGACTTTTATACTAAATGTTTCAAACTTACTTCGAAAAAAATATTTAGGTAAAGGTTTGGGGGGCATCTGTAATTCTTAGGTTAAGTAATTGTAGCATTAATTTGTAGGTTATAAATTTATAATAGCTTTGGTTTTAAAATATCACATCCGCATTCGTCAGGATTCGGCGACTGTCGGAAAAGTGTACAGCAACACAAACATATACACACGTCTCGGTTATTATATGTGATTCCAGATGTGATTCCCGTAATCTTCCTCATGTACCTACTTCATTGCATTGCCTCTATTTTGCCTTCGTGTTCACTCTTTATTGTCCAATTCTCTGCCGCGTATGTGATTATGGGCAATGTTATTGTGTTGTAGATCTTTACCTTTAGGTACGTTCATTTCTATTTCTTTGTGTCCTATTGTCTTGTTTAGGGCATAGTAAAGTTTTTTATTTTTTGTTTGCTCTGTTGGTTAGTTCTGATTCCATTTGGCCATTGCCATTGTTGTCTAGAATCGTTCCCAGGTATTCGAAGGTTGTTACTCTTTCTAAGGTTGTGTTCTCCCCTCGGTTCTCCCTGATCCTATTGGTATCTCGAATTTCATTTACTATCATAATTATTGTTTTGTTGGTGTTTACTTCCATCTTTATGTTTTCTATCTCCTTGACCCATTTGTCTAGAAGTCTTTGCATTTTTCTTCTTGTGTCAGATATTAATACTGCGTCATCTGCGTACAGCAGACTGTTTATTGTAATAAATTTTAGGGTGTATCCTATGGCTGTGTTTAGTGTTGTTTCTGTCTTAATTCATTTAATTATTCTGTTCTGTCTATCATTATCACAAATAATAAGGGGGTCGGGCTATCTCCCTGTTTTACCCCTCTTTTCATCTCCCACTTATCTGCTCTTTGACCTGAACTCTGTATTTTACATTTCACTTTATTGATTGTTCCTCTTATTATTCTTATGAGCTGGTTTGGTACATCGAGCTCCGTTAAGGTGTCCCATCATATATTCTCTGTTAACAGTATCAAAGACTGCTTTCAGCACCTTTCCTTCCTCTATTGCCTTCTGTATTAGTGTTCTCAGTATGTAGATATTTTCGCTTGTTTGTCTACCTGGTCTGAATTCAGTTTGTTCTTCCTCCAACTTGTGTTCTGCATGTCTCCTTGGCCTGTTTTCCAGTATTCTTGTGTAAACCTTGTGTTGTTTGTGCCAGGCAAATAGCTCTGTGATTGTTACATCTTGTAGTTTCTCCCTTCTTAGTGTATTGGTATGATCAAATTATATTCCCATTCGTTCGCGATTTTTTCCTGTGTTCAAGCTTCTTTGAAGATCTCCCATACCCACTCCTCCCCTTCCTCTCCCAGGCACTTAAGTAATTCCGGTCATCTTCCCCGATTTTTAACCGTTGTGTTTCTTCTTTGGTTATTTCTTGGAGGTTTTTACTACTTGTGTCTTCCTCCTTTATTTCCCCGATTTTTTTCTCGTAGTACTCCCTCCACGTCCCCAGTATTTCCATTTGGAGTTCATTATTTTTATTTTATATTGCTTTTATTTCATTCCGTTTTTTCCTCTTAATTTCTTTACCACGGTCCAGAACCTCTTTTTGTCTATGGTGTAATTTTCGTTTAGTTCTTCCCCAAACTCTCGCCAGCTTCGTTTTTTCGCCTCTTTAACCGCTTTCTTTGCATTGTTTCTTTTTCTGTATAAGTTACTCTTGCTTTTGTTCGGATATACTTTTTCCACGCCCTTTTCTTCTCCTTAACTAGCCTTTTTATTTCTTCCGTCCACCACTTAGTTCTCTTTAAATTTTTGTTATAGTATCTTCGTCCGCATACCTTTTCCGCTACCTCTTTAGTATTGTTCTTTTGAAAAGTTTCAACATCGCTTCCAGATTTCTGTTTTGTATCCCTTCTTTGCGTCTAATCTAAAGATCATGTTTGTTTTTGCTTGGAACTTTTTCTGCTTCTCTGCAATTTTTAATTTGTTCGTTGCTATCCTGCTATATTCTTTTTCCTTAGTTTTCTTATAATTATGGTTATTAATTGGGTCACCATACTAATCTGATGTGGTGGGTACCCAATTCCGCTTCCTTCTTTGTTGCTATGTTTTGTATTGTCTCGCTTAGATTTCTCGTGTAAACTATGTAATTAATTAAACTTTTGGCGTTTCTCTCTTCTTCTTGCCTCCAGAAGGTGTTGCCTATTATTAAGTCGTTACTTTGGGAGCAGTTTGATCGATTCTTATTGAGCGTCCGCTCTCCCCATATTCTGATACAACCTAATCCTCTATTTGGATCCCTTCCTACCCTTGCGTTCCAGTTCTCCAGAATCATTGTTGCTTCCACTTCCTCGTTGCTTCATCTAACGCTTCTTGAAGTGTCTTAATGTTCCAAATTGAAAGAACCAGTAGATAATTACGTTAAGGACAATGCTCAGTGTTACACTTTTCCTTATACAGGGTGGGCCAATCGTACGTGTGTGGATGGAAGGTCCATGATGGATTTATTAACGAAAATTTCTAAAGTTCGTTGCTGAAATATGGTGGGGTACCTACCCTTTTACAGCTACACAAATCTAAAATGTTTTCTCTTGAATCACATGTTTTAGTAATATCGCATAGTGGCGGCCTTCTAAGCTTTGTGATCCCTTCGCTATTCAATTTTTTTAGAGGTCACGCGCGTTTAGGAAATAAACCGGCGCATACCAAAGTCGAATCGGGTTCGTAATGAGTAAAATGAAAGATAATGTTTACCAATTTAATTTCTCGTTTCTCGTCATATACACGTCGGCTATATGGTGTTATTTGAGTTGCCTATGTAAAGCTTGTGATTTTCAGGACAACACTGCTCATTTTCAAATTACCTGCGCTAATAACCCTCGATACGACCTTTGCGCATTCAAGCCACTGACCTGATTCAGTGATTCAAGTCTCGTTTTCCTTAACGCACCCGACCTGCACTTTTTGTAAAAATGACGAATTGCTGCTTAACGATTCGTGTTAGGTACTCTGTGTGATACATAAAGTAAATCACCCTGTATAAACGTTGCGATTCAAGTGAAAATATTGTAGGTTTGTTCATTTATATTCTAAGACCCCACCATATCCCAACAACGAACTTTAGAAATTTTCGTTAATAAACCCACAATCTTTCACCCACACACGATTGGGTGGGCCACCCTGTAGGTAATCCGTTGTTTGTGAATTACATACACATAGCTGGCGTTCTTGTACTTGTAATTTGCTTAGACCATATACTACTGGACTGCCGGTTCCCTATTAACCCAATGTAAAAAAAATCAGCCACTTGCAAGCGAGAGAGGATTATTTTGCATCCTTTTGGATACATTTTTATAGGTTATGTTCATGTTATGTCAAAGAATAAATACTTATTATACGAACCGAAAGGAACCGAACGTATTTATTCTTTGGTTATGTTTTCTACAAATGATAACCTCATAGACAGATAACCTCAAACTTTCAATTTTAACTTTTGCACTTTGCAGTTTTTTTTACAACTGGTAAAGGTAATTTTCAACTAAATAAAGGATGAAAGTGAAAAACGTTCAATTAGATATTATATACATACAAGGCAATGGAGACCCATATCTAAAACTACAATCTGTAGGTACGTCTCACTACACTAATGTTATTCGCTGTTTATCACACACTTGACACAAAACATAAAAAAGATACACAATTAAATATATTCACTAATTGACAGACGAAGGATTTAAATTTAAATTTTAGCCCCAACCTTACTTTTAGTAAAAGATTAGTTATCTAGTGGTGGTAGCACCGCATGTATACTGGGGTGGTATTACTGGGTTACTTTAACATTACTTTATGTATCCAAAGGGACAGAAGTATCTTTTCTCTCTTTTCTATTTGGCTTATGATTTAACGTTTGTCCGGCGGTCCAGTAGTATATGGTCTAAGGTAATTTGTAATTTTCGAAAGTAGTTCAAATGTAACATAATAGTTCTTCTCGCTATATGTGTTTCACCTATTTTCATTTATTTTGTTTTATTGTTATTGTTATAGTTAAATATTTATTATAATTTCCTCTTTTAGAAATTTTAGTCTCGTGGTATTCTATTAACGTTTCGAAATCAAACATGCCCACAGAAAATAAGATAATAGTAAACAAAATCAAAGATGAACCAAAGCTGGAAATGAAAGGGGTTGAACCAAAGCAAGAAGAACTAAGTTCCTTTCTCATAACAGAAGTTTGTAAATTAAATGAACCAAAGCTCGAATTAACAGAAACAGATATAACTTCTGTTTGTGAAGAAACGCCGAACCAAGTTGAACCGAAACAGGAGAAAGAACTAAATTCCTTCCTTTTCACGCAAGATTATCAAATAAATTTCAATCCCACACAATCTTTTCATGATGACAAAACTGGTATAATTAACGGAAGTGGAGCTGAACTACATGCAGTAATTCCCCAAACGAACCAGGACTCAGTTTTAGAATATAAAATGGAGGATGTTTCTAAAAAATTGAAACGTCCAAAGAGACACAACACCAGTTTAAAATTGTTTAAATGTCATCATTGTAGTTTTGTCACAAAATGGCAGACTAATTTATCGAGACATACACAAAGACATCTTGATTTGAGAGAGTTAAAATGTGATCAATGCAATTATATAGGGAAACAGAAAAATTCTTTTTTAATTCATAAGAAAGTACATCACGGTTCAGAACAGTTCAAATGTGACCAGTGCACCTTTACCACAAAATTGAAGCAATATTTGCAAACACATGTGAAAATAAATCACGGTTCGGTTGAATTTAAATGCGATCAATGTACTTTTACCACAAAATTGAAAACCACTCTAACGGTACACATGGAAACACATAATGGTTGTAAAAAGTTTAATTGTTATTCGTGTAGCTACGGCACAAATTGGAGAATAAGTATATTGCAACATATGAAAACTCACAATAAACATACAGAGAAGCTGAAATGTCCTCATTGTAATTATACTTCAATGTGGAAAAATAATTTATCGCGCCATATAATGGTGCATCTTAGTGCAGAGTTTAAGTGTCAACATTGTAGTTATGTCACAAAACGTAAAGATCATTTATTAAACCATAAGAGAGGACATCATGATTCGGAAGAGTTCAAATGTCACCATTGTAAGTTTACTACAACATTAAGACGATCTTTAGTAAAACATCTGAAACGTAGTCATGGTTCAGTTGAACTTAAATGTCAACATTGTAGTTATGTTACAAAATTCAAGACTAATTTATCGCGACATATCAAAGTGAAACATAAAAAATAGTTTAAATGTCATCCTCTAAAAATTGAAAGTGTCATTGTATCATATCTTTAATAGTACATATTTGTAACTATGTATATTCATGTATACGTTTCTTCTACAGTACATTTTTATTGTCAAATTGGTGTAAAATGGGTCGAAATGTGTACCTAAGTTTACTTTGTAAGTAAGTGTAGTCTGTGTTGACATTTTTTGTTATTTGGTAACTTAAACCCTTTGAGAAAGGATACTAAGGGAGACGACATCACGTGGTCAAAGTGGGTATAGGTACTCCATATTGATACTACACTTATGTCAAACAAACTGTCAATCAGATTGTGTTAGTAAAAAGTGTAATATTTATTAAGTGCGTGTGTATTACAGTTATATACTAATGTAAATATTAAAAGTATTATGGTGTCTTGTACTCTACGTAGCTGCAACAGTAGAGATGGCGTGGATAAGAAGGTTTCGACTGGCATAACATTTCATAAGTTAGTGTACAAAATAAAAACAATGTGTAGGGCCATAATTGGAAAAACCGAAAAGGAGATTGCGATGTTCAAAGACGATTAACATTAATGAGGATCTCGTGAAAAGTGAACAGGACCCGTTATTTTCGAGGGACAAAATACAGTTAAGTGTGGTGCTTTGTCATTAATTTTAAATAAAGCCACCTTTTAAGCGGAGGGTTGGAATGACTTTTGTTTTTTTATAATTTTCCGTAGTTCGCACCTGGTGAGGCAGCCATATTGGTAGTACACTTAGCCCCGCCCAATGCTCCCGTTTTCAGTATACAGCAAAGATGCTTCATAGCGTCTCCTTTAGTATCCTTTCTCAAAGGCTAAACTGCAAATATCTTTATACAGTGTGTCTAGTTAAGTTGGCAACATATGGGAAACTTTTTTATTATTAATTTTACGAAAAAAAGTTATTCTTTATAAAAAGCTCTGCATGTTCTAAAATCTAAAATACAATCATCAGATATTAAATTTTTTCAGTCGTGTACGCGGTTTGTCAAAAAATATGAATTTTGCTCAAGAGTAAAGTACCTTTATTTTTGACAATATCGAAAATTGTTATTAAAAAAAGTTAATCAGAACTAAAAACTACGTTCAAATATGCAATTACATCCTGCTAGTAAAAAATGTTTTTTTACAACTTTTTCTCAAATTTACTACTTACCGGAGAAAAAGTTGTAAAAAAACATTTTTTACTAGCAGGATGTAATTGCATATTTGAACGTAGTTTTTAGTTCTGATTAACTTTTTTTAATAACAATTTTCGATATTGTCAAAAATAAGGGTACTTTACTCTTGAGCAAAATTCATATTTTTTGACAAACCGCGTACACGACTGAAAAAATTTAATATCTGATGATTGTATTTTAGATTTTAGAACATGCAGAGCTTTTTATAAAGAATAACTTTTTTTCGTAAAATTAATAATAAAAAAGTTTCCCATATGTTGCCAACTTAACTAGACACACTGTATATATACAGGGTCTTGAAATTTGAAGATTTTTTCGTTTTTCTTATAACTATTGGTGGAGGTCATTTTCAACAATAGTTGTTTGTTATGGTTATTATTTAGTTTTTTTGTATTGTAATAAATTATTGCTACTAAATCAATTTAAAAATATTAATTTCATCTTGCCAGTTTTCCTCCAATAACGGTCGCAGATACCAAAAAACGACAAAAGACAAAAAAGTTTGTAAATAAAATAGACAATTTATTTTTTATTATGGAATCCACCAGCGGCGCACCGCAAAAAAGGTTCTGAGGGAGGAAGTGGAACATGACTCCTGAAAGAATATCTCCCTGTAAATTTTTGTAACCATTTAGTACGCCCAATAATATAAGCGCTAAAGAATAACCTGTATTCCAAATTTGAGTTAATTATATCAACCGTAGGAGCTATAAAGAAAAAACGAAAAAATCTTCAAATTTCAAGACACTGTAGATTAGTAAGGAAGCGTTTGTGGACGTATATAATTTTAGTTATGAAATAAGCCAAAGAATCACCCCCTTTTGTATGTACATGACATTAGGGACACCCTGTATATGTAACTTTACTAGTATGTGGACTTTTTCACTTGTTTTCTAAGTCTGCCATAATTTTATTTCCTCTCACATAACTTGTAATTGCAACTAACAATTCAATTATAACTTTAAGTGTTTAAATGTGTTTATTTCACTGTGCACGAAACCCGACAGTCTGGGCATAAAAAGACTGTGTACAAGTACCATATAAGACTGGTAATACAGCGCGTTTCTCAAAAATTACAAAAAATAGAATTATGAAATTTTCCAGTAGGGGCTTTTTCGACATTACGAATCCATTTATTTTAGAATATTATTATTTTGATAGCACGGTTATACCGGAAGTTGATATTAAATTTGTTCCTTAAATGGAACACCCTGTATATTTTCACATTTTTGGATTGTGCGCTTAATTTTAGGTCATTTTTCTTTAATAAGTCCTATCTCAATATTTTGTTGAACAGATGTGGAAACATTCATAAAAAGTATTTATTTTGATTAAGCGTCATACAGGGTGTTCTAAATTTATATTTCAATTTTGTTAGAAAAAATATCGTAAAGCTCAATTTTTTCAAATAAAACACCCTGTATATTTTGACATTTTTGGATTCTGCAGATAATTTTCTGCAATAAGTCCTATCTCGATATCTTATCGTTTTTAATTTATCGGATAACAGATCCTGAGAATGATCGAAATCAAAAATGGCGGTGTGGAAACCAGCAACTGGCGAGTGGTGGCAGAGCCAAACAAGGAAACGTATCAGTGCTTCTTGAAATCGACTTCCGGTCAGAATCTGACAGAAAACCAATAATCAAAAACTACTATTCTACCCAATAAAATTTACTAAATTCTATCTTAAGGGGTGTATTTACCAAAAAAGCGAGCATTTGTTCTTGTTCGTGTATGTTATTGCTCATGTTCGCTCAACATATTGACATCTCGTCCATACCAGAGCGTAATATATTCAGGTTCGTAGTTGGTCCATCTACTTTCTGCGAGCGTTGTAAATATATGGCTGACAATGTGAAATTATTGTTAACTAGCACGCTGCTTTCGTTGTATTGAGTTTGTTGAAAAATTGCAAAACACTATCATTAGACCCTTCCATTTTGAATACGGCGGGTCACTAAACTACCTACAAATAACCCAATAATAATTAATTTCAAATAGAAAATATTATAATTCAAACTATATTTGCCCGGCAAAGTTTCATGCAGCACAAGCGATCGAAGTATGAGCACTTTTGGAAATTGAAATCCCGTCTACACTGAACGAGCATGAACAAGTATTTTCTTCCTCTCGATCTTTTTTGAACGCGAACAATCGAACAAACAAACGATTGTTCGCTTGCTAGCCCGTACTCACTAGATCATTGATGCAGAATTCTCGTTCGCTTTTTTGGTGAATACGCGCCTTTAGAGTAGAGGGTGTGCCCATCAGTGGCGTACCCAAAGTGGGGGGGATAAGGGGGATATATCACCCCCCAAGCGCCCAACCCTTCCATTCTATTTTACGCATATTCTTATTAATCCTTAAAAAATGCCTATCTTAGAAATTCAACCTCACAGAACAGACTTAATGATGTCAATTCATGGGGAACTACCCATTTCAGGAGACGAAATAATAGAGGAACTTGCACGACAGCCAAGGCGATTGGATTTTGTATTGTAATAATATTTATTTTATAACTTTCTGCAAAACAAATGTTTATTAAAATTTGTAGATCACACCCCACTTTTTATATCCCCTCCAAATATTATAGTCTGCGTACGCCACTGGTGCCCATTGACACAGTAGTGTTGTGAAAGGTACTTTTATTTAAATAATTGCGGATACAGTTACAAGTAGATAAAAAGAAAGGAAAACCTAGTTACAAATGCAGATAAATTTATGATAGAATACCTACCTAAATATTGTAGATATATTTACAAGGTACATTGACATAAATAAGACTGACTATCAAAAAGTTTAATAATTGTTCAGTAAGATAAAAAGTGAAAGCGATGAGTGACAACATTTTACTAGAATTTTAAAAATGGTTCAAAAATATAAATGTGTGTGTGAGAGTATCGCATGTATCTACATAGGTAATATTGAGAAGCGCGTCAGATTAAATTTACATCAAAATTAAAAATTAAATTTGTTGCAGTCATTTCGTTTAATATACTTTATAACTACCTAATGCTTGTAGGCACCTTGGTACCTTTAAACATGTATCATGGGTTTTTTTGTACCTTTTCAGGTAGGTATATACTTCATTTTTTTTTGTTTTTTTGTTTTGTTATTTTCATTACATAGACAATGCCGATGTTCAGGATACTCTGTAATTTAATGGCAATAAATGATTATTATTATTAAGTAGTATCTAGGTACACGTACCTAAGTAACAACACTGGACACCAGTTGCAAACTTATCCCCCCCCCTCCTGCCTTACTTTTTTTATTTTTTTAAAAAAGATAAAAATTGCATAGACATAAATAAAGATATTGTACCAGAAATAGTGTATTCTCGACTCTCGTATTGTACGTGTTTTTAAAAACTTCGAAAGTATGTAGTTCAAATGTAACATAATAGTTCTTCTCGCGATATATTTTTCAACTATTTTCAATTATTTTGCTTTATTCTAGAAATCTAGATAATTTATGTTTACTATCATTTCCTCTTTTAGTAATTATTCTACTTTGTATTTTATTAACCTTTCGAAATCAAACATGACTACAGAAAGTGAAATAATACTAAACAAAATCAAAGATGAACCACTGCTTGAAATGGAAGGGGTTGAACCAAAGCAGGAAGAACTAAATTCCTTCCTTATAACAGAAGTTTGTAAATTAAATGAACCAAAGCTGGAAATAACAGATATAAGTTCAGTTTACGAAGAAACACACAACCAAGTTGAACTGAAACACGAGGACAAACTAACTTCCTTCCTTTTCGTACAAGAACATCAAATAAATTTCAATCCCACACAATCTTTTCATGATGACAAAACTAGTATAATTAACAGGGGAGCTGAACTACGTGTAATCATTTCTGAAGCGGACCAGTACGCTGTTTTAAATTATAAAATGAAGGATATTTCTAAAAAATTTATAAGTCCAAACGGGCACAACCCCAATTTAAAATTGTTTAAATGTCATCATTGTAGTTTTACCGCAAAAAGCAAACGGCGTTTAACAAATCATGTGAGAGTAATCCATGAGTCTTCGGCAGAATTTAAATGTAATCAGTGTAGTTTTGCCACAAAATGGAAGAATAATTTATCGAGACATATACAAGGTCATCTTGATTTGAACGAGTTAAAATGTGATCAATGCAGTTACGTCGCAAAATGGAAAGATTCTTTTTTGATTCATAAGAAAGTACATCACGGTTCGGACGAATTTAAATGTGATCAGTGTACCTTTACTACGAAATTACAAAGATATTTACTCAAACATGTGAAACTTAATCATAGTTCGGTTGAACTTAAATGTTATCAATGCGATTATGTCACAAAATCTAGAGAAAAATTATTGAAACATATAAAAATTTGCCATTATCGTTTAGGTAAAATTAAATGTCAGCATTGTAGTTATGTCACAAAATGGAGCGGTAATTTATGGAAACATATAAAAGGAAAACATGGTTCAGTTGAATTGAAATGTGATCAGTGCACTTTTACCACAAAATGGAAAACCACTTTATCATTACATATGAAAGCACATGATGGTTCTAAAAAGTTTAAATGTCATTCGTGTAGCTTTGCCACAAATTGGAGGAGCTGTTTACGGAAACATTTAAAAAGACATCTTCGTTCTGAGGAGGTGTAGTTTTGTCATAACTCGGAAGAGTGTTTTATTTAAACACAAAAATGTGATCAATGCATGTATGTCGCAAAATGAAAAGATCATTTATTGATTCATAAGAAAGTACATCATGGTTCAGAAGAGTTCAAATGTCACTAGTGTAGTTATGTCACAAAATGAAAAAGACATGTCAAACTAAAAAATACTTTAAATGTCACCTGTGCAAGTTTACAACAAAATTGAAAGTGTCATTCATTGTATATCATGTCTTTAAGACTATTTTTAACTATACATATTGATGTAGGCTTAATAGTAGATAGGCACAACTTAATTTACAAAGAATTTAAAAATAGAATATAGTCTAAGTTTTTTGGTTCAAGTCTATTCCTTCTTAAATTAGTTATTTGTCCCGCTTTAGAAAGAGTGTTCTCTAATGGCACCGAAGTACTCGGTATACATAAATATTTCATCGACATTTCGTATAGTTCTGGCATTAAATCTTTGTGTTTCTTCCAAAACTCTAAAGGGTTTGTTTGACGGTCCAATAATGGCATCTCTAAATACTGACGAAGTGTTAGAAGCACCATACTTGTAGTACTTGCAATTGAAACGATCGAAGACACTTTTTGATCAAAAAGACACCAAATGTCAGAATCCGAAGTACTAGTTTGTTGATTTATTGGTTCAGGTTCTGTAGTACGATTAAAAAAAACTGCAGTTAGTTCTTCCGTGACCCAATTTTCTACGTTATTTGCATTTTCTTGGTTTCCAAAAGCAATTTTTTTAAATCTTGGATCCAAAAAACAGGCTTTTGCCGTTACAGTATCATTTTCGACACTTCCAAATCTGCGTGTCACAGTTTCAATTAATTTAGTACGTAGGGTTTCTGCTGTTTCATTAATTACCACGACATTGTTTATAGCGTATTGAAACCCCCTAATTAGAGGAATAATTAACGAAAGTGCGGGATATTTCTCACTAGACAATATAGTGGTTAAGTCGTTCGCAGTTTTTAGTATTGTAGCACATTCTCCTAGAACTTCCCATTCTTCTGCATGTAGTGCTTTTGGAAGGTTTGATACTGTCACACGTAACGAATCTTTAATTTCCAACAGTCTCGATATCATTATATAACAAGAATTCCATCTCGTAGGCACATCGTGCCCCATTTGCTCCTGAATTTCATTTGCAACTACACTATGTTTAAAGTCCTCTCCACCTACAAGGTTTAGACACTTTTCTAAAATTATGGTTAGCTCACTGTTACTGTCTATCGCTTCTTGAACACTCAAATTGAGCGTGTCAGCCACGCATGGATGGTGGTGTATTTTTAAATGATCATTTATTGCCTTTTTGATATTCGCCCCATTATCTGACACACATGTGACAACTTTTTCTAAAATATCCCATTCATTTAAAACTCTCATTAATATATTAGCGATGTTTACCCCCGTATGAGCTCCAACAATTTCTTGTGTCGACAAAACATTCGCATTTAAAAAGTCTTTGTGTATATAGTGAATAGTGATTGTTAAATAAGTTTTATTGCTGTCCGACGTCCAAATATCTGTTGTAATTGCGCAGTAATTAACTTCTTTTAAGATTAAACGTAAATGGGTAACCGCTTCTGCATAATGTTTAGGCAATATGTCCGTAGTTAGTTGCTTTCTACTCGGAGGCTTATACAAGGGTTGTAATAATCGCGAGTATTCGAGAAATCCTTCATTTTCTACGATGGAAACTGGTTGTAGATCTTTCGTTATCATTTTTAATAGAGTGGAATTGATTTTTGAAATGTCCGAATCTGAAAGTTCTCTATTATTAGTATTATTACTCGCAGACAGAGTGAGCTGTCTAGACGGGCGTTTTCTCTTTAACTTGCGTGTTGATGTTGTTGCTTTGATTGCGGATGGACCTGCTTCTGGTACAACATCAACGTCTTGAGATGTTAAAATGGTATAAGTAAATGCCGTGTCTGGTTCCTGAGTATAACATTCCGCTTGCAAATTGTGTGTATTAGGATGAATTCTTAATATGTGTTGCATTAAATTGGATGTACCACCGAACCATTTAATAACTTTATTACATAAATTGCACTTAGCTCCTTTACGGTTTGTTAATAATTCAAAATAATTCCATACGACCGACCTTTTTTTCATACCTCTGGATTTGGAGCTCATTTTATAGCTATTTAACTGTGTAGTGTTTAAAAATAAAACTTTGAATGACACTTACACGGGAACAAACTAAAAAAAAGTAAAGTAAAATCTAATCTAATATTTAAATTTAAATCTTTACAATTTTACCCGCCCGCCCGGTAGTGAACAGATAATTCGAATTAAAAATAACCTAAAATACGATTATTGAAATAACTTTCATAATCCGATTGATCATTTTGCGTCACTGAACTCAATAGAGTACCATAGAATACGATCATTCTTCTAACGCAAACCACTGAACTCTAGAGTTCAGTGGTTTGCGTTGGAAGAATGATCGTATTCTATGGTACGGTGGTGTATATAACGTCTATTCTATGATATATCTAGCTATCTCTCTCATAGTGTGCTTGTTGCCGTAGTTAGCATGGTACAGGTCGCACAACCAAAGATGATTCGGGTTGCGCAGATACGTCATTGCGTTCGGGAACAATCGTCAAGTGTAACAGCTTAAAATCACTTACCAGTGGCGGCGTAATTAATCGTTGGTACATGTACAAAATCACCCTTAAAGTTTTATGTTATTTTATTGATTTAATAATTTATAATATACATTGCGAACATGTAGAAATACTTTTTCAATATTAAGAAAATGTGTTAATAATTATGGTTGTATACGTACAATGACATTTACCTGCGACGCTACTGAAATTCTTGAATTGCCGCGAGTAGAATATTTGAAAACGGACGAATGCGCATCTGACCTCCAAATCATCTTTAATTGCGTGAGCTGTAGAGTGGTCTCAAGTTGAGAACATGACAGACGCCATTAACTGTCTGCGCGGCGGGAAAATTCCAGTGGCGTAACATACGGTTTTTAACACAGAAACGAAATAAACACACAAGGTGCACACAAGGGACGCCAATGACAACAACAAACTGTCTCCCCTTCGGTAACAATTTGGACTCGCCCGAACGCTTTCTGGTTTACGGCGCATGGTGACTAATGTCATGTTCTCAACTTGAGACCACTCTACAAGAAGACAAGGTATGCCTATGCCATTGAACTCTATTAGAGTTCAGTGGCCTATGCACATCTTTTCGTGACGTCATTGGGATAATCGGCCTCTACCACTTCAATAAAGTAGTGGCGTTTGTGTAGTCCTACCACTTAATAAAAGTGTATCTTAGAGAAAACGCAAATAGTGGATGTTTGTGCAGCTTTTTTGCACGTTGTTCTTACAACCTTTCACAACACAAGATGGGCAACCAACAATACAGCTGTGACGTCATTGGGATAAAAACGTCATCTGCGCCAACTTTACGAATTTGCGATTTCTTATAGGCATACCTTGTCTTCTTGTACCATGGTAGTATAGTATGTTTTAAAATTCCCATTTCACGGTAGGACAGGACACTGACCTGAAGCCTGAAGCAGTAAAGATGATGACATTATCAATTTAATTGTAGATGGCGCCACTTTAGAGATTTCATCATGATGGCCATTTTTTTAAATGGGAGTTGATTTTTCTTTCCAAATGAAAGTGTAGCTGATGGTATTAAGACGAATACAATGGTTTTTGGTTTTTTGTAATCGGATCATTTTTCACTGAGTTACGGTGTTCCAAAGTTTATAAATTAAGTAGTTTCCACTTCCCATAGTGTACGTATTTTGTAACTCCACAGCACTCTGCATTTCTCTCCTCTCTCTGTGTTGTTCCTATCCGTTATCTGGATCGATTCTTTTTGATAGTCAACCAGGCCCAGGCTGATTGACATGCATTTTCCACTGCTTAGCATTACCCAGGATGAACGACGTGGACGTGACGGGGTTTTTATCTCTTTGCGGTGCTTGATTAGCGTGAGTCCCCTTGCCTCTTACTATTCGGAGTACTTGATTAGTGCGAGAGGTGCAGAATTACAAAATACATATCTACAATTAAATTGATAATGTCACCATCTTTCCCCCTCAAAGCCACAAAACTTTCGTCTGAAACATTTTTTGAAAAAAATTCTCCTTTTCGAGATATTCGCGTGTATCACTTAAAATGATCTACCCTGTATAGCAAAACTTCTTATTTGATACAAGCCAATCTATTTTTTACGATAAAAATGGGAATCATTCAGACTAATATATTTTAAACAGCTTCATAACATGAAAACGGCAAGTCTGAATTCTCAGGAAGCTTATGCAATACAATAAATACGGCGCATCTGTCTTTATTTATGATTGGTACGAGTACAAACAACACCGCACGTAAACGAAGTGTAGGTTGCATGGAAATTTTCAACAATTTAAGAGGAATGTTTACGAAAATACAAATATTAGTGCCGTAACATCCGGGTCCCATTGATCACAGGTCCGGGTTCCGCGGGGCTGATAGTTACATCCCTGATTCACAAACCCCCCTTGTGCCGGCATAATTAAGTACAAAAGGTTATTTACTTAGAAAGAGGCGAGGAAATGTTCAATCTACAATAAACTCTTTTAAAATATATGACCCAGTGATCAATTTTCGGGTGTTTAGTTTATTCTTCTTATTATTATACCTTCTTTTGAGATTTTAAACTTTCCTGAAGGAAAATCGGGAGTGAAATAAATACACCTTAATTCCTTAATATTAAATGCATTGATTGCGCTATACCGTTGATTGGCTATACCTATAGTACCTATTCGCGTTTTCAAGCGACTGTAGAGGGCGCTGTAGAATGTTATTTGGCCGCCAAACGGTGATCAACGCGGGTTTTGCACAAACGTGCTCACGTTTTTGTGTTAAAATTCCTTGTTAAACTTGGGCATGTTTAACAGAAATTTAAATAATTAACGTTTTAAATCAAATTGTTTTAACGGCAACCTAAACACCCACACCACCCGATCACCGTTTTGTAGGTTTATGTACACGCCACCAGGGGGCGACTCTTTTGATTGAAAACGCGAATAATTAATAACTTAAAACTTTAGATTTGTCCGGGCCCTACGCACTGTCCGGGCCCTACGCACGTGAGTAATGTATAAACCGGCGCTGTGGCCATCACATAAACAAAAAAAAATTGACGAATTTACTTTCATCACTCTCCAGTCTCTTTCAGTGCAGCAAATGTGTCTCCTTGCGAACTCCAAAAGCGCTACTCTATCTTTTCCGAGATCGCCGGTTTTTTGCAGGGCTTCCTCTGAGAACAGTTTAGCCTCCACAAGACATCTGCAAATTGTCCTTGTACTAACGTTTAACCATTGCTTTTTAATGAGATAGTTACTCAACCGGAGGTTGTTTCTGAACCACGGTTGATAGAAGGCGAGTGTCTGAGCATTGTTTTTAAATAGGACGTGGCAATCGCCATCTATTAACCGTGGTTCAGAAACACCTCCGGTTGTCTAACTATCTTCTTAATAAACAATGGTTTAACCCTCAATATCCGTTTTAACTCTCGTTTTTGCAGCTTCGAACGATCAGTCTGTATCGGTGTAAGGCGTTGTTTTTCTGGGCCTCCCGGTCTTGGTAATTGAGGCAAAACTTCCTCGATTCTCATAATGATTAATAACTTTAGTCATCGGTGTATTTTCCTATCATCAAACGCCTAGCAATGTCTGATTTTCGTTGGCCATCTTGATAGCACCTCAAAATGTTTTCTTTTGTTATTGGTATTGGTATCCCAGTCGGCATCTGCATTAATGGTATTAAACGCAATGAAAATTGTCCACGATAAGCATCTGGAGTTGTTTTTCCAATTGTATTGAAGATTCGAATGAATTATTAGTTTGTTGCTTTACTATTGTCCGACTCAAATACAGCTTGGTTTTAAAATTGGTAATTGGCACTCTGCTGTCATATGAAAAACAATTGAAAATGACATCGACAATACAGCAGGTCTACTATGATGATTATTTATACCAGTTCTCAGAGCGAAGAACACGTTTCTGAGAAACGCGTCCACAATACGATCAATTTTTCTAATTGTTGCTTTACTTTTGTCCGACACTGTATAACGTCGTGCCTGCTTTTCAAATTATTTTAAATCCCGTCGCGCATTTCGACCGCAACGAGATTTTGGAACTAGTATACTTGCGGATCAGCGAACTTTATTACAGAACTTTTTCTATTAAAAATAAAAAATGTTTTCCTCTTGTCAACCCCATCCGGGGACACGCTGTATACATATTTACATTAGTCGATACGATATACACAGGGTGTTAGCAAATAAGTGCGACAAACATCAGGGGGCGATTCTGCATGAAAAAATAATGACAGTTTGCTATATAAACGTATGTCTACAAATGCTTAGTTTTCCGAGATACGGGGTGTTAAATTTTTTGGAGTACCCTACGTCCCTGGATACAACTCAGCATAGGTACAATCGTCGAGCTTGCCGGCCATAGAGAAAATGTATGTCTGACAATTCCGCATTATTTGTAAAATTTTCTATTCTTTTCGATAAAAGAAAAATTGATTACTTATTAACATTAATGTTATAGCAAACTAAAAACTTAGTAATGAAGAAACGCTAATTTGACATTTCGTTAAAATAAAAAAATTTAAAAACCCACCAAATTTCATTTGCATATCTCGACCAGTTCAGAGCAATAAATAGTCGGTTTTTAAGAAAAACTTTAACACCCCTAAAGCTGGATTTATAGTGTCGGTATCGGTATGCAATAAGAAATAAGAAATAAGCGGTAAGGAAATGAACTTATGGATAACCTGTATATCATTTATAGTAGAAATAAGAAATAAGCAATAAGAAATAAGGAATTGGTTCAATTTTATTTCTTACCGTTACCGTTACCGAATTGGCAACAGTCGTATACGATGTGAGCTTACGAGTTAAGAAAAGACAGATGACATAAATATAAATCAGGTGTTAAAGAAATATTTGAGTGAAATATATCTCTTATTAAAGAATCGATGGGAAAATATTATGTCAAGTTGATTTTAATTTTACAATCGTACATTAGGTAACCTAATAAGAATCGTACCATAAACACAGTAATAATTTAAATTAAACCCGCAATGCGCATGCCTACTCTGTTACCGTTAAAGAACTATAAATGCGTTTTTATTTCTTACTGCTTATTGCTTATTTCTTATTTCTTATTGCATACCGATACCGACACTATAAATCCAGCTTAAATCTTTCGAAAGTAGTTCAAATGTAACAGAATAGTTCTTCTCGCGATATATTTTTTACCTATTTTTAGTTTGGTTTATTGTTAAGGTTTATTGTTACATTTAATTCATATTTATTAATAATTTCGTCTTTTTAGCAATTTTAGTGTCGTATTATTCGACTTTGTATTCTATTAACGTTTCGAAATCAAACATGGCCACAGAAAATATGATAATACTAAAGAAAATCAAAGATGAACCACAGCTGGAAATGGAACCCCTTGAACCAAAGCAGGAAGAACTGAATTGCTTCCTTATAACAGAAGTTTATAAATTAAATGAACCAAAGATCGAATTGACAGAAACACATATAAGTTCAGTTTACGAAGAAACACACCACCAAGTTGAACCGAAACAGGAGGAAAAACCAACTTCCTTCTTTTTCGCACAAGATCATCAAATAAATTTCAATCCCACACAATCTTTTCATGATGACAAAGCTGGTATAATTAACGAAAGTGGAACTGAACTACATGCAGTCATTCCCCAAACGGACCAAGACACCGTTTTAGAATATAAAATGGAGGCGAATGTTTCTAAAAAATCCAGTTTAAAATTGTTTAAATGTCATCATTGCAGTTTTACCACAAAAAGAAAACAGGGTTTAACAAATCATGTGAGAGCAATCCATGAGAGTTCGGTAGAATTTAAATGTAATCAGTGTAGTTATGCCACAACATGGAAGAGCAATTTATCGAGACATATACGAGGACATCTTAATTTGAGAGAGTTAAAATGTGATCAATGCATGTATGCCGCAAAACGGAAAGATGCTTTATTAAATCATAGGAAAGTTCATCACAATTCAGAAGAGTTGAAATGCGAGCATTGCAACTTTAGCACAAAATTAAAGGACTATTTACACAAACATGTGAAAATGATTCATGGTACGTTTGAACTTAAATGCGATCGATGCACTTATGGTACAAAATCGAGGGTAAATTTATTGAAACACATAAAAAGTAATTGCTCCGATTTAGAAGAACTTAAATGTAACCAGTGTAGTTTTGTCACAAATTGGAAGAACAATTTATCGAGACATATACGAGGACATGGACATCTTGATTTGAAAGATTTAAAATGCGATCAATGTACGTATGTAGCAAAACGGAAAGATTCTTTATTGAATCACAAGAAAGTCCATCATGATTCAGAGGAGTTGAAATGTGAGCATTGCACCTTTACCACGAAATTAAAGGACTATTTACACAAACATGTGAAAATGATTCACGGTTCAGTTGAATATAAATGCGATCAATGCGCTTACAGTACAAAATCTAGGGTAAATTTATTGAAACACGTAAAAATTCATTGCCCCGACTTAGAAGAGCTTAAATGTCAACAGTGTAGTTATGTTACAACACGTAAAGATTATTTATCGAGACATACGAAACTGCATAATGCTCCAGAACAGTTCAAATGTGATCAGTGTGACTTTACTACAAAATTAAAAAGATATTTACTGAAACATTGGAGGATTAATCACGGTTCGGTTGAACTTAAATGTTATCAATGCACCCACACCACGAAATCTAGGGAAAGTTTATTGAATCATATGAAAGTTCATCGTCTCGAAGAACTTAAATGTCAACATTGTAGTTACGTTACAAAATGGAAGAGTAATTTATTGAAACATATGAAAATCCATAATTCCGTTCCCAAAGAAATGAAATGTCAGCATTGCAGTTTCACTTCAAAATGGCGTGGCAGTTTTCAGAGACATCTAAAAAGACATTTTTGTTCTGAAGAGTTAAAATGATCGACACATGTCAAAGTGTAACATAAACAGTAGTTTAAATTTCACCAGCGCAAGTTTACTACAAAATTGAAAGTGGCAAATTGCTGTTAAATGGCTCGAAATGTATTATTTTGCGAGTAAGTGTAGTCTGGGGAGGGTTGCTATGATTCAGATAATATCTTAAGTTAAATAAATGAAACCTAAGGATAATACCATTGAGTAATATAATGAAATAATACTTAATCTAAAAATCGGTTAAGGTTACATTTTACAATGACATCGATATTTTTCTTTTACGAATTATATTTTTCATTAGTACATATTGTACTTACTTATAGGTAATGCTAATAAAAGTTAAGTAATTGTAATTTAAAAATGATTTATTTTGGGTAAATTATTATATTAAGTAATTGTGATTATGTGTTTCATGTATATGCCTAAATCGTCTGAGTGAATTTGAAAACCCATACAAATGCATATACAGTAGAACCTCGCTAATCCGACCTGGGATGGTCCGACTCTCCTCTAAGTTGGACCATCCCAAAGGCGGAATATCGCGGCAAAAGCAAGGTTGTTGTCGGCTAAGCAAAAGAAAATTACACACTTTTTTCGTTCTGCCTTCCAATGGTCATGCTAAAATTGTTGCCAGGAGGGGTTACGCACGGTTTGGGAGACAAAAGTTGTTTATTTTGCATTCTGTTGTAGAAAAACCATTCATTTTGGTACAATAATGTATTTTAGAGTTTTTTTCTAAATGATTTTGTTGATCAAAAATGCATCCACGTCAAATTGATCTACTTCAGCTTTTATATGTTTATCAATGCAGGGTGTCCATGGTAGAGGGATTGAGAAATAATGTACAGAATGGATTGGTAACTTTTACATAACTTGAGATATCAATGCAACTCGATGTGTGCACCTTGTGTGGCTCTAAACGGTATTCAACCTCCTGTGGCCACCAAGTGTTCTGTAGCATTTGTGGAGTCACAAGTGCTGCTGCATTTGTCATACAGACCCTCAGTTCCTCCAAAGTTCTTGGTCTGTCTCCTTTGTAAACAACATTCTTCACAAATCCCCAGAAAAATAAATCCAAAGGGGTCAAATCGAGTGACCTGAGTGGCCAGGCAAGAGGTCATATGTTCTTATTATGACATGTTTGCCATCTTCCTGGACGTAGTCATCTTTATGTATAGTTGGAATCAGTAGTACGTTTTTTTGGAATGTATAATATGCAATAATTGCAGAAAATTTAATATGGTCTGTGAGATCATAGCGTGACCACACACAGGAACAAAAACATGACCAGTCGCACATCAACTCTCAAAACATAATCACGTATATAAAAGCTGTGTATATGTAACATGTATGATTAGAGACATCTAGTAAGAAGGTATAGTGAACCTCAGCACTTGCATTTCCAAAAATACACATTTTAATTACGGCCGGTCTGTGAAATCATAGCGCGACCAGTGGAAGGTTATTGAACACACCATTTTTTACTGTGTGATTTCTCATATTTTAAACAGTTGAGAGAGCAAATCACATAAAGTATGTACCGTAAGGGACAGATTAATGAGGTTCTACTGTATTAGATTTCTTCATAAATGCATGCATATTCTATAAATCGCTCATGTCAAACTGCATATTAGAATAATTTTGTAATATTTACTTATGCATCTTGGTAATTAATAACAAGGTTTTGTTAGAAAAATGTTAGGTGACAAGAGATTACTAAATTTTACAAGAAATGAGGTTTATAAAAAAACCGCGTCAACTGATAGATCCTTAAGCTTCTTATTTTGATTTACCACCTCAGGTAAATACCGATAGGTACAGATGATTGGTTTTTTTCAGACAAATATTACCTAAATATTATATAAACGAAACGTGTCAAATTATTTCAGTTATAGAACAAAATCATAGTTTCGGTTTGAATTTTCATGTGCCTTTCTTTCTGTTTCTGATGCCAACATGACCCTATAGGTATATTTTCAGATGTTAGGCGCAAATTTACATTAGATTATTTAATTGTAAACGGTAATGTTCAATTACGGATAAATAAATCATTTTTTTATTGATTTCTTTGTATTGTATTTTGTATAAAAGTTCGCATATATACCTACCTCAGAAAAAGATACATATTTTTATATTTGATCGTTGAATGATAATCAACAATTTGATGCAATAAGTATGCATATTTTAATTATTTTAAGTGCATACAAATTCTAAGCTTTTCTGTATTAATTTTAAGAGAAAAGTAAAATAATGCCATATTATTATTGTCTTAAATTTGGTTAAGAGAACATCTTTGTGCTTCCCTTTCTAATTAATATACAAAACCAAGGAGTTTTCTGGACATAAATTGATCGGGTTTAATACCTACAATTTTTTGAAGAAATCCATAGTTTTATAAAAACCTGTCCCTCTTAACACTTTTTCATTACTTTTTATGAATGTTACAGTAGTTTCAAAATCTCGTGGTACTCGAGATGCGCGCGGTATTTATTTAAACGCGATACTACGATACCACAGATTAAAATACACACGATACTAATATGAAGTTCTATAAATAATTACGCCTATTATATATTTATTTAACTTTACAAAAGTTTAGGATGGAATTTTACCTACTAAATTCTTCTCGGCGTATAACGTCGTGCCTACTTTTCGAAATTGTTTTAAATCCCGCCGCGCATCTCGAGTACCACGAGACTTTGTAACTACCTACTCTAATCTTTATGTTCATTTGCATTTGTGATTTAAAAATTTGAGTTAAATGAGAAAGTATTCCACCTTGTTCGAGGATCAACATAAATTTCAAAAGAACAACGAATGAAATTAGAATTACTTCCTAAGGCAAAACTGTGCAGTCAAAGCCTTGAATTCCTTTAAATGCGGGTTCTCCACCAGTGTTGTAATGTATCGAGTTACAAGTAACTAAATGCTTTTTGAGCGTCAAGATACACGAAAAATTTTGGATCTGTATCTGTATCTAGATATTTTTTGGAGTATCTGAACAAGATACATTCGCACAGCAAGTAATTTTTACATAATTAACAAATTATAAAGACAATCAGTGGTAACGTAAAGAGAACAAAGCATACCTATCTATATAATACTTATATTAATCTCTTAGTTTTAACTTCCTATTTTGTAACCTGCTATATTATTTCTTTATTTTATACTCCTTGAATATGATTTATTTGTTCAAAAAGTTTTATAACTTTTTTTTATTTCCATGTCGTATTTAGATACATTTTCCTAGTATTTGTATCAAGATACATACTTATAAGAAAATGTATCTGAAGAAGTATCTAAATCTTATTGCTGAAACTTTTTTTAAGTACATTGGTTTGTGAGCCAGGACAAGGATAGCATATAATTCAGTCTATTTATTGTAGTTTGCAATGCAATGTTGTCCGATTGTCAACATCACAACTAACATTATAGTAATTAAAATCTATAATATGTGTTATTGAAAATGATAACATGCACGATTTTGTACTCACCCAAAATTTTCCGTGCGTAGGTACATCTTCTCCTCCTTGTGTTAGAACAACCTCCGTAACCATCATTAGAAGTCTGAAAGAATGAAACACAACACTGAAAATCGCCAAAAACCACACAAAATAATCAACCCTAGACTTTAGGACGTCTTCAACGGACGTCTACTTACAACAGAATAACACGATAAATACAAAATTATCTTATATACTTAGATAACTAAATAGCCTTACGCCACTTGAAGGTTAACGTGTTGTAAAGTACAACATGTAGGTAAAATCTAAATAACGGGTGTCCGAACAGGATTCTATTATCTACGAATTTTACATTTGATATAGGTAGTATTCCAGGGTATGCGGGATGTGCCCGGTATTCGGACGATTTTTGCATTATGCTGAGTTCAGTGTTTGTGGTTTAGGCAACCAAAATGCAGGCACAGAAGAAATGATGCAGGATAGGTTAAACGGTGATGTAATTAAGGAGATCTTGAAAGAAGAAATCCAACATCTAGCGGTCACATCTACCGCCTACGCAATTAATGCTATTATGATATAATACTCACATTACGTGAACAATGCCTTCTGGATTCTGGATTTCGATGGGAGGGTGGGAAATCCCACACGCACCTAGGCCACTTTATTCGGGCCCTTTGTGCTGCCTCCCTGATTAGAGTCGTTCGACCCCGCAGCGTCACTCAAGCCATTCCACACCCACACGTGAGATAAACCTGAGGATGCTGGACGGGGAAGTGGCTCTAATCTTATCCATGCCCGGCCAGGATTCTCCCAACATGGATCGTCTTAATTTGACAAGTACGGGACATTCACACAGTATGTGTTGCACCGTCTCGTCGTCTGTGTGGCATCCTCTACAGGATGGTGAGTCTACCAAGCCCATGCGGTGCATGTGCTTGTTAAGTTTACAGTGTCCAGAAAGTATGCCTACAAATAGCCGCAGGTTTACTCTGGATAGCCCTGTACAGAAGCGCGCCAGGCTACGAGATGGTCCTCTGAAGGCCTCCTTCGTGTGGCGGCAGTCTACCATCAAGTTCCACCTAGCCCTGTGTTGGGCTTGGGTGTCTTGGGTTATTAAGTTGTTTGCAGTTGATGCTGTAAGTGGAAGAGCCGGCTCTGGACCATAAAACGGTAGTTTTGAAGCCAGTCTGGCTAACTTATCGGCTTTTTCATTGCCTATTATTCCAGCATGCCCTTTAACCCATACAAGCTCAAGGGAACAATGCCTTGTGTAACAGTGTAAATTGTTGAGCAGGCAATAATTAAGCACCTAATAAAAAAACATGTTTATGCAATACACAAACAACCGTTATCAATACACAATAGCTATTTATACAACTAGAGGTAAAAGCGATACTTTTTATCACCAGACGTGAAAATTGTTAATCGAAAGCGAAACCGAGATGAACAACACGTTGCGTCGTGTGATAAAAAGGCGCTTTTATCTAGTGTTTTATACAAGATTTTTTTCGCATTTTGTTGCAAAATAAATGAATGAACAAAATTTTTCCCGTATAAATTGGTGATTGATGAGTCGTATCCACGAACCTCTTATGGCTCTTATGAAGTTTGTGTATAAAACACTTTGAAAATAGTTCAAATGTAACATAATAGTTCTTCTCGCGATATATTTTTCACCTACTTTTATTTATTTTATTTTCGTTTTTTAGCGTCCTGAAACTGTTTGGTTATTCTATTAACGTTTCTACATCAAAGAATCAAACATGACTACAGAAAATAATGTAGTGCTGAACAGAATTAAAGATGAACAACAGCTAGAAATTGAAGGGGTCGAACCAAAGCACGAGGAAGCATTAAATTCCTTCCTTGTAACACAAACTTATGAAATAAATGAAGCACAGCCGGAAACAACAGAAAGTAATTCAGTTGGCGAAGAAACACTGAACGAAGTTGAACCAAAGCAGGAACAAGAACTAAATTCCTTCCTTTTCTCACAATACTATCAAATCAATTTCAGTTCGACACAACCTTTGCGTAATAACGAAACCGGTGGTACAATTATCGGAAGTGGATCAAATTTACGTGTAATCATTTCCCAAACAGACCAGGACGCAATTTTAAATTGTGTTCACGAAACCGATACAATTATCAGAAGTGAATCGAAACTACGTGTAGTCATTTCCCAAGCGGATCAGGACGCAATTTTACGCTACGTTTCTAAAAAATTTAAATGTCAAAAGTGTAATTATATAACGAAATCTGAAGCACATTTACATGATCATTTGAAGGCACAGCATGGTCCAGAAGAGTTTAAGTGTTTCCATTGTTCGTATATATCAAAATTTAAGAAACATTTAATTTATCATTTGAAACATTGTGAAAGTCCCAAGAAACATAAATGTGGTCAGTGTAGTTTTGTCACAAAGTGGAGTAGCTGTTTACGGAGACATCGAAAAGGACATCGTTCGGAAGTGTTAAAATGTAATCAGTGTAGTTTTGTGACAAAATGGAAGAACTGTTTACGGAGACATCGAAAAAGTCACCTTGATTCCGAAGTATTGAAATGTGGTCGTTGTAGTTTTACCACGCCAACGAAAAATTTTCTGCTTAAACATTTAAGAATGCAACACGGTTCGTACGAACCGAAAAAATGTAATCAGTGTAGCTTCGTCACAAAATGGAAGAGCTGCTTACGAAAACATCTAAAAGGACATCTTCGTTCTGAGGAATTAAAATGTGGTTGGTGTAATTTTGTCACAACGTGGAGAAAGGTTTTATCGGAACATATGAAAGAGTATCACGCTTCACAAGGATTTAAATGTAACCACTGTAGTTTTGTGACAAAATCGAGTGACCTTTTGTCGAGGCATGTAAAACAACATTTTGATCCCGAATTAAAATGTGATCAGTGCGTGTATGTTGCAAAGCGGAAAGATATTTTATTGATTCATAAGAAGGTACATCACGGTTCAGAGGAGTTCAAATGTGAGCAGTGCAACTTTACCACAAAATTAAAGAGCTATTTACACAGACATGTGAAACTTATTCACGGTTTGTCGGTTGAATTTCAATGTTATCAATGCGCTTATACCACAAAATCTAGGGTATATTTATTGAAACACTTGAAAATTCATTCTCCCGTCTTAGAAGAGCTTAAATGTCAGCAGTGTAGTTATCGTACAAAATTGAAACATAATTTAGTGTGTCATATGAAGACAAAGCATGGTTCAGTTGAATTTAACTGCGATCAATGCAGTTATGTCACAAAATGTAAAGATTATTTATCAAACCATAAGAAAGTACATCACAATTCGGAAGAGCTTAAATGTGAGCAGTGTAAGTATACTACAAATGTGAAAAAATATTTACTGAAACATGTGAAACTTAGTCACGGTTCGGTTGAACTTAAATGTTATCAATGCGCTTATACCACAAAATCTAGAGGAAATTTATTGAATCATATGAAAACTACTCATTGTCCTGACTTTAAAAAATTTAAATGTAAACGTTGTAGTTATGCTACAAAATGGAAGAGTGGTTTAATGAGGCATAAAAAACAACATTAAAAAATAGTTGATATGTCACCGGTGTAACTTGTGGTGGTGTTGGTATTTACTGGTACTACACCAGTGGTACACGTGAAAGTGAATCATAATGTATTAGAACTTAGAACATGTTTATTTGGCTAAGTTTATTATATTTAGATGGTGTTCTCGTTTGTGCCATGCCAGAGGCAGGAGGAAAAGATAAAACTAATCTGGTGGGCTCACTTTTTTGTGTCTTTCTTATGTAATTTGCGTAGTTGATAGTACTGCAGGTAATTAAATGGATTGTATATCTCTGCTTTTTTGTCTGCACCGTACAAGAATTATACTTTAATCTGTAATCGTTGTAAATTATTATTGAATATTTGCAAGAAATATTAAGTAATAAATAAATATAAAAAAATACCTTTGTTTTTTGTACAAATTATACTTAATAAAAATAAAATGTATTGTTTATTAACAAGATTATTGTTTATAAATAAAGTTACATCCGAGCGGCGCAGTTTAGTTGAGATCACATCTGATTCCTGACCGTCTCAGCCATGCTACATAAGGCAACGGCGCGCTCGTAAGGCTCAATACTGAATTCTCAGTGTGCAAAGTACCTACAAAGATGACTATTGAAATAAATTGCCATAGCAACGAATCTTCTGGATGTCTAGATACGACTCATCAGCAATTTATACGGGAAAAATGTTGTTCATTCATTCATTTTGCAACAAAATACGAAAAAATCTTGTATAAAACACGAGATAAAAGCGCCTTTGTATCACACGACGCGACATGTTGTTTATCTCGGCTTCGCTTCGATGAACAATTTTCACGTCTGGTGATAAAAAGTATCTCTTTTACCTCTAGTTGTATAAATATTAGCTATTTTTTTATTGGTATCCTATTTTAGCCATTTAAACCACGCCCCAGCGTGTTTAAATCGCGTTTTCTAAAACGCGCGTGTTTTAAAGTTGCCATTATGTTAACATCGCCAATTTGAAAAACGTGAATTCTATTGGTTATTGATCTGACAGGATAGTACTTTGTTACGTCAAATAAAATGACAGATTGCAAATTAATTTCCGTTTATTGGTTATTGATCTGACAGGAGTACTTTTTGTTACGTCAAATAAAATGACAGATTGCAAATTCATTTCCGTTTTTCTCATTTCCATGACAACGAAAGGTATACTGATTTCACATTACGAATTCAACCATTTCACATTATTAGTTCTTATTTCCATTTTAATACCAGATTTCAAAGTGAACCAATAAAAAAATATAGCGTAAAGTATTCGTGGATAACTGGTCTTTAAAACCCTTGCTCTATTTCAAGCACTCCAACTGCGCCGTCGTGCTTGAAAATTCGCGCGTGTTTTAAAGACCTGTTTATCCACTTATACTTTGGCCGCTCGATTTTAAATGATTCCCGCTAAAACTTTAGTCCGTTTGGTGGATGGTATTGAACAAAAGTTACGCCACTGATTTTTGTTAATTAAAAATAAAAAGTACGTAATGGAATGTATAAATATTGGTCCGGTATTTTGATAGCTGGAAAGCGGTGCAGGGAAGGAACTAAGGCAAGTAACAAAATAAGGGAACAGCGAAGCGACAGTTCTCAGGGTATCGACATGAAGGAGTGGTTAGTTTTTTGTGTTGCCAAATTCCCGATATTAGGTACAATCTCTTTACTTAACTTAATTGTTCGATTTAATATTTAAGGGTGGTTTCAATTTGTCTATGTGATCTGTTTTAGTCAGTAGTTTTGGTGTTTGTGACGCACGAGCTCAGGTATATTTTCGTTCATTGTTTCATATGAATGATTCTATTAATAGATAGGGTGTATTTTAAGGGTAGCATTGTGTGATTTTCAGCTTTATTTAATATGTAACTACCATCATAAACTTTAAAATTGGTAAAGTTAAGTAACGTTGCGCAATGCAATGAAAAGTTACTGAGCTACGTTTTAGGTATCACGTCTTGATTTGGGGATGCTTTATTATTTGTTGAATGTGTTGTTAGGGGAGGCTTTAGTAGGTTTTGAGATATCCATTTGGGCATCACATGATATTTAAGGCGTTGGCAAAGTGGTACACTTTATGCAGTTTCATATTTAACAGTGTAGTTGCATTTTAAAAGGATGCGCGATTACCGTCAGGAGCTCAGGATTTATTTTATGTGGGGGCGTAATATGACCTTTTATGTGAGTTGGTGGTATTCTGCCACCATTTTATTTTGAAGTATCGATGACCACTAAATTTTACATCCCCTAATTTTATGCAATGAAATACTGTTTATGTGACGGATCCTAAGATCAATATTTTACCAATCTAATTATGAGCCAGATACCCAACAAGCACCCCCCCCCTCCCCCCTCAGTCACTCAGTCGCTCACCAAACCACCTTATCGACGATGCCGCACTCAGGCAGGTACCAGTACTATGCCATACTCAGGCTAGTACAGTACTATGGCACCCTAAGCCAAGTACAGTACAATGGCACCCTACGCCAGCGTACACACTTCGCCCGTGAGACGGTGAGACCGTGAGCCCTGGGGTGACTATCCAAATACCAAAATATAAATTAACTACCGTGGCAGGGTTTTAAGTTCCGCTACTGGCTGGCGCCCTGAGTCTAATAGTAAACAACCTCTTAACATGTCAAAGACATGGAACCCTGGTGTGAATGTTGGGATCTGTTACATAACAGCTTCAATGAGACTCTACCTTGAAAGGTGATGGCAGAAGCTACCAATTTATTATTTATGTAATATTCAAAGAGGGGATGAAATTCCTGATGAAAATCGCACAAGCTGAAAGCAACCAATAATAGTAAAATTGAGGGTAATTTTATAGTTAGATTTGAAAGTGAGGTAATTATCCTGGAAGGTTTTTCTGTAGCCCTTTTCCCTCCTTGTAATCAGTGAAGACCCAGAACTAATCTCAAACACTGGGTTTGAGAGGGCAACCCTTGAAAGTTATTAAAGTTAATTCGTTCTCCTCATTTCTTGTGTTTTATTTATGTTTGCCTAATCGATCCTTATAAGACTAGCACACACACATCTCGAGCAATTCGTTCACGACGTAGAGTCCTACCATTCGACAGGTTATTGACGATCACGTGCCTTGGAGTTTCAGTTAGTTGGCGGGAGATTTAGAGCACCCGCGCACTAGGCACTGACCTGTATCATAAAGGACTGAGCATTCTTCAATACAACATTGAAGCAAACAAGCCCCACCTAAATATTAGTTACTTCAGGTGCCAACTAGTGCGTTAGTTATATAATTATGGTAGCTCGGTGTTTATAATGTGTTGGTAGTACTGGTATCAGCTGTTACAGTTTAGCTTGTTCTAACCTATATGCTTAATATCTGGTGAAAAGTAGTATAATTACAGGCTCATAATTATTTAAAAACGTAAATTATTAAAAATTGTATTTTATTGCAATGCATAAACGTAGTTTATACCACAAACCACTAAAAATAGACTGTCCACTTCTATAGAAAAATAGTTGGTAGAGAAATGCGGGACGGCGACTTCACAAGAGGAAAAGGGTAGGTTGAGTGACGCCCACAGCACCTTATTGGTTAATGCTTTATTGGGGGAAAATTTGAATTGAAATAAAGTAAGGTTATTGTTTTAATAAAATCATATTTATGGTTATGTTTATCATTTATGTATCTATTGAAAATGAAATAAGACATTTAGTTACAATTTACATGATAATTATTATATAACAGTGAAAACAGTACCTATTCTACAAAGTAATACATTTGCCGGATGAATTTGTTGAAATTGTACAATGCAATGCTGGCATAACAACACTTTTGGAACGTTCAGCAACAGTTTTTTCTTCATAATCCTGAAATAAATGTGGATATGAAGACTCATATGAAACTCATAAATATAATCAATTAAAAAATAATATTGTATCAAAAGCTTACTTTATATATTGGAAATGCACCATTACGTAATAAAGTTGTGCTGAAGTCTTCAATAATGTCACTTTATAAAGGGAAACCCATGTCCAATTTTTAAATTCTCCATTAATAAATTCAACCCATTTGTTAAAAATGGACTTTAAATATAAATGTTTTGGGTTTTGAAACCTACATCTACAGACTTTTCTATTCCTATTCTTCCATATTACACATGCGGTGACCATGTTATGTTCTTAATTCTAACAAATAGCGAAAGTAAATATAGGTATTTTAGGAACGCAAGTTTAAAAACTTACCAGAAAACTATAAACTTTAATACACAATAAGTAATAAACAACAAAATATAAACGCAAAACCCAATAATGAACGGTTATGTGACGCTGATGTACTTCACATATTTTAAACGAAAAATACCGCCGTAAAATCAAACGCTTATCACTTCGTTTGAAATGTCACAATTTAATTTTATAATTCTCAGTACCAACTAATTTTGTGAACAGGTTAACCAACCTACAAATCCCCTTTCCTCTTGTGAAGTCAACACCCGCATTTCTCTACCAACTATTTTCCTATAGCAGTGGACAGTCTATTTTTAGTGGTTTGTGGTTTATACTACGTATGAAACAAGGTTATGTTTATGTAAATAAAAACATTAGTTACAGTGTTACCAATAATCACCAACACAACAAACCTAAATTACTAAATTGGCACCTTAAAACACCGGTTTTTAATTTGCTTCAAAAATAGTGGAGGGGATCATTAGAATGCTCAGTCCTTTAGATACAGGTCAGTGGCACTAGGCAGCCTGGCTGTAGCAACCAGCCCAACATATGATTGCTAGTTGAGCACGCACACGAAGCAGCCAAGAATTCTTGACCTAGTGCGCGGGAGCCCTAGTTTTTATTTGGTTTTGAGCTGCGCGGCAGTCTTTCGACGTTGCACCTGAGGGGTACGCTACATACTTTAATATACTATTCATTGTTTATTGATAACGGTTGTTTGTGTATTGCATAAACATGTAAACAAAGTTATTATTAAACACTTTGAAAATAGTTCAAATGTAACATAACAGTTCTTCTCGCGATATATTTTTCACCTATTTTTAATTATTTATTTTACGTTCGTTTTTTAGCGTCCTGTTATCCCAATTAATATAAAATATTTGTTTATTCTATTAACGTTTCTAAATCAAAGAATCAAGCATGACTACAGAAAATAAAGTAGTGCTGAACAGAATTAAAGATGAACAAAAGCTAGAAATTGAAGGGGTCGAACCAAAGCACGAGGAAGCATTAAATTCCTTCCTTGTAACACAAACTTATGAAATAAATGAAGCACAGCCGGAAACAACAGAAAGTAATTCAGTTGGCGAAGAAACACTGAACGAAGTTGAACCAAAGCAGGAGCAAGAACTAAATTCCTTCCTTTTCTCACAATACTATCAAATCAATTTCAGTTCCACACAACCTTTGCGTAATAACGAAACCGGTGGTACAATTATCGGAAGTGGATCAAATTTACGTGTAATCATTTCCCAAACGGACCAGGACGCAATTTTAAATTGTGTTCACGAAACCGATACAATCGTCAGAAGTAAATCGAAACTGCGTGTAGTCATTTCCCAAGCGGATCAGGACGCAATTTTAAACTATGTTTCTAAAAAATTTAAATGTCAAAAGTGTAATTATATAACGAAATCTGAAGCACATTTACATGATCATTTGAAGGCACAGCATGGTCCAGAAGAGTTTAAGTGTTTCCATTGTTCGTATCTATCAAAATTTAAGAAACATTTAATTTATCATTTGAAACATTGTCAAAGTCCCAAGAAACATAAATGTGATCAGTGTAGTTTTGTCACAAAATGGAGTAGCTGTTTACGGAGTCATCGAAAAGGACATCGTTCGGAAGTGTTAAAATGTAATCAGTGTAGTTTTGTCACAAAATGGAAGAACTGTTTACGGAGACATCGAAAAAGTCACCTTGATTCCGAAGTATTGAAATGTGGTCGTTGTAGTTTTACCACGCCAACGAAAAATTTTCTGCTTAAACATTTAAGAATGCAACACGGTTCGTACGAACCGAAGAAATGTAATCAGTGTAGCTTCGTCACAAAATGGAAGAGCTGCTTACGAAAACATCTAAAAGGACATCTTCGTTCTGAGGAATTAAAATGTGGTTGGTGTAATTTTGTCACGACGTGGAGAAAGGTTTTATCCGAACATATGAAAGAGAATCACGCTTCACAAGGATTTAAATGTAACCACTGTAGTTTTGTGACAAAATCGAGCGACCTTTTGTCGAGGCATGTAAAACAACATTTTGATCCCGAATTAAAATGTGATCAGTGCGTGTATGTTGCAAAACGGAAAGATATTTTATTGATTCATAAGAAGGTACATCACGGTTCAGAGGAGTTCAAATGCGAGCAGTGCAACTTTACCACAAAATTAAAGAGCTATTTACACAGACATGTGAAACTTATTCACGGTTTGTCGGTTGAATTTCAATGTTATCAATGCGCTTATACCACAAAATCTAGGGTATATTTATTGAAACACTTGAAAATTCATTCTCCCGTCTTAGAAGAGCTTAAATGTCAGCAGTGTAGTTATCGTACAAAATCGAAACAGAATTTAGCGTGTCATATGAGGACATACCATAGTTCGGTTGAATTTAACTGTGATCAATGCAGTTATGTCACAAAACGTAAAGATTATTTATCAAACCATAAGAAAATGCATCACGATTCGGAAGAAATCAAATGTGAGCAGTGTAAGTATACTACAAAAGTGAAAAAATATTTACTGAAACATGTGAAACTTAGTCACGGTTTGGTTGAACTTAAATGTTATCAATGCGCTTATACCACAATATCTAGAGGAAATTTATTGAATCATATGAAAACTACTCATTGTCCTGACTTTAAAAAATTTAAATGTAAACGTTGTAGTTACGTTACAAAATGGAAGGGTTGTTTATTGAGGCATGTAAGAGTGCAACACCAAAAATAGTTTATATGTCACCAGTGTAACTTATTACAAAATTTTTAAATGTTTGTGTTTACTGGTACACGTTAACGGGAATCATAATATATTAAAACTTAGAGTATGTTTATTATATTTAGGTGGTGTCCTCGTTTATCCCATACCTATATGTAATCTGTACAGTTGAACTCGATCATACTGTTACGGTTTGATTCAAATTCTTTGCCAGAGGCAGGAGGAAAAGATAAAACTAATCGAGTGGGCTCACTTCTTTTGTGCATGTCTTTCTTATGTAATTTGTAGGTTTTTAAATAAATTTCATAACTATTTTATATATTTTTGTATTAGTGTATTGCAAAATTTTCTTATAAATGTAAGTTAAAGATTTCCATAAACATTTTATAATAATAATATCTTATTGAGCCATACACGCTGTCGCAATAGTTAAAATGAGTTAAAACAAGGGATTCACATAGAATTATTTTAATTTTCCTAGTTAAGCAGGGACGATTGTGGAAAATAAGCAACCAACCATTGAAATCTAAGTATATACAGCAACTTTCTAAAGACATACTGTCTGTCCTATACAAAAAATGTTGTTTACTTTGGGTAGGTATACCAGGTGGGCCATTGAAAAGGAAACACAGTGGGTGTGTTGTTTAGGAAAAATCCTAAATCCTAAAACACACTACCTGACCTTTGACCTTTTGAACGGCACATTTTGTTGTCAAATTTAACTTTGTCAGGTCAACCCAGTGGCGGAACTACAATGCCGCAGTGCGGGGGGGGGGGGGGGGTCGAAAGGGACCCTTTTTTGAGAAATTTTGGGTAGCGATTGAAAATAGTTTTGTCTATTTCACAAACGCCGTGCAGTCACAAGCTCGTTCAATGCGTGATTATGTTTGTCACGAGTGGCCTCATAGGCGAAACCTTCGGTATGACACGCTGCCGCCGCGCCGCGCAGGAACCGTTTCATGGCATACCCGCCATAGACAAATGAGATAAATCTCTGGGTCCCAGACATGGGGCCCTGCTTTTTAAAGGTCTCTTGATTCCCTAAAAATTAAATAAAACAAATTTTTCCCCATCATGCTGTCCCATGGAGAATTGAAAGACGCTTTAGATGATCTATCTTTTGCGGAAATGTGTAGAATGTTACTGTTGTATATCTCAAAATCTGATTCTTTTAACCCTCTTCTTTTCCCAGGTCAGTGTACTGAATATACGGTACTGGTATCGATCCTATTCAATTGAACATATACAATAATTTGAACATTTTTTAATATTTGTCAAAAAAGGTACCTATATGTATGAAACCAAACGATACTGAATGAAAAGAAGCCGTCGGTATGTGAGGGGTTCATATCGTGTTGGACAAAAATGAAGTTATTGCCCCCCCCCCCCAGACAATTTCTGGACCCGCCTTTGGTGGGGGCTAGGGGGTTGATGTGTCAATGTCAAGTATGACATCAAAAGTTGTCGCCCAAAAATCAATAATCGACCTGTCCGAGCTTTTTTTTTTAAGAAACTAGTCTAAGTGTCCCAAAACAGGCGTGTTTCCTTTTTTCAATGGCACATCCTGTATGTAAATGAAACACTCTGAAGCCTTTTACTATTCTATTTATTCCTATTCGCTATCTCGACCTAGCCTAAAAGGTTGTGGTAGAGGAATATTTTGAGGAGCATTTTTGGGGAAATTAAGGATAAGGAAGGGAACTGGAAACGACGAACAAACAAGCAAATTATAGAAGTGTACATAACAAACCACAATAGTATAAAAAATTAGGGCCCAAACAGTAACATGGAAAGATTGAAGCCAAATAGAATTCCAAAGAGTACTACTACTATACCGAAATGGGGGAAGAGAAAGAGAGGCAGATCCAGAAGGAAGTGAAGATTTGAGAGAGGTAGGAGTGGCGAACTGAACAAAAAGCCCAAAACATAGATAGTGGCACGGATAGAGAATGTCAGTCCGTAGGGCAAAGAAGCCAAGGGTCTAGAAGGGCTGAGCACTAAAATATTATATTATACCGACGTTTACAACTTTGCTTGGTTGGCGCCCAAAACAAAATTGAGGTGGTGTTCCTCTATACGAGCATTTCCCTTTACCAAAAATTCCCCTAACAGGCATGGCAGCAATTTCGAATATACAAGGCGTCCCAAAAACGGTCATAAATTATACCACATATTCTGGACTTAAAAATATGTTGATTGAACCTCACTTACCTAATATACAAAAATAGCAAATGAGATAGAAAATGGTGACTCGAAGACTAATTCGTACAACCATCGATAATTTACCTCTACCAAGAGAGATGGACTGAGCAGTGATTCACAAAGAATTCCTGAAGCGTTAGAGAAGAAAGTTGCGACAGGCAGCCATGGCAAGTATATAAATGTAACCAAGTGGGACATATTTCACGATTTTGTATGAGGTGCTCAAACGATTTACATGAATGAAGATGAGAACAACGAATTCGTTGAGGAAACATTCGAAATTCGTATCCATGAAAACCAGGCTTTAAAGTTGCAGCAATTACATGCATCGTGTGAATCTACCTTTAGAATCTAGTAGCGCAATATTACATTTCAAAGTAGTTCAAATCTAACATAATAGTTCCTCGCGATAGTTTTTTGTTTTCATCTATTTATTGTCGTCTAGCCCCATTATTATTAACATTTCCAAATCAATAATGTCCATAGAAATTAATGCAATGCTGAACAAAATCAAAGACGAACCAAATCTGGAAATGGACTGGGTTGAACCAAAGCAGGAAGAACTAAATTCTTTTCTTGTACCAGAAGTTTGTAAATTAAATGAACCAAAACTCGAATTAACAGAAACAGATAAAAATTCAGTTTGCGAAGAAACGCTGAACCAAATTGAACCTAAACAGGAGCAAGAACTAAATTCCTTTCTTTTCGCACAAGATTATCAAATAAATTTCAATTCCGCGCAACCTTTTCATAAGGATCAAACTTGTACAATTATCGGAAATGGATTAGAACTACGTGTTATAATTTCTAAAGCGGAGCAGAATGCAGTTTTAAACTATAAAATCGATAATGTTTCTAAAAAATTTAAATGTAGTTTTTGAGACAAAATGGAATGGCCGCGTTTCGAGAAATCTACAACCAGGTCTTAATTCTGGAGAGTTAAAATGTGGTCAATGCACTTATGTCGCAAAACGAAAGAGTCTGTATTGAATCATATAAAAGTACATCACAGTTCAGAAGAGTACAAATGTCACCAGTGTGACTTTACCACAAAATTAAAACAATATTTAAAGAGACACCTGAAAATGAATCACAATTCAATTCAATTTAAATGCGATCAATGCACTCATGTCACAAATTCTAGAGAAAATATATTGAAACATATAAAAATTTATCATTCCGGTTTAGAAGAGCTTAAGTGTCAACATTGTAAGTATACTACAAAATGGAGGAGTAATTTATTGACGCACACAAATGCGAAACATAGTTCATTTGAATTGAAATGTCATCAATGTACTTTTAGCACAAAATGGAAAAACACTCTATCGGTACACATGGAAACACATAATGGTTCTAAAAAGTTTCAATGTCATTCGTGTAGCTTTGCCACAAATTGGAGGAGAAGTATATTGCACCATTTGAAAAAGCACGACAATCGTTCAGAAAAGTTTAAATGTCCTCATTGTAGTTATACTACAAAGTGGAAAAATTATTTATGGAGCCATAGAAAGGGCCATCTTAGTTTGTTAGAGTTTAAATGTCATCACTGTGATTTTGTGACGAAGTGGAAACAAAATTTATTGCAACATATGAAACTTTATCATTCCGATTCGGAAGAAGAGGTTAAATGTCAACATTGTAGTTTCACTTCAAAATGGAAGAAGAATTTATGGAAACATGTCAATGTGCAACATAAAAAATAATTTAAATGTCACCATTGTAACTACTACAAAATTGAAAGTGAATAATGGCATATTGTTTATTCAAATGTTAACAGTTTAATTTTAGTGCCTTGTACCGCTAGACTACTCATCAATATACAGTGTGTCCCCGGATTGTTTGGACGACTCTTGTAAATGACAAAAAATGTTCTAGTTGAAATTTGAGGTTCTTAGGGTCCAGCCCTGCTTGGTTTGAAACTAATTTGTGACATAATTTTAGTTTCGAAAAATCAACTATGCCTTGGAAATTTTGAAAAAACTGAATTTTCACACCAGTAAAGTGCTTTTTCTGTTAAAGTTACGACAAAATGTTATTAAGAAAAGTTGTTCAGAATCAAAAACTGAGTAACTGTACAAAATTTTAAAATCCTAAGCCTACTTTAATTTTTGGTATTTTTTGTAATTCTGTTATTATTACTATTAAAAGAGATATCTAAAATTGTGTAGAGTCACTCAGTTTTTGATTCTGAACAACTTTTCCTAATAACATTTTGTAATTCCTTTTTCTTAAAGAGCACTTTTGTACTTTTCCAATAAAAAAAGGTCCAAAAATTAATGTAGGCTTAGGATTTTAAAATTTTGTACAGTTACTAAGTTTTTGATTTTGAACAACTTTTCTTAATAACATTTTGTTGTAACTTTAACAGAAAAAGCACTTTATTGGTGTGAAAATTCAGTTTTTTCAAAATTTCCAAGGCATAGTTGATTTTTCGAAACTAAAATTATGTCACAAATTAGTTTCAAACCAAGCAGGGCTGGACCCCAGAACCTCAAATTTCAACTAGAACATTTTTTGTCATTTACAAGAGTCGTCCAAACAATCCGGGGACACACTGTATATGTAATATATGTACTGGGTGTCTGTGAATAATGATTAATGACCATGCTAAACGCTACATTTGTTATATCAAGATGGGGGCATCATTTTTGCAGCCATCTTCACATATTTATATGCACTATGAGTAGAACGGTATGCCTGTGTCATTTATAATTTCCGTATCTTCCAACCACACGTCCTTTTCTTTACATTCATTAATCAATACCTAATCTATCTATTATAATGAATCTCAATGTTCGTAATTAAATTATATTTTTACTCCTTACTTGATGTATTATATGTATTATTCCTTGTTCCAATTGAAATTGTGCTTTGTACCCAAACTTTTTGTTTTTTATTAAGTACGTTAATTTTATTGATACTATGTATTGATAGTTGCGAATTGTTAGGTATTTGCTATATTCTTTATAGTGTGCTAAACTTGGCTTTAATGTGTTAGGTTGGGTTGGAACATTTGTTCTAGGAGACAGTGATGCTAATAACATTAAAAAGGTGAAGTGTGTTATATAATTTGGGATGTAACAACCAAATCTTACAGCTCCAACATGTTTTTAATGGTCTGTTCTGTATGTGTCGTTATATTTACTATGGTCATCTTCAGTGCTTCTCAAAGTGGTGGTCCGCAGGTAGAGAGTCACCGGTCCCGCGGTGTAGCTGAGAAGTATTGCAAGACGAGCCTGTGCGATCCACTCCTTTTCCCTTTTATAAATAAAGTATTTACCAATTCTTTGGGTAAGTTTCTTGTTATGATTTTAGTTCAATAAAATACTACCGGTCCGTAGTATAATCAACCAAAACATACCAGTCCACCACTTCATAAAGTTTGAGAAGCACCGATCTATATTACTAACAGACACTTATTGGGGGGGTTTAAGATGTGGGCGATGGTATATTCAGACGTTGTTGTGGGGCAAGAACGTCGGGGGGGGGGGGGGGGGGGGATGATGGAAAGTGAAATATGACAACAAAGACCAGGCACATGTGAAAGAGTTAGGAAAAATGGAGCATAACATATTATGGCAGGAATGGGGAATTGAGGGGAAAGAACATTTAGAAATGCTTTGAGCTTGATGAGAAGGGGTTTGCTGTTCAATAAGCTTGTGAAAAGTGTTGTGGGGGGAGATATATCGAGGTGGAGGGAGCGTGAGTGCTGGAAACAATGCAATTGAAGATGGGTGTTAGATCTGGAAAAGGAAACACGCGGCGGTATATACTGTTCTGTTACCTATGATATACTGCAATAAGAAGTTAAAGTGGGAGAAGGTTACAATACAGGTGGGGAAGTTGACGATAAGGGATGAATAGGGATAAAGGAGGGAGGATACTGCAGAGTTGTTGAAAAGAAATCTAGGATATAGTGGAGTCAATTTATATTATTTTGGTTCGGATGATGATAAAAGCAAGCGGCTTGGTCAGTCGTTAGGTATAAACATATACATAAATTTAAGATAAGGAGACCATGAAAACTGTTCGCCATTTAAAAATGGCGGCCATTCAAAATGTGACAAAATCAGTTTTTCGCAAATATCTCCCTTCCTATGCCTTAAATGGCATTAACATCTATTATAAAAGTTGTACAGCATAAAATTCTCTACAATTTTTGTTTCCAATATTTTTTTTATACGATTAACCGTTTTTGTGATAGAGCACGGAGAGAGCGTAACGCTCAGCTATATAGCAACCTAAATCAGATATAGCATCATTAACAGAAAGAGAACGTTGTTTAATTACTATACTTACCCTTCAAATGACATATAGAATCCATGACGTAGGTCAGATGCTCACAAAAGGGTTCAATGTTGAATAAATAAAACAACTCGTAACCTCCCTTTAGATAACTTTAATGAAGTCGAAACGTGAGGGTGAAGATGAAGAGGATTGTTATGTTTTTATTGTGGTAAGTACGTGAGTACTGAAACGCTAACCCTAAAGCGGCAAAACTAGTGGAAAAAGACTAAAACGATTACGAGGAGTCAACCTCGTTTTTGACACTAACGTAGGTGAAACCTCAGTAATCGGAGGGAAAAGGATACGACACCTCGTAATTTAACTTAAACTAGGGTACTTTCCTCACTCTTGGAAGACAGCAAACATAGTACCAATTTATAAAACTGGAAAGAACAAACACGATCCTGATAGCTACAGACCTATTAGCTTATTGGCGAGTTTAGCTAAGATACTTGAGAAGGTGGTCCTTACTCGGCTGCAAGACTTCATACTAAAAAATGAACTTATACCACCCCATCAGTTTGGGTTTAGACAATCACACTCCACAGCTCACCAACTCATTAGAGTGACAGAAAAGATAGAGAAAGGTTTTGAAGAGAAGAAATTTACGGCAGCTGTCTTTTTAGATCTTGAAAGAGCCTTCCACAAAGTCTGGCTAGAAGGGCTCCTGTTCAAATTGATTAAATTAAACATCCCGGAGTACATAATTAAGATCATAGAATCCTTTCTAACCAACAGAATGTTCCGAGTAAGGATCAATGCAACACTATCCAATGCCAAAATGACAAGAGCAGGAGTTCCCCAAGGGAGCTTACTAGGACCAACCCTGTTCAACCTCTACGTGCATGACGTGCCCACAGTAAATAACACTACTCTAGCCATGTTTGCTGATGACACAGCGATACTAGCCCAGAGCGACACAATTGAAACAACAGTTGAACATCTTCAAAATGCAATAAATGTAACATGTCTCTGGTACAACAAATGGAAAATAAAAAAAACCCAATTAAAACCCAAGCAAAGATGTTCACACTCAAGCGCTATAATCACCTACCAGCACTACGAATATAGAATAATGAAATACCGTGGAATCCCAGAGACTCGGCGGTAAAGTACCTAGGACTCCACCTAGACGCAAAACTCAATTGGGGATACCACCTTCACAAAAACCTAAACGAGTGTTACACTAGACTCATCATACTATATCCATTGATCAACCGAAAATCACACCTCAGAACGAATCGCTCGCTCTTAATCTATAAGATGATACTTCGACCGATACTTACGTATGCGTGCCCAGTCTGGAGTAATGCATCTAAAACTTCATTGAATAAACTTCAAACAATCCAGAACAAAGTGCTTCGCATCGCAATGAACTGCCCTTGGTTCATCCGAAACATCCAAATACATCATGAGTTAAAGGTTCCGCTAATTACATACTACATCAACAAGCTAACCATAAACTTCTTTAAAAACTTAGTGAGGTGTACAAGTGCAACGAAACTTCATCTAGGCCAAAAAAACATTCATAAAAGACTTAAACGCAAGCTACCGCAGGACTTACTCTAAAAAGACTTACTCTAATATTATATTTACTTAACCTATGTAATAGCAGAACGTGAATGTATATGCTAGAGGTGTGAATATTATCACTTAATCCTCTCTCTAAAGTAATGTGTCCCAGTTATAAGTATTTGAAAATGCAGATACCGTATCGCATCCACTGAATGCATGAAACCCGGGAAGTGCTTCTGCTTTTCCTGAACCTAATTTAGTTGCTATTTCATGGGCAGCAATATATCTCAAAGTTTTGCTATTACCAACTTCCATTCATAGCTTCAGATCTCTGTGGCGACCAGCGGCTGCAATAAATAAAACAACTACATCTGAATCAACCGTTTTAACTACGAGTAGCTTTTTGTCGAACCATTCATCATGATGCTAGTGACATGGAGGATTAATCGAGTGCCTGCTTCCTCTTGGCTACATGGAGATAAATCTTCGAGGGTAAGTTCAGGATCGTTAGAGCGCACACAGTCTTCATAAGTTGTTACGACTGTTCCGAACTGCACATCAATGGATGTTGTTGCTTTGGCAAGGTACATGAACAGTTCCTTCCTGTTTTCATTTTTTCGTTCGAGCCACTTGGACGTAACGTGGGTGGTTCTTTCAAAATTTAATTAGGTACTGGTTATCTACTATACCGATTTTATACTTCTATATGTCATTTGAAGGGTTAGTATAGTAAATAAACAACGTTCTCTTTCTGTTAATGATGGTATATCTAATTTAGGTTGCTATATATAGCTGAGCGCTACGCTCTCTCCGCGCTCTATCTCAAAAACGGTTAATCGTATAAAAAAATATTAGAAACAAAAACTGTAGAGAATTTTATACTGTACAACTTTTATAATAGATGTTAATACCATTTAAGGCATAGGAAGGGAGACATTTGCGAAAAACTGATTTTGTCACATTTTGAATGGCCGCCATTTTTAAATGGCGAACAATTTTCATGGTCTCCTTATCTTAAAATCATGTGTATGTTTATACCTAATGACTGACCAAGCCGCTTGCTTTTATCATCATCCGAACGAAATTGCCTATATTGGCTCATAATTGACTACACTAATACGGACAGGAAGAAAGAAAAGAATATTACGAGAGGAGGCAAGAAGAAGAGAAGGGGGGAGAACACAAGAGACCAAGAGACAAGATAGCAATGGGAGACATAGACACGCAGAATCAGGATAAGGGAGGTAAAATATGAGGAGATAGTGTCAGATGGAGTGCCGAGATATTTAAAGGGAGGGCTTAGTAGAAGGAGAAAGAGAATAGTGGCAAGAGGAATAAATTTTCAGCTGATTCATAATCTGTAATTGAACTTTACGAATTGGGCAATGTAATAAGTTTTGTAGTCTTTCAATTAAATGTGACATGGAATTGTTAGGATGTTGGTTTAACGAATTTTTCTTAAAAATCTAGCCCTCCGGTACCCATCTCCAAAAGCTGACTTCTGCCTTCAAAAATTGTCACATTTGTACTAAAATTTGGGGCGCTTCAAAAGTAGTTAAAATGTAACATAGTAGTTCTTCGTAGTGATGTAATAGTAGTTTTTTCTGTTATAGATCATATAATCTAACCTTTTCAATGTGTATTTATTTACAAATGGTCTAAAGGTATTTACTAATGTTCAGTACCTGTTTTAGTAATTATTAACATTTTAGAATTAAAAATGTCCACAGAAGTTAAGATGTTGATGCACGTGATCAAAGATGAACCACACCCAGAAGTGACAGAGATAAATTCACTTTGTGAAGAAACACTTACGAAAATTGAACCAAAGTGTGAGGAAGAACTAGATTCTTTCCTTATAAAACAAGATTTCCAAATAAATGAAGATTGTTACGATGGTAATAATACATTAAAGCAAGAACCTAACGATTTTATTACTACAGAAGAGGCCATTTTCACATATGATGGACCTTCAACTGTATCTGTTAAAACATTAAATAGTGGGTTAGAAGAATTGAAATATAAATATGTTTCTAAAAACTTTAAATGCCATCAGTGCTGCTATGCAACAAAATGTGTAACAAATTTGCGCACTCATTTGAAAAGACGTCACGGTACAGAAGAGTTTCAATGTTTTCACTGTCCTTATTTAACACAGTGTAAGATCAATATAATTAATCATCTGAAATGTTGCCAAGTTTTGAAGGAGTATAGACGCAATTTTGTCACAAAATTGGATCATGGTTTAAAGGAGTTTAAATGTGATCGATGCTATTTTTCCACAAAATGGAAATGCAGTATATTAGAACACATAAAAATGCAACATGGTCCTGAAGAGATTGAATGCCATCAATGCAATTTTATCACAAAAACACAAACCCAATTATTGCGTCATATTAAAGTGAAACATAGCTTAGAGGAGTTTAAATGTGATCGATGCAATTTTTCCACAAAATGGAAATGCAGTTTATTACAACACATAAAAAGGGAACATGGTTCTGAAGAGATTAAATGCCATCAATGCAATTTTGTCACAAAAACACAAAAGCAATTATTGTGTCATATTAAAGTGAAACATAGTTTAGAGGTGTTTCAATGTCTTCGATGCAGTTTTTCTACAAAATGGAAAGAAAGTTTATTAAAACATGCAAAAATGCATCTTGGTTCACCAGATCTTAAATGTGATCAATGCAGTTATGCATCAAAATGGAAAGGTAATTTAGTGAAACATATCAAAGTGAAACATGGTTCAAAGGAATTTTAATGCCATCAATGTAATTTTGTCACAAAAACACAAAAGCAATTATTATGTCATATTAAAGTGAAACATAGTTCAGAGGAGTTTAACTGCCATCATTAGAATTTTGTCACAAAAACAAAAAACTATTTATTACAACATGTAAAAGTGCAACATGGTTCGATAGAGTTGAAATGTAATCATTGCAGTTATTCAACAAAAAGGAACTGTGATTTATTACGACACATAAAAGTGCATCTTGTTTCAGAATAATTTAAGTGTTATCATTATGTAGTTTTAATACAAAATCTAGATGTAGTTTATTGAAACATGTAAAAGTGCATTGTGGTGCATAAAAATCAGTTCAGTTTTTTATTTTTTGTTTATATTATGGGTCAAGCTCTTGGAACACCAAATTTCCAAGCACATGCAACAAAATGTTATTTTCCATAATTTATAATATACAGTGGAACCTCGATTATCCGTGCTCCATGGGACCGAACGAGGCACGGAAAATTGAAAAGCATGGATAATCCGAACATTTATTTCTTACATATTATCTATAGGTACATAAATGTACTATGTATGTACTTACTAAAAAGACAACAGAAAAAAATAGATTTCTAAGTTCAAACTAACTTTTAAATTGCATAAAAAGATAACAGAACAAAAAACATAATTCTACATAAGTAAACTTTTACACTAAATAAGCACGTAGGTACTGGCGATTTCAATATTGCATATTGAGAGATCCCGTTGAGTGATTTACGGTAACATTATTTCGATAATAAAACTTCTAAAATACAATTTTGATAATGGAAATCATGGCACAGATAACCCACGCACGGATAATCGGGGTTCAACTGTAATATAAATTATTTTTGTAAGTAGGTATACAAAATCTCCAGAAAGGTATGAATACATACATCCACAGCTTTTGAAAAAATTTATACAGGGTGTAGAACTGGCCGATGCACCATAGGAATTTCAATGAAAAAATCTTAATATTCGATTATTTGCTTCCCTAATTTTTTATACAAAAAGACTATTTAACTTTTTGTTTTTTGTAGATTAAAAAAATCTTTTTTTGTTTTTATTTTACTTATAATATAGCACGAAGAAAAATTAAAACTTATACTTTGGCAAAAAACCAGTGATGCCATGGAGTGGTTGACCTAAAAACAATAGTTGTTTGTCTGTCAATAACCATCATCTAATTTGAGCGTGGTGGTAGCAAGATTCAAACATGTCAAATGAAGTTATTTTATTTATTTAGTATTATTAATTAAACAATTACAGTTGCATTGTGTAAAGGTTTATTTTTTTATTAAATTAATACCTGTTGACAATTTCAAGGCATCGCCAATTTTTGAGAAGGGGGAAATTTTGCCCTCAATATTTGCTTTCTGAAAAATTCAAAATAAGCATAAGTAACTCAATCAATTCAGAATTTTTGTCTCTACCAAACAGATTTAAATAGACTTTTTGACTAAAATAATTAGGGAAGCAAATAATCGAATATTAAGATTTTTACATTGAAATCCCTATGCTGCATCAGCCAATTCTACACCCTGTATAAGTAGGTAGAAGTTGAAATTTGGAAAGTTAAATAGTTATTTCTTTGTGTAGGTTGATATACGAACCCTATTATTGGAGGGGGCTAACTTTAAAATATTAAATAGGAGATGGCGGGTCAACTGAAAGCTCATTTAAAAACAAAAATAATGTTTTTTGAGAAAGTACAATTTTCTAATCGAAAATTAAAATTAACAAATGAAAATTTGCATTTCTTTGTCTATTTTGCAATTTTTTATAATGTGTCGCCTAGCGAAACCAAGGTTCTCTTTCAATAGGATATTTTTTTGGGTTTTTATAGCAGTTTTTATCTGCCCTTCAAGACTGTTGGACTCAGAGGTGGGTGTCGTTGAATATCATCGAGTCTTAGGGTCGATATTAGGGTTCCCTACAAGCCAAGCTCAAAGACAAAATAGTAACAGTAAAAGAAAAACTTTTTGAGAACCGCTGATAAGATCGTTTCTACCAGCAGTGGTTTTCCCACGAACCTCATAAATAAAAATGGACTGCTGATAGCATATGCCTACTTCATCGCTTTTGACCCACTAGGTCAGTGTTTTGACCCCATCAAGGATCCGCCATCACAGTTTCGTAGACGTATACTGTGCCGCCATGATGAGCGCAAATATTAGTAACATTCTGGTAACATTTGGATACTTGTGTTGGAGATCGGTCATTGTTGGTATCTCTGCTAGCAGCTGATTGGATTGTTACTTTCTTGTGTCAAGCCACAGAACGGGCACAGATTACACTGCTATATGTAATCTGTGGTCAATCGTGATATAACCCTTTAGATTTTAACAGTTAAGAAGACAATAAAGTTGTTTATAATAATAGCTGTATTCGTTTTATCAAATTCAAGTGAGAATCTTGGCTATGAACTGAAAAATGTTATTTTTTACGTGATCCGAATTACATTTCAAATTTTCGCGGTTGAATTTGCGCTCATCATGGCGAACGCTGTAAGGTGTCATTTCGAATACATGTGATTATCAGTCCATTTTTATTTATGAGGTTCGTGGGTTTTCCACAATAATTTTTAAAATATGTACTGTAGTTTAGTTATTATTGGGTTTCGCCTGTTATTTTACTAAGAAAAATTGTTTAGTGTAGGGTCTTCTATAGAGTCCGGGCAGCAGCTGACTTTGACAGCTCTGAGGGCAAACAAACGCTACTTAAAACACGTATTTCAGTTTACGCGGGCTAAAATTACAATTGTGAATGCAACTCTCACGTTCTGTTAACGCGCGCAATATGTACATGCGAACACTATAGGCTGTGCTATTACGAATAGAAAAAATTTTGCCCTCAGAGCTGTAAAAAAATAGGTTAATGGCGTCATCTGCCCGTTCCCTATTAGCACTTTCAATTAACTGCATAAGTTACCAGTCACCCTGTATATGTATGCAATATACGTATAAAGGGTCTGTCAATAATGACCATGCTTAAAGCTGGATTTACATATTTGTTACCTGCGTATCAAGATGGTAGCCATAGGTAAACCATCCTTGCAGTTAGCTTTCAGCTGATTCATAATTTGTAATGGAACTTTACGAATTGAGCAATATAATATAGGATTTGTAGTCTTTCAATTGTATGTTGTATGTAGTATGGAATTGCAAGAATGTTGATTTAAGGAATTTTTCTTAAAAATCTAGCCCTTCGGTACCCATTTCCAAAAGCTGCCTTCTGCCTTCAAAAAATTTGTCATATTTGTACTAACATTTGGGGCGCTTCAAAAGTAGTTAAAATGTAACATAGTAGTTCTTTGTAGTGATGTAATAGTAGTTTTTTCTGTTATAGATTATATGATCTAAGATCTAACCTTTTCAATGGGTATTTATAATATAATTTATCAGTTCAATATCTCTTTTAGTAATTTATTATTAACATTTTAGAATTAAAAATGACCACAGAAGTTAAGATGTTGATGCACGTGATCAAAGATGAACCACACCCAGAAGTAACAGAGATAAATTCAATTTGTGAAGAAACACTTACGAAAATTGAACCAAAGTGTGAGGAAGAACTAGGTTCTTTCCTTATAAAACAAGATTTCCAAATAAATGAAGACTGTTACGATGGTAATAATATGTTAAAGCAAGAACTCAACGATTTTATTACTACAGAAGAGGCCATTTTCACATATGATGAACCTTCAACTGTATCTGTTAAAACATTAAATAGTGGGTTAGAAGAATTGAAATATAAGTTACAGTACGTTTCTAAAAACTTTAAATGCCATCAGTGTTGCTATGCAACAAAATGTATAACAAATTTGCACGCTCATTTGAAAAGACGTCACGGTACAGAAGAGTTTCAATGTTTTCACTGTCCTTATTTAACACAGTGTAAGATCAATATAATTAATCATCTGAAACGTTGCCAAGTTTTGAAGGAGTATAGATGCAAACGACGCAATTTTGTCACAAAATTGGATCATGGTTTAGAGGAGTTTAAATGTGATCGATGCAATTTTTTCACAAAATGGAAATTCAGTTTATTACAACACATAAAAAGGCAACATGGTTCTGAAAAGATTAAATGCCATCAATGCGATTATGGAACAAAATGGAAACATAATTTATTAAAACATATCGAAGTGAAACATGGTTCAAAGAAGTTTAAGTGCAATCAATGCAATTTTGTCACAAAATCACAAAACTATTTATTACAACATATGAAAGTGAAACATGGTTTAGAGGAGTTTAAATGTGATCGATGCTATTTTTCCACAAAATTGAAATGCAGTATATTAAGACACATAAAAAGGCAACATGGTTCTGAAGAGATTAAATGCCATCAATGCAATTTTATCACAAAAACACACAAGCAATTATTGGGTCACATTAAAGTGAAACATAGTTTACAGGCGTTTCAGTGTCTTCGATGCAGTTTTTCTACAAAATGGAAAGAAAGTTTATTAAAACACATAAAAAGCCAACATGGTTCTGAAGAGATTAAATGCCATCAATGCAATTTTGTCACAAAAACACACAAGCAATTATTGCGTCATATTAAAGTGAAACATAGTTCAGAGGAGTTTAAGTGCCATCAATGTGATTTTGTTACAAAAGTAAAAGACTATTTATTAAAACATATCAAAGGGAAACATGGTTCAAAGAAGTTTAAGTGCAATCAATGCAATTTTGCCACAAAATCACAAAACTATTTATTGCGTCATATTAAAGTGAGACATAGTTTACCGGCGTTTCAGTGTCTTCGATGCAGTTTTTCTACAAAATGGAAAGAAAGTTTATTACAACACATAAAAAGGCAACATGGTTCTGAAGAGATTAAATGCCATCAATGCAATTTTGTCACAAAAACACAAAAGCAATTATTGCGTCATATTAAAGTGAAACATAGTCTAGAGGCGTTTCAGTGTCTTCGATGCAGTTTTTCTACAAAATGGAAAGAAAGTTTATTAAAACATGCAAAAATGCATCTTGGTTCACCAGATCTTAAATGTGATCAATGCAGTTATGTATCAAAATGGAAAGGTAATTTATTGAAACATATCAAAGTGAAACATGGTTCAAAGGAATTTTAATGCCATCAATGCAATTTTATCACAAAAACACAAAAGCAATTATTACGTCATATTAAAGTGAAACATAGTTCAGAGGAGTTTAATTGTCATCAATGCAGTTTTTTTACAAAATGGAAAAACATGCTAAAATGCATCTTGGTTGATTGATTCACAAGATCTTAAATGTGATCAGTGCACTTACCTATGCATCAAAACGTAAACATAATTTATTGTTACATACTCGGTTACATATGAAAGTGAAACATGGTTCTGAAGAGTTTAAATGCCATCAATGTAATTTTGTTACAAAAGCAAAAGATTATTTATCGCATCATATTAAAGTGAAACATGGTTCAGAGGAGTTTAACTGCCATCATTGCAATTTTGTCACAAAAGCAAAAAACTGTTTACCTATTACAACATGGTTCGATAGAGTTCAAATGTAATCATTGCAGTTATTCAACAAAAAGGAACTGATTTATTACGACATATAAAAGTGCATCTTGTTTCAGAACAATTTAAGTGTTATCATTATAGTTTTAATACAAAATCTAGATGTAGTTTATTGAAACATGTAAAAGGGCATTGTGGTGCATAAAAATCAGTGCAGTTTTTTATTTTTAGTTTATATTATGGGTCAAGATCTTGGAACACCAAATCTCCAGAAAGGTATGAATACATACATCCACAGCTTTTGAAAAAATTTATACAGGGTGTAGAACTGCCCGATGCACCATAGGAATTTCAATGCAAAAATCTTAATATTCGATTATTTGCTTCCCTAATTATTTTAGACAAAAAGACTATTTAACTTTTTTGTAGATTAAAAAAATCTACACTGTAGATACATGTTTGTTTTTATTTTACTTAATATAGCACGAAGAAAAATTAAAAGTGATACTTTGGCAAAAAACCAGTGATGCCATGGAGTGGTTGACCTAAAAACAATAGTTGTTTGTCTGTCAATGACCATCATTCAAGGCATCGCCAATTTTTGAGAAGGGGGAAATTTTTGTCTAAATATTTGCTTTCTGAAAAATTCAAAATAAAAATAAGTACTTAACATCAGTCGATTCAGAATTTTTGTCTCTACCAAAAAGATTTAAATAGACTTTTTGACTAAAATAATTAGGGAAACAAATAATCGAATATTAAGATTTTTACATTGAAATCCCTATGCTGCATCGGCCAATTCTACACCCTGTATAAGTAGGTAGAAGTTGAAATTTTAAAAGTTAAATAGTTATTTCTTTGTGCAGGTTGACATACGAACCCTATTATTGGAGGGGGCTAACTTTATAAAATATTAAATAGGAGATGGGTCAACTGAAAGCTCATTTAAAAAACAAAAATAATGTTTTTTGAGAAAGTACAATTTTCTAATCGAAAATTAAAATTAACAAATGAAAATTTGCATTTCTTTGTCTATTTTGCAATTTTTTATAATGTGTCGCCTACCGAAATCAAGGTTCTCTTCCAACAGGATATTTTTTTGGGTTTTTATAGCAGTTTTTATCTGCCCTTCAAGACTGTTGGACTCGGAGGTGGGTGTCGTTTTAAGATTTTAGAATGATCATACATATGATTCTCATCACTATATCGTAAGCGTTTGGAGCTGGCGGCAACATGAGATTTAAAAGCATTTATTTACCTAACAATTTTGAGCAAACCCGCAAAATGAACAAAATTAAATGGTTCAGAAATTTTCTCAAAATTACATGCAACAAGTGATTTCAGAAACATTCCATTAGATGAGGCTTCTAGCAATTTATACACTTTCGGAACTCCAAAATTGTACTATAATATACATATTAGTCAAATGAGAATTAAATTCATATAAATTGATTTCGCGGTTGAACAGGGTGGGGCACATACGGCACGGAATTTGGTGCCTAAACTATACCTAACAATTTTTAAAAATCTTTTTATATGCATACATGTAGGTCAAAAAGAGCTACGTTTTAAAAATATTTATAAATATACAGGGTAGCTCAAAAAATGTGGCGTATCAAAGATAACACCCTATATATCATTACATTTTGGTATTTTACGTTAAAAAATAATGTCTCTTTCTTTACAATTTCCTATACCTATCTTTTATGGTTTTCGAGATACCTCGGTTTTTCTCGAAATACAGTAGGTCACAAAAAAAGAATAACGGCAAAATGGGTATAGGCGTAAAACAAATTGCTTTGGATCAGTTGATTTGAAGCGTTTTGGCAACTATTTGCAGTATTTACTATTATGTAGAAATGTACAGGGTGTTCCAAAACGTGCGAAATATCATTGACTCCTGCTAACTTAAATAACTTGCTTATTTTAAATAGAACACCCTGTATTTTTTTACTCCATCCGATACAGTAAAATATTCTCTTTCAAACGATATTAGCATAAAGACAAAATAGTAACAGTAAAAGAAAAACTTTTTGAGAACCGCTGATAAGATCGTTTTTACAGTTAGTAGAGATTCGAAATGTCTACCGCGCACTTCGACACAGGTTTATGCACGGCGAATCGCTGATTCCAATCAAGCACTCTGATTTATCGAAAAATTGTATCTTAATTAAAATTGTGAAGCAATGGTTTTCCACAATCATTTTTAAAATACTGTAGTTTAGTTATTATTGGGTTTGGCCTGTTATTTTACTAAGAAAAATTGTTCAGTGTAGGGTCCTCTATTAGCACTTTCAGTTAACTGCATAAGTTACCAGTCACCCTGTATAGAGGGGTCTGTGAATAATGACCAAATATGCTACATATTTGTTACCTACATCTAGATGGTGGCCATAGGTAAACCACCCTTACAGTTACCTTTCAGCTGATTCATAATCTGTAATGGAACTTTACGAATTGGGCAATATAATAAGTTTTATAGTCTGTCAATTGTATGTGATATCGAATTGTAAGGATGTTAGTTTACGGAATTTTTCTTAAAAATCTAGCCCTTCGGTACCCATCTCCAAAAGCTGACTTCTGCCTTCAAAAAATGTGTCATATTTGTACTAAAATTTGGGCGCTTCGAAAGTAGTTAAAATGTAACATAGTAGTTCTTCGTAGTGATGTAATAGATCATATGATCTATAATAACAAAAAAAACTACTAACCTTTTCAGTATTAGTATTTACCATATACGTAACAATACATATACCGATAACATTACATTCCTGCAATAAGTGGAAAGTGAAGCAAAGATTGTGAAACAGAGATATTGAAATCGCATAAGTTCATCTCTTAATTTCCCAATATCATTTATGCGCACACGCAAAATTCTTTGTTGTTATTGGTTGGTGTTTCGCGACATTTTTAAGACATTTACGCAGTTTACCCTACGGCATCCATCTTGCACGTAATCGAAGTGATTGTTTTTTATGCTTTAAAAGTTTCTGTTTTGCGCATTTCTGTTATTTATTGTATTTTTTAAAGACTATTATTGAAAATGGGACCACGTAGATGTTATTTGTGCAATCGGGAAAGAAGTAACGAAATAGCACTGCATAAGTAAGTGTACTTTTGTGGTTATTTTGCAAAAGAACAATGACAAACAAGCATGCAAGCAATGTAATAAACTCAATAACCGTCTATCATCGCTTCTTTGTGACTGTTGGATTATGGAATGTTTGTTTTTTAGAATCCCTAAGGACCCAGAAACTTCGGCAGCTTGGGTAGAATTTTGTAAATTGAATGTCATCTATGACGATATTTCAAAGGTTGAAATTTGTTCTAACCATTTTGATATAAAGGATTTCATTAATTCAAAGGCAAAAGAGTTTGGTGGTAAATTGAGATTAAAATTCGGTGCTGTTCCGTCAACATCAATAAGTCGGAACCTGTTTAAAATGGATCCTATTCAAGCTCGGCCTAATTTACCACTTTTAGTTCCTGGCCCATCTTATTCTGGTAAGTAACTACATTGAAGTTTATTTTCTTAAGTGTTTAGTAGTTAGTGAATAATAAACAAAGGGTACTTGCTGGTTAACACAATTTCATTAAAATCTAGAATACAGTCAGTTTCTCTGCCTGTATGTATTTTTTACTAAAAGTCATGGAATTCTGTATTCTCTCACTAAGTAATATTTTAGGAGTTCACAATCGGAAGGGAAATAGAACCTACAACTCCGAAGCGGAAAAGATTTTCTCAGCCTCGATATGTTGGAGAAATCAAGTCTCCACATCTTGTTACTCCAAGAAGAGCCAAAAGAATGTTCAGTTTAGCAAGTAAGAAAATTGATCTACAAGCAAAGAAAATTAAAATTCTGCAGCAAAAGAACAGGAGACTTGTCAAGAAAGTCAAAAAATTAGATGATTTAGTTAATCATCTAAAGAAAAAAAACTTAATTTCGGAAAATTGCGCCGATTTCATGATGGTACGTACGTGAAGAAGTTGTAAAATTTTAACTGGCAATGAAATATTTTTTAGACAGATCTTCCAGAAAGTTTGAAGGAAGTAATAAGCCAAAAGCTTCAAAAACGTAAAAGTACGCAATACTCTCCTGAGTTGCGTAAGTTTGCACTGACTCTGCAGTTCTATTCGTCCACTGCTTACAATTATGTACGTAGAGTTTGGAGGAACCTTTTACCACACCCAAGCACAATAAGGAAGTGGTACAGCGTCGTTGATGGGAAGCCAGGGTTTTCAAAGGAAGCGTTTAAAGCTATTAGTGTTAGAAATGAACATTCAATAATTCATATGAACATCGTTTTAGATGAAATGTCTATTCGATCGCAATTATTGTATGCGGATGGCACATTTTATGGTGGTGTTGATCTGGGTACCAATATGCCAAAAGAATCAGACATGCTAACCGAAGCTACTAATGCCTTAGTATTTTTAGCTGTTGGTCTTAATGGGCATTGGAAAGTCCCTTTGGGTTACTTTTTAATTCAGGGTTTAAGCGGTACTGAAAGGGCAAATCTTTTAGTAAAATGTTTTGAATTACTTGGAGAAACAGGTGCAAAGGTATTTTCAATTACGTTTGATGGAGCACCTGTTAATTTTAATATGTGCAATCAACTTGGTGCCAATTTTGACATTTTTTCAAATGATTTTAAACCTTGGATTATTAATCCTGTTACAAAAAACAAAATTTTATATTTTGGGATGCATGTCACATGCTGAAATTAGTAAGGAATAGTTTGGGAGATAAAGGAAGCCTTGTAGACATGGACGGGAATTACATTAGATGGCAACATTTAATAAAGTTACAGGAACTACAACAGCATGAGTTAATAAACTTACTTACCTACTTACTTTTAGAATATAATGTAAAAATTAGAATATAATGTAAAAATATAAGATATGAATTTTGTAATGGTGTTCATTTTATAAAATATAAAATTTCATTTGTTTATTTTGTATTATTGTAATTGTCCGCGCTGATTGGGTGATTGTTCATGCTGTTATTCATGATTATCTTTAAATAAAACAATATGAAAGGTAACATTTTGAAAAGTTTCAAATCGGTAACTAGTTTCTTTAATGTATTGTGCCTGTTTAATTTAATATCGAATGTGACCAGATTCAACTTTTCACATTTGTATTTATAATATCCTAATCGACACTAATAGCGACTAGTGGCGGATTGGCGAAAGAAATCTGCCCTGGCAGAAAAATACATACCGACCCTAAGGCCGCATATGAAATGTAATTATACATTCATTATCATAAGTTTTTTGATCAGCCTGAAATCACCGGGCAGAATAGGTGGGATGTGTAATAATATGTAGATCTTAAGGTTTATACTAAGCAATTACTTATAATAACTTCTTAAGTTTGTAAATCCACCTTATTTAGTGTTCCGCACAATGAACAATATTTTCTCTGATAAAAATGCATTCTTCAATAATTTTTATATAAAATCAAATCGTCTATCGTTTACCAACTTTGGAAATTAACATATTAAGGTGTGTGGTGTATAATAGTTTTTTATTTTTAAAAAGATATCACAACAAAAATTATAACCTAAAACATTTAATTTAAATAACAACACTTTTAATTTATGAAAACAGCCAATCAACGTTGAAGTTTTTGCATTTGCGCTTTCAATGCGTTGGGAAATTAAGAGACAGACTTATGCAAGATTTATATAGCTCCATTTCAAGATGTTTGCTTCATTAATTGTCGTACGTGCTCGGTATAGGTATTGTTACGTATATGGTATTTACATATGATCTAAAGGTATTTACTAATAATTTATCCGTTCAGTATCTGTTTTAGTAATTTTTAACATTTTAGAATTAAAAATGTCCACAGAAGTTAAGATGTTGAAGCACGTGATCAAAGATGAACCACATCCAGAAGTGACGGAGATGAACTCACTTTGTAAAGAAACACTGATGAAAATTGAAGCAGAATGCGAGGAAGAACTAGGTTCTTTCCTTATAAAACAAGATTTCCAAATAAATGAAGACTGTTACGATGGTAATAATACATTAAAGCAAGAACCTAACGATTTTATTACTACGGAAGAGGCCATTTTGTCATATGATGGAACTTCAACTGTATCCGTTAAAACATTAAACAGTGGGTTAGAAGAATTGAAATATAACTTACAGTATGTTTCTAAAAACTTTAAATGCCATCAGTGTTGCTATGCAACAAAATGTATAATAAATTTGCGCGCTCATTTGAAAAGACGTCACGGTACAGAAAAGTTTCAATGTTTGCACTGCCCCTATATAACAAAATCTAGGCCAAATATAATTAATCATCTAAAACGTTGCCAAGTTTCGAAAGAATATAGATGCAATCAACATAATTTTGTCACAAAGGAGCTTAATTGCCATCATTGCAATTTTTCCACAAAATGGAAATACAGTTTATTACGACATGTAAAAGTGCATCTTGGTTCAAAAGATCTTAAATGTGATCAATGCAATTATAAAACAAAATGGAAACGTAATTTATTAAAACATATCAAAGTGAAACATGGTTCAAAAAAGTTTAAGTGCAATCAATGCAATTTTGTCACAAAATGGAAATACAGTGTATTACAACATATAAAAGTGCAACATGGTTCCGAAGAGTTTAAATGTCATCAATGCAATTTTATCACAAAATCACAAAACCATTTATTGCAACATATGAAAGTGAAACATGGTTTAGAGGAGTTTAAATGTGATCGATGCAATTTCTCCACAAAATGGAAATGCAGTTTATTACAACATATAAAAGGGCAACATGGTTCTGAAGAAATTAAATGCCATCAATGCAATTTTGTCACAAAAGCACAAAACCAATTATTACGCCATGTGAAAGCGAAACATAGTTCAGAGGAGTTTAAGTGTCATGAATGCAGTTTTTCTACAAAATGGAAAGAAAGTTTACTAAAACATACAAAAGTGCATCTTGGTTTACAAGATCTTAAATGTGACCAATGCAGTTATGTATCAAAACATAAACATAATTTATTGTTACATATAAAAGTGAAACATGGTTCTGAAGAGTTTAAATGCCATCAATGTCATTTTGTTACAAAAGCAAAAGATTATTTATCGCATCATATTAAAGTGAAACATGGTTCAGAGGAGTTTAACTGCTATCATTGCAATTTTTCCACAAAATGGAAATTCGGTTTATTACAACATATAAAAGTGCAACATGGTTCTGAAGAGTTTAAATGTTATCATTGCGGTCATTCAACAAAAAGGAAAGGTGATTTATCGCGACATATAAAAAGACATCTTGATTCAAAAGATTTTAAATGTGATCAATGCAGTTATACAACAAAATGGCAAGGTAGTTTATTGAAACATATCGAAGTGAAACATGGTTCAAAGGAATTTAAATGTCATCAATGCAATTTTGTCACAAAAACACAAAACTATTTATTGCATCATGTGAAAGTGAAACATGGTTCAGAGAAATTTAATTGCCAGCACTGCGATTTTTACACAAAATGGAAATGCAGTTTAATAGAACATATAAAGGTACATCTTGGTTCAAAAGATCTTAAATGTGATCAATGCAGTTATGCATCAAAATGGAAACATAATTTATTGGCACATATAAAAGTGAAACATGGTTCAGAAGAGTTTAAATGCAATCAATGTCATTTGGTTACAAAAGCAAGAAGCTATTTATTGCAACATATAAAAGTGCAACATGGTTCCGAGGAGTTTAAGTGCAATCAATGCAGTTTTTCCACAAAACGAAAAGACAGTTTATTAAAACATGCAAAAGTTCATCTTGGTTTAAAAGATCTTAAATGTGATCAATGCAGTTATGTGTCAAAACGAAAACATAATTTATTGATACATATGAAAGTGAAACATGGTTCAGAAAATTTTAAATGTCATCAATGCAATTTTATCACAAAAGCAAAAAGCTATTTATTACAACATGTAAAAGTGCAACATGGTTCGAGAGAGTTCAAATGTGATCATTGCAGTTATTCGGCGAAAAGGAACTGTGATTTATTACGACATATAAAAGTGCATCTTGTTTCAGAACAATTTAAGTGTTATCATTGTAGTTTTAATACAAAATCTAGATGTAGTTTATTGAAACATGTAAAAGTGCATCGTGGTGCATAAAAATTAGTGCAGTTTTTTAAATTTTTTATTTATATATTAGGTCAAGATCTAGGAACAGCGACTTTCCAAGCACATGCAACAAAATGTAACATAATTTATAACAAAATCTGCAGAAAGGTGTGAATACATACATCCACAGCTTTTGAAAAAATCTATACAGGGTGTACAGTTGGAAAAGTTAGATAGACTTTTTGTATAAAATAATTAGGGAAGTAAATATAATCAAATATTAAGATTTTTACATTCCACCCTATGGTGCATGGGCCAATTCTACACCCTGTATAGCTAGTAGGTAGATTGATAGAAGTTGAAGCTTGATTTTTTATAAGGTGTCGCCTAGCGAAACCAAGGTTCTCTTCCAACAGAATATTTTTGTGGGTTTTTATCTGCTCTTCAAGACTGTTAAGGACTCGCAGGTGGGTGTCGTTGAATATCATCCAGTCTGTATCGTTCCCATGCCATGCAGCTCGTTTTTTTAAAGTAGAAAGCAGTTCGTTGTGGTGCTATTTTAAAATTTTAGAATGATGAGAGCGTGTCTGGCGAAGCCCAGGAGAGAGATTTGCTAGTTGGCAATATCTCTCCAAGAGTCCCGTTTGGTGGTGGCTCTGTAATGTTTTGGGGAGGCATCTGTATCGATGGCCGCACAGAGTTGGTCTCTATTCGTGTTAGGTCAATGAGTGCGGATTATTATCTTGAACACATCGTTGCCGCCCATGTAATGCAATTTGCTCCTTTTGTGGGGCCGGATTTCTTGTTTATGCAGGCTAGGCAAGTTATTCGCTACCTATTTAAATGCTGTTACTATTCCGTTCATGGAATGGCCAGCCAATAGTCCTATGGGACGATATTAAAAAAAACGTTCGACGTCGTACACCTCCACCTGCCAACCACAATCAACTGACAGACGCAGCAATTCAAGAATGAGAAAATACTCCTCAAGAAGTCATTAAAAATTTGATCTCCAGTATGCCAAGACGCATGGAAGCAGTAATTAGGAGTAGAGGAGGACATACAGATACACCATATTAGAATTAGCTCTAAGTCCATAAATTCTATTGTTTTCGTTTGTTCTTTGTTTACATGTTTGCTTTGTTTTCAAGAAAAAAAAGTTTTTAATAAGAAATGATTAGAAATAACGTTATGTTTCGCTAATTCATTTACAAGCTACTAGACAGTGCCTAACAATAAGCTTTTATGAACATTTTATTGCAATATTTATTTCAGTATTGTAATTATAAAAGTTTAATTGAGTGTTTGTACTAAAATTTGGGGTGCTTCGAAAGTAGTTAAAATGTAACATAGTAGTTCTTCGTAATGATGTAATAGTAGTTTTTTCTGTTATAGATCATATAATCTAACCTTTTAAATGATTAATGTATATGTACATATAATTATGGATTATGGTCTAAAGGTATTTACTAATAATTTATCAGTTCAATATCTGTTTTAGTAATTATTAACATTTTAGAATTAAAAATGTCCACAAAAGTTAAGATGTTGATGCACGTGATCAAAGATGAACCACACCCAGAAGTAACAGAGATAAATTCAATTTGTGAAGAAACACTTACGAAAATTGAACCAAAGTGTGAGGAAGAACTAGGTTCTTTCCTTATAAAACAAGATTTCCAAATAAATGAAGACTTTTACGATGGTAATAATACGTTAAAGCAAGAACCCAACAATTTTATTACTACAGAAGAGGCCATTTTCACACATGATGAACCTGTTAAAACATTAAATAGTGGGTTAGAAGAATTGAAATATAACTTACAGTATGTTTCTAAAAACTTTAAATGCTATCAGTGTTGCTATACAACAAAATCTATAACAAATTTGCACGCTCATTTGAAAAGACGTCGCTGTACAGAAAAGTTTCAATGTTTCCACTGTCCTTATATAACAAAATCTAGGCCAAATATAATTAATCATCTGAAACGTTGCCAAGTTTCGAAGGAGTATAGATGTAATCTACGAAAACATGATTTATTGTTACAGATGAAAATGGAACATGGTTTAAAGGAGTTTAAATGTGATCGATGCTATTTTTCCACAAAATGGAAATGCAGTTTATTACAACACATAAAAAGGCGACATGGTTCTGAAGAGATTAAATGCCATCAATGCAATTTTGTCACAAAAGCACAAAAACAATTATTGCGCCATGTGAAAGTGAAACATAGTTCAGAGGAGCTTAAGTGTGATCAATACAGTTTTTCTACAAAATGGAAAGAAAGTTTACTAAAACATGCAAAAGTGCATCTTGGTTCACAAGATCTTAAATGTCATCAATGCAGTTATGTATCAAAACATAAACATAATTTATTGTTACATATGAAAGTGAAACATGGTTTAAAGGAGTTTAAATGTGATCGATGTTATTTTTCCACAAAATGGAAATGCAGTTTAATACAACACATAAAAAGGCGACATGGTTCTGAAGAGATTAAATGCCATCAATGCAATTTTGTCACAAAAACACAAAACCAATTATTGCGTCATATTAAAGTGAGACATAGTTTAGAGGAGTTTAAGTGTCATCAATGCAGTTTTTCTACAAAATGGAAAGAAAGTTTATTAAAACATGCAAAAATGCATCTTGGTTCACAATATCTTAAATGTCATCAATGCAACTTTGTCACAAAAGCACAAAACCATTTATTGCAACATATAAAAGCGAAACATGGTTTAGAGACTTTAGAGGAGTTAGAAATGTGATTGATGCCATTTTTCCACAAAATGGAAATTCGGTTTATTACAACACATAAAAAAAATAATAAAAGAGCAACATGGTCCTGAAGAGTTTAAATGTGATTATTGCAGTCATTCAACAAAAAGGAAATGTGATTTATTGCGACATAAAAGTGCAACATGGTTCAGAACAATTTAAGTGTCATTATTGTAGTTTTAATACAAAATCTAGACTTAGCTTATTGAAGCATCCATCGTGGTGCATAAAAATCAGTGCATCTTGGAACGGCAAATTTCCAAGCACATGCAACAAAATTTAAAATAATTTATAATATAAATTATTTTATTTTCCATATTTTATAACATAAATTATTTTTGTAAGTACACAAAATCTCCAGAAAGGTATGAATGAAGAACCCATAGCTTTTGAACAAATCTATACAGAGTGTGGAATTGGAATTTTTCCATTCCAATGTTCAACTATAAAATAGTTCTGAAATTGATTAAAATGAGTAGTAGGTACCCATTGAACTGCACACTGTTGCGTATAGCGTACAGTTCAGTGTAGGTACCTAATACAATAACTTAAATCAGGCCTAAATCCCTATATCATATTCTTTTACCTACTTTACTTTCAGTGTTTCCTGTTTTCAACTGTAATTTTGGTTGCATTGATATGTCAGCAGGTTTTTCGATTTTGAATTTTTCTTGTTCTTGTTCCAAAGGCTACCAATTGATTTTTAGTAAAGCTTCGGTTCTCTATATATGAAACAATTTTATAAACTAATTCGGAAACCCTTAGGAATAGACATTTAAACGTGACAAACAAATGTTCGTATTTTAATTCCTTATCGATCAAGCGAAAGACATACAGAGTGTTCCATTTAAAAAAGTTGAGAAAACTGATGTTCAACATTCTAAAAATTATACATTAAATTTGAACATCCTCTATAAGAAAACAGAACCTCTGAATCCTAAGTCGACATGAAAGTTGAATTTATGGTGATGCCGCACCTTTAGAGGAAGTACCTAATGCAAATTAAATTTTTTTTTAAGAAATAATTTATTGCTGTTACACTATTTGTTTAAAAGCCCTAACATTTTACGAATAAAGAAAGGGGTACAAGGAGGTTCTCAACATGTAATATTATACAGAGGGTTCCATTCAAACAAATTTTTGTTTGTTTGCCACAGGTTATTGAAGCACCCTGTCAAAATATTTTCCGGAAATGTGCCCTTAACAATATTGAATGAAACTTCTAACTTTTTTGGGCCCGGTACTATAGAAACCTGACGCATTGTTGAAAGACGAAATTAGTGAGACCAGTAACGTATCCATCGAATAAGTAAATTTTTCACCGTTATACAGGGTGTATCATTAATAATGGGAAATATTTAAACTGGAGAATCCTGGATTCAAAATATTAAGATTTAACCCAAATCAGCTGTATAAAATGTTGCTCCTTACCGAGTTACAGGGTGTTTTATTTAAAATTGAAAAAGTATTTTTGCCGAGTACTTTAAAACTAACTCTAGTAAAAATCAACAATAACTAACAGCAATGGTAGCATCCTACTAGACGGAAACAATGAATTCAGACCAGAGCCAACTACCCAAAAACCTAGACATGATAAGTACACATTAAAATTGTGCAGCTTATGTTTATAACTTTAAATACAGGGTGTCTCACGGTGACCACCCATTAGAATATTTCAGAAACTACTATGATCTGAATTTTTGAAAATTTGGGTAATGGGGTTTTCGGGCATGGCCTCCTCAAATAAAATAATGGCGTCTATGTAACACTTCCGGTTTTTCCGGAAATGACAGCAACTTTGTTATTTTAAATGTAACACCCTATATATTATTCCGATTTTGGATTCTACATAAAATTTTAGGTGAACTTTCATCAAGTTTTCTTATTCCTAAAATTAACCGTTTCCGAGATATTAAATTTTTTAAATAAAAGTTAAAATAAACACTATCTAGCTTAAAACCATGTAAATTTCACAGCAAGAAAGATAAACGAACCATATTCATACGAGAGATAGCTGGACCCCTAAGCTTCCCATCCATACTTTCAAAGCGGCTTAATTGCATACAGGGTGGTGGAAATTTAATGACGAGTTTAGTTAACTTCAAATCAGAATCACCATAAGCTGGTTTTTTCAAATGGAACACCCTGTATGTTTCGTTGTAGTCTGATGCAAAATTTCATTCTCTTTCGAACGTTCTACCATGGTTCCCTATACCTACTTCTAGTTTTTGAGATATCTATTGTTTTTTGTGCAGTCAACTAAGGTCATTCAATTTCGTGCGAAAATGGTTTAGCAGAACTTCTAAACAAACGACTGTTCTATCACGATCAGTTTTCACGTTGTCAGTCTAACACCAATAGTAACAGTTGAATTGAATACTGTTTATTAAAAAAATGGAAAAACATAACACGTATTGAAATGCAGACAATCTAAATATTATTTATTCATGGAGAATGTAACAAGATAATAAATAGAACTTGCAGAGTGCAGTTCTATTTGTTATCACATAATAATTATTATTCTCGTTCTTGTCACTGATACATTTATTACTTATTCAATATTTTTTATTAATGTCTTTACCGATGATGGTAACATTTGTAACTAACTTCTTAAAATTCTGGTAAAGGAGGGTCTCTCATTAAACAAATAAACACTCTGCAAGCCGTATTTATTATCTTGTTACATTCTCCATGAATAAATAATAAATTTAGAATACCTGCGTTTGAATACGTGTTGTTGTTTTCCATTTTTTAAATAAACAGTATTCAATTCAACTGTCACTAGTGGTGTTAGATTGACAACTAATAACGGGTGATAGAACAGTCATTTGTTTTGAAGTTCTGCTAAGCCATTTTCGCAAGAAATTGAATGACCTTAGTTGATTGCACAAAAAAACAGTAGACATCTCAAAAAATAGAAGAGATAGGTATAGGGAACCATGGTACCGTTCGAAAGACACTACGACGAAACATACAGAGTGTTCCATTTGAAAAAACTGTTGATAGAGGGCAGCAGGCGTACTCGGTTTAGTTTGAAATTCTCTCTGTAGTGTGTCAAACTTGATTTTAATTTGCTTTGTGAAAAATAACTTGTTGATAGTTTTTTAATCATTTCCCAACAAAACATCATCTCTTTTAATTATTAATAACACAAAATCAACCACTATCAGGGGCGGTTGCTGCTAAAGTGCTCCGGTGCTCGCGCACCACCTGAATAAATTAAAATATAACATATATTGATATTCCTGCAGACTAACAAATTAAGAATATTAATTTACAGATATTTATTTTTTACGTAGGTATTATATTACTAATTGCTTTATTATAGCGCACAGCAAGCAAATCCTTTTAATATGAACAGATAAGTATTGAAGTATCGCGCAACGTGCTCTAGCAGTCGGAGCACGGGATTCTTTCGCTATCGGCTGCAAATTACGTACTCGGGCAGATTCGGGCTAGCCGTTAAATGCGTTTTTAACCCGGCGACGGTGCGCTAACTTACATCGCACCTTCGCAACTATAACTTGTTCATTTTTGATTGTAACGAAGTCATTCCAACGTAAGGGCAATACAGTGTGAATATTAAAATGAATTTGGTGCAATTTATTTTGAAAAATCCTTTTTCTACAATGACATTGGAGTAAAAGGTGGATATTAAACGTCTTGGAAGACCTACAACACCAAATATTAAAAAAATTTAAACAAAAATTCAATACCTAGAGCCATAGACTAAGTATATTTGGTCTATGCTAGAGCACCACCTAGTTTTTCAGCAAGCACCGCCACTGACCACTATATAAATAATAAAGTGACATAATTGTTCTGTTGCTGCACAACCATTGCGCTTATATGGTTGTGTACACAAGACAGCGTTCAATCAAATTTGCCTCCCTGCCATGAATTTTTACGTTACGTTTTCGTAATTCTGCTTGTAACTCTTTCGAAGACCAACTTCCGTAGTTACTTGCGATTCCAATAATTAATAATAAAATACAGGAAAATGATAAATTAAGAAAACTAGAAGTACTCAATGGCATTTTACTTGTATATGTCAATTGACTAAGAACCGAGTACGCATGCTGCCATCTACCGGCAAGTATTGTAAGTTGTCTTTGAAAAACGCCCATTGGGGTTAAATCATAATATTTTCAACCCAGGATTCTCCAATTTAAATATTTTCCGTTATTAAAGATACACCCTGTATATCATATGTATAACTTATGAAACTCTTATGAAATCGCCGTACCACATTTCTCTACCATTAGTTTTCTTACAGTAGCGAACCGCCTATTTTTAGTGTTTTGTGGGGTCATTAAACTGTACGCAACTGGAAGGGATACGGGCTATATGATACGACAAAGCGACGTAGGCGCACCAAGTGGTAAAATTCTGAACCGTTGAATGTGAGACATATGTTCGTGCTTTATTAGCTTGTGGTATGATTTTGTGTAAATTGTGTACTTATTTTTTACATTATTGTTTGAAATTAATTGTGGATGAATACAAAAAACGTTCAGCAAAAAGCAATATTTATTGTAGTGTACCTCATGTTCGTCATATTGCGCTAAAAATCGCTCTTTTCATATTTTCCAAGCTGACAAAAGATGAGGATTACTTTTTTAATAAGTTTAATTAAAGCTTAAGAAGTAATACTGATGGTTGAGTGCTGATTATATGTTTGTAGAACAAAAAGTTGCAGTGTTTTTTTTTAGTTTCTTCAGATAGTTTATTCTTAATTGTCAATACAATAAATATAATAGTTACGTTTCGCTGTAAGCTAGACAGGTTCTTCGGACATGTACATTTAATTATTATGATTTGAGTAAAAGTTAAAATTTGTAAGGGTATATGAAAAAGTGTGATGGGTTTTCGTATACCTACCCTTACAAATTTTAACTTTTACTCACTCATAACAATAATTAAATGTACATGTCCGAAGAACCCGTCTAGTTTACAGCGAAACGTAACTGTTGTTTATTATTGACAATTTAAGAATAAACTAGGTATCTTAAGAAATAAAAAAAAACACTTGAACTTTTTCTTCTACAAACACATTTTTTAATAAGGGTACCAAATTTGAATTCCCAATTATAGCATCAAATGATTCATTCTTAAATTTGTAAGCATAATTCTAAAAAATTTTGCTTGAAAAAAAAATGTCCCGTCTTTAAAATTTCCTGTTAGCAATCACGACAACGATGCTAAGCTAATGTAAGCGATGTAAGCTAAGCAATCAAGAAGACTAGAACAAAGAAAAGCAATGAGAGAAGGAACTAAGTAGGTATTTAAGTAATAAAATGAATGAATATCCCATTGTGGATTATGACCACACAATTAATATGTTCCGCATTAAGAACGGCTTCTCCTGCTTGTAATGGTCTTAATACAACTCCAACGTAAGTCATAATATCAGTTAATGATATTAATAGCATTTTAAATAGCAACTGAACACAATTAAATTACGAAATAAACCAAGGTAAACAAATAAGTAAAAGTCAGCTGTCTCACATTCGACAGCCATCGCGATTTTTTGTGCTGCCATCTATATTTACTTTGTTTCGCGAATTTCAATGCATTGTAGGCGTTGAAGCCAGAAGACAGATGCGGAGGAGGTACTTCTGTCGCTTTCTAGCTTGTTGTGGTAGTAAAGCAGACGCAATGAACTGTATACTATACGTACCTGGAAGGGATGCGTAAATCCATGAAAGTGAGGCAAAATTTTAAGTTAGGCAACCTGAAGTGTGGACGTAAAATTATCTCTTTCTATCTTATTTAAATATAAGAGTTGCATTCAATTTCTCACCTTTTTAAAAGCATTATTTTGATGCGCTATTAAAGAAATTATGGTATAAAATTAGATTTTTATTTTTTAAAGTCAATTGTCTTTCACAAATAGAAGCTAAGTGAGTAAAAAATTGTCAACGTAAAATTGTTGTTGAAAGACAATAATAAATAACCATATTGGCCGTTTTATACAATATAAATTCAGCACAAGACAAATCGCTACCCAATAATTATTTTTTAAACTTTATTCAAGGAACTGGGATCCAACTAAACTTATTACAACGAGATTGACAAAAACAGGTTACCGTCCTCTAAGGGCATCCTTTTTCTGTTTGCTCCTGACACAAAAGCTGATGGTTGAAATATGGCGTGGGTCCATTCCAGGTACGTATAGTATACAGTTCATTGAGCAGACGTAACCACCAACGTATTTTATTTTATTTCTTGTATTACGGCGTTGAGTATGACTTTGCGTGCGAAGGAAAGAGATAGAGATACCCATTCGTTGAGGGTTGCCTAACTTGGTTGTGGCTTGGGCTTCGGTGTTACTTATTAGCGTTACCTTTCCAGTTGAGTATTCGGGTGAGGCGGGTAACTAACAACATCGGGGTTAAAAGCATAAAAGCACGTAGAGTTTCGTGTGTTTTTCGTTTTCTATTGTTTTATCTTTAAAAAGACAATTACTTGGACCAACTTGGACAAAATATTACGGTTGTTAACGTATTCCACCATGAATCCACCTCCATAAACTACAATTTCAACCCCGACGTTGACGGCCATTGCTAATGTTAAAGCGCCATCTATATTTACTTACTCACCCGAATGCGTACAGTTAAATGTGTGGGGTATACTGTGGTATTACCCCAGAAATTACCTTTTGCATCTATCTCGTACGTTCTAAAATTGAAATCAATTCGAAAATAGTTCCAATGTAACATAATAGTTCATTAGTTCTACGCTATCTTTATTAATAATCAAATAATGGTGGTGGGTATAATAGTGTTTTTTTTCATCAATTTTTATTTATTTTAGTTTATTATTTATTTTTATTAATTATTTACTTTTTTTTAGTGTTTTATCTGACGTGTTATCCCATTAACTTTTCAACGATTATGTCTACAGAATTTAATAGAATGCCGAACACAGTCAAGGAGGAAGCAATTGAAATTGAAGAGGTTGAACAAGGGGAGGAAGAACTGAACCCCTGTATGTTACAAGATTATGGAATAAATGAATCACAGCTGGTAATAACAGAAGTAACTTCAGTTTGTGAAGATACACCGAACCCAGTTGAACCGAAGCAAGAGCAAGAACTAAATTCGTTTCTTGCGACCCAAGATTGTCGAATAAATTTAAATCCCGTACAGTCTGTACTACGTGTCGTAATTTCCCAAGCCGACAAGGACGCAGTCTTAAACTATGTTTCTAAAAGATTTAAATGTCAAAAATGTAATTATATGACAAAGTTTAAAGGACATTTACAGGAACATTTGAAAAAGCAGCACGAGTTTAAATGTTTCAACTGCTCCTATATATCAAAATCTAAGAGATATTTATTTTATCATATGAATCATTGTCAAGCTTCGAAGGAGTACATATGTTATCATTGCGGTTTTTGCACAAAATGGAAAAATAATTTAGCGACTCATTTAAGTTACGTGCACAAGCCCAGTTCCGAACAGTTTAAATGCCATCATTGTAGTTTTACCTCAAAAAGAAAGAGTAGTTTAAGAACGCATGTGAGAATAGTCCACGAGAGTACAAAAGAATTTAAATGCGACTATTGCATTTACTCCACAAAATGGAAATACAGTTTATTGAAACATATGAATGTGCACAGTGGTTCTCAACAATTTAAATGTAATCAGTGTAATTATTCCACAAAATGGAGGAACTGTTTACGTAAACATCTGCAAAGACATCTTCGTACCGAGGAGTTTAAATGTACTTGGTGTGATTTCGTGACAACGTGGAAGAGAATTTTCTTTAAACATATGAAAGAGAATCATAATTCACTTTTTATATGTAATTTGTGTAGTTTTGTCACAAAATCGAATAGCTGTTTGTCGATACATGTAAAAGAACATCTTAATCCCGAAACTTTTAAATGCGATCGATGCAGTTATGTCACAAAACGGAAAGATGCTTTATCGAATCATAAGAGAGTCCAACATGAATCGGAAGAGATAAAATGTGACCAATGCAACTTTACCACAAAATTGAAGACATATTTGCAAAGACATGTGAAAAAAAATCATAGTTCGTTTGAACTTAAATGCGACCGATGCACTTATACCACAAAGTGGACATCCTCTCTAACAGTACATATGGAAGCACATAATGGTGCTGAAAAGTTGAAGTGTAATTTGTGTAGTTTTGAAACGAATTGGAAGGGAAACTTAGTGCAACATATGCAAGTTCACAGTAAACATACAGAAAATCTCAAATGTCCTCATTGTAGTTATACTACAAAGTGTAAAAATTATTTATCAAGGCATATTAAGGTGCATCTTAGTGCATCAAAGTTTAAATGTATTCACTGCGGTTCTGTAACAAAATGGAGGGCAAATTTCTTGAAACATATGAAACTTTTTCATTCTATTTGAAAGAAGATCTTAAATGTCAACATTGTAACTTCACTTCAAAATGGAGTAGTAATTTTTCGAGACATATGCGAGTGCAACATGGTATATCAAAACGTGGATCTTCAAAAGTTTGATAGTAGTGTCTAGATAAGTCAGTGTGTAATAATGTGAGGGGATATGATTGCACAAATATTGCATGCAATACATGAGTTTTGCATTAACAATTAAATATTTATTATTTACCTTTAAATTTTTGTATTTTATGTTATACGTATGCATTCTCTTTATTATACAGGGTGTCCAGTGACACAATGCACATAGCTTAGGAGCCTTATATACTTTTGTCTAAAACCATTGAGTAAATTACTCAATGCTAAAACTTAATAATTAAGGAGTTATTCGTGTAGAAGGTTCATTTATTTATGATCGCATTGTTTATTGGACATTGCCATTTCAAGATTAATTTGGTACGGCTACGTTTTCTAGAAATTCACTTGATGAAAACCCTCTCTTAAGCTATGCGCAGTCATATCACGAGTCACCCTGTATATGTTGCTCAATCATGGGAAAATCAATCTAACACAAGATGCATTGTGAGTACAATTTATGTTCCATGTTGGCTTTTTTCTTATATTTTACAAACTGTCTTTTGTCTCAACGGAAAACATATCAAATTAAAATTGTTCATTTTCATTATTGAACAACAAAACCTTTTTTTATTCAAGCAATCAGTTAGTAAACTGTTACAACCGAAAAAGGTTGTAAAAAACCGAGTAAAAAACTAAAAACTCCTAAAATATGTAACCTCAAATTACGAGGTGACCCTAGTTTTATGCTCTGCTCTGCAGTGTGTATAAAAGCACAGCTTAAATGATAAAAGTAATGGTGTCATGCCGATTGCTGATTGTGCCGATTATTTTCAAATTTTGCGGTTGATTTTATTTTTCGATTCTGAACAACTTTTCTTAATTAACTTTTTTACTCTATGAAATACTATAACACACAAAAAAGGTACTTCACCTGCAAAGAAAACGGCTTTGAATTTAAAATATTAAAAATATGATGAAAATTCATCAAGCAGAAGACATAGAGGATGTTCCATTTAAAACAGTTGAGAAAAGTTGTTTTAAATTTTCTAAAAAATTGTAAGTTAATTTTGACCATCCCGTATAAGAAATCAGAACCTCTGACAATCTTCTATAACAAGAATTGAATCCAAATTTGACATGAAAGTTGAATTTATGGTGATGGGCGCCTTTAGAGGAAGTAACGAAAATTAAAATTTTTAAATCATAATTTATTGCTGCTAAACTATTCATTTAAAAGCCGTAATAGTTTAGGAATAAATAGAGGGGGGCCCAAGAAAGTTCTCAACATGTAAAATTATACAGAGGGTACCGAGGCGTGGTTCCGTACACTTAACTTTTTGATACTCGACCTATTTTGAAGACACTGAGTGTGTACTGAACCTATAATGACCATACTGAACTCATATCGTATCTGTACTGATTATACTGAACAGATACTGAATGGCTTATTTGTACAGAACTTGAGAACAGTGTTTTATAGAGAATCCAAAAGTGCAATAAAAATACTTTTTCGACACCCGGTATATTTATTTTATATACAGCAAAATTTCATATGATGATTAACTTGAAACAACCGCACAATCAGCACAGAAGTCAGAAAAAAGCAAATATGCCACAGATGGTGTTAAATCTAGAGGAGGTGACAAAATAGTGGCAGGTAAACCACTGAACTCTATTATATTATTGAGTTCAGTGAGGTAAACACCTCATTGAACATATTTAAAATACTGATCAACTGAATTCACTGAAGTCTTATTGAACCTACTGAATTATATACTTACTGAACTTTCATTGGATACCTACTGAACTTGTGCTGAACGTACAGAATTGATCAAGTGATGTGTACACCATATTATTTAATGAATGAGCCACCCCTTGCAGGTTGCGGGGTACCATTAAACAAAATTTTTGTTTGTTTGCCATAGGTTATTAAAACACCCTGTCAAAATATGCCCTTAACAATAATAATTATAATTGCGTTTGAATGAAGCTTTTTTCGTCTCGCTACCTACTATAGATCCCCAACGTACTGTTGAAGGACCCTCTATAATGAATTAGAGAAATTAGGTATAGATGAAAATAGTAAAACGATAATGAAATTATCATCACATGACGTACCTTACACATTATAAACACTGATGGGGGGACAAAAATGGCTTCAAAACCACTTACAGATGAATGGAATTTCCAACATACTAACTTTGTCAACATTGACGTAGAATAAGCTAAAGAATGTTATTAGACAATAAGGCTGTAGATGTAGCATCGTTACACTCGAATTATGTAAAATACTTCACCGTTCAAATTATTGATATCACACGGCGAACAAACTATCAATAAAATTATTATAATCTAAGGAAAGGTGCCAAACCACTTAACACACTCAATAAAAATTAAAAAGTTTTGGTACAAAACTAAACCACAGTCTCAATGGCAACGAGGAATAAGGTTGGTACATATAAAATAGGAATTGTAGCATACAAAGTAAAAATGTATAATATTGAATGACAAATAGGAGATTCATTATAATAATAATAATAATATATATTGTTCCAGAATGACCCAAATAATGGTATAGAACAAGTCATAACTACAGAATAAACATTATATGTAGGTACTCAATAAATTGAATTGAAAACAAAAGAAGTTCCTCATTTAGTATTTACGTCACGTAAATATTCAGACACCCTGTAAAACACGTACTTGAATAAAATTTCGGTAATGATTTTTTTAAATTGTCTATCATTTGTATTTTCGATGCTGGTTGGTAGGCTATTATACAGTTTTATTCCAATATATTTGGGATTATATTCATAAGCTCTACTATGATGTACTGGAATTGTATATTCGTTTTTATTTATGAAAATCAGTATTCCCCTTGTTTATACAGGGTGAGTTTTTTTTCATTATTTGTATGGGGATCTCGGAAACCATAAGAGTTACACATTTGCTTAAATGGGGAAAGATTTGCTTCTTTGGAAGACTAATCCAGATACGCTTTTGTTGATTTCAGAAAATGCACGGCTTACTAGATATTTGTAAAAAAGTAAAATTCTCCAAAATCGTTTCAGCCCTTTAATTCGTTTATTTCTAAAGATAGATAAAAATTGTTCAAATACAATTTGTAGATAATTTTGTGCCGAATAACGTCACCGTACCAGTTTTTTAATTTTGCTCGGCATTTTGAGGTTATGAGGCAAAGTTGAATTTTTTTAAATGGAAACCATGGTTGGTTATGGCGCATTTTAATAGTGCATTTTTTTCTGATTGTAATGATATAAGGGTTGTATCACTTATTTTGATAAATAAAGGCACAATACACGTTTTCCTATTATTAGGTTTACAAAAAATCATAGCCTGTCATGGAAAACAAAAGAAATTATTATCGACACACACATATATTGTGACACCTTTTCAATACGGAGTTAACAGCTTTCCCAATTTTACGCCCATTTACATCTAATCTGATAAACGCATTAATAACAACTTCCTGCAGCTCCTTCATTTTTTATTCCTCCAAATACAAAAAAGTCTAAAGGTGCGTCGATGATAATTGTGTACATTTTGAACACTTACTGTAAATTTCTTTTGTTTTCCATGGCAGGATATGATTTTTTGTAAACCTAATAATAGGAAAACGTGTATTGTGCCTTTATTTATCAAAATAAGTGATACAACCCTTATATCATTACAATCAGAAAAAAATGCACTATTAAAATGCGTCATAGCCAACCATGGTTTCCATTTAAAAAAATTCAACTTTGGTTCATAACCTCAAAATGCCAAGCAAAATTAAAAAACTAGTACGGTGACGTTATTCGGCACAAAATGATCTACAAATTGTATTTGAACAATTTTTATCTATCTTTAGAAATAAACGAATTAAAGGGCTGAAACGATTTTGGAGAATTTTACTTTTTTACAAATATCTAGTAAGCCGTGCATTTTCTGAAATCAACAAAAGCGTATCTGGATTAGTCTTCCAAAGAAGCAAATCTTTCCCCATTTAAACAAATGTGTAACTCTTATGGTTTCCAAGATCCCCATACAAATAATGAAAAAAAACTCACCCTGTATGTATATAAATAACAAAGTTTTTCCTATTCGAAATTTACAAAACTACGAATTATTGCAGAACACCCTGTATAATTAAATCGACAAATATTTGTATATTCACTAAGGAACGACCTTTACTAATTTGTGTAGGTACCAAAAATTGACTCAGAATTTTAAAACTGAACGAGCCTACGCATTTTTTTAATCGGACCATGTTTTTTCAGAAAAATCATGAAAAAAATTTATAACTTCTGAACGCCGCATTTAAAGCAAAATACAAAAATATGGACATAAAGCATTTTAAGAGAGCAATCGGACGGAATATGACATCAAATATAGGGTGTTCCATTAAAAAAAAAACAGGTCAGCACAGAGCCACGATTCTTCGAAGCACCCTGTATGTTTATAAATATTTTACAAATATAGAATGGTTCGTTTCCTACAACTTTTATTTGAAACATTTTTTAATCCGTATATTGAGTGGACTTACTCGCACTAATGGGCTACCCTGTATATCGACGGTATTGTTAACAGTCCAAAGTATTTAAAGAGGCTTATTACAAGAAGTTCTTGACAAGACACCAGCCATAAATCGAAGTACCTTTTTCTGCATTTTGAATACTCTTATTGCATGACCACTTTCTCCCCACAATAAAATGCTATAAGTTATTGGAGAATAAAAATTTGCATAGCAATATGCCATACAAATATTTCTGTTTGTGAGCGATTTCAGCCTGTATAAGATGTAGCAAATGTTGTATAATTGAATAATGTGTTTCCCATTTTAGTCGTTCATCAATTATAATACCCAAAAATGTTGTACTATTTACTTGTATAATCGATTTCGAACTAAATTTGTAATTTAAACTGAATGAATGATATTTTGGAAGTGTTTAGGAATAATTTGTATTTGTGGAATCGTGCTGCAAATTCATTAATAATGTGCTGCGCCTCCGATAGCACCCCACTTGTATTATCAGTAGGTATACAAATAGGTTGTATCGTCTGCGAATATTGTCATTCTTTTTTCATCGAATACAGAATACAGAAGAAAAACCATTTATAAAAATAATAGATAGCAATTGTTAATAATTCTGAGAAGGCTGGGTGTTACTAAGTGTTTTTTTTTGTTCAGATGTTGTTCAGTATAATAAATAAAATGTCATGTGTAAGAGAAATAAAAATTGTACAACCTACATCGAAAACACATTATAATTATATAAAATAAGAAAACCTTAATGAGTAACAGTAATAAATGTAAAGAAATTATTAATGACACAAACATACATACACAATATTTGTGCAATCACGTTATTGCATATATATCTTACAGTAGGTATAAACATTGATTCATTTGGACATTTTCTCAAGTTCTAAATACCATGTTGCCCTCTCATATGTTTGGATAAATTGCTTTTCCATTTTGAAGTGTAACTACAATGTTGACATTTAAACTGTTCCGAAACAGCATGATAAATGTTTGTATGATACAATAAACTTCTCCTCCACTTTGTGACAAAACTGCAGTGACGACACTTAAACTCTGCACTAAGATGCACCTTCATATGGCTCGATAAATTATTTTTCCACGTCGAAGTATAACTACAATGAGGGCATTTAACCATTTCCGAATGATCGTCGTGAATTTTCACATGTTGCAATAAATTTCCCTTCCAATTTGTACCAAAACTACACCAATTACAATTAAACCTTTTAGAACCGTCATGTGCTTTCATATGTAACGATAGAGTGGTTTTCAATTTTGTGGTAAACGTGCATTGATCACATTTTCAATTCATTCGAACTATGTTTCGCTCTTATATGACGCAATAAAGAACCTTTCACTTTTGTGCCAAAACTACACTGATCACATTTAAATTCTTGCGAACTGTGCACTTTCATATGTCTCGATAGATAGTATTTCGATTTTGTGGTAAACGTGCATTGATCACATTTCAATTCATTCGAACTATGTTTCGCTCTTATATGACGCAATAAAGAACCTTTCAATTTTGTGCCAAAACTACACTGATCACATTTAAATTCTTGCGAACCGTGCACTTTCATATGTCTCGATAGATAGTATTTCGATTTTGTGGTATGAGCACATTGATCACATTTAAATTCAACCGAACCGTGTTTTACACTTATATGAATCGATAAATTACTTCTCAGTTTTGTCGCATAACTACAATGTTGACAATTAATCCCTTTTAAACCGGAACGATGCATTTTCGTATGTTTCAATATGTTTGTCTTCGAGTTTGTGGTATGAGTGCATCGATCGCATTTATATTCAATGGAATCGTGAATCTTTTTCACATGTCTCAGCAAGTATTGTTTTAATTTCGTAGTAAAGTCGCATTGGTCACATTTGAACTCTTCCGAACCGTGATGGACTTTCTTATGATTCAATAAAGCATCTTTCCGTTTCGCCACATAATTGCATCGATCACATTTTAACTCACCATTACAATGTCTTTGTACATGTCTCCATAAATACTCTTCCGATTTTGTGGTATAACTGCAATCGTCGCATTTAAATTCTTCTGTACTCTCCTGGATTACACTCGTTTGTTTTGATAAACCCCTTTTGCTTTTTGCTGTAAAGTTGTTGTGCCCATTCAGATGTTGACGGAAAAGCGCCTGAAATTTTGTCGTATAATTACACTTATGACATTTAAATTTTTTAGAAACATCCTCCATTTTATATTTTAAAACTGAGTCCGGATCGATTTGGGGAATGGCTGCATGTAGTTCAGCTCCACTTACATTAATTATACAAGTTTTGTCATCATTAAATGATTGTGTGGAATTGAAATTTATTTGATAATCTTGTGCAACAAGAAAGGAATTTAGTTCTTCCTCCTGCTTGGGTTCAACTAGGTTCAGCGTTTCTTCACAAACTGAATTTATATCCGTCTCTGTGATTTCGAGCTTTGGTTTATTTAATTTACAAACTTCTGTTATAAGGAAGGAATTTGTTTCATCCTCCTTCATTTCTAGCTGTGGTTCATCTTTTATTTTGTTCAGCATTACATTAATTTCCGTAGACATAATTATTGATTTCGTTTGAAACGTTTATAACAAAAACAACAATAACTAACCTTTACGTAAATAACGTTATGTTTTGTCAGTGAACTCTAATATAACTTAGAGTTAGAGTTCACTGTGTTTTGGGTGCGTTTTTTAATTGCTCTAGCTGTTCGAACAGTGTTGTTCCGATCAATTGCTAGAACAGCTGGAACAGGAAGTACTTTAAAAACGCAAAATGTCAAATTATGTTGCTAACGTACCTAACCTCTGTTCGTTGTATAACCTACAAATGTAAAAAATAAAAATAAATCATGTCAAACGATCTTTTAACTGTAGAAATTGCCCAAGGCAATAAATTGCATTATGGCTCAAAAAAAAGAGCTGTTAGCGAAAATATGCTACAGTTAATTGTTACTTCTGTGAAACGAAAACAACGACACAAACGTGTACGAGTATTGGGCTATGTAGATTTGGTTGCCAATTATTTAGACGACGACTTCAAATCACATTTTAGAATGTCCCGTATAACAATGAATATGCTTATTACTGAAGTTGGTAATGAACTCTCACGAATGCATGAAGCAACACATACAGGAAGACCACAACAATCCATAACATTGCAGTGTTTAATTTGCATATGGGTTCTTGCAAATCCAGAAAGTTATAGGTATGATAAGTACCTACAGCATGTAGGTACCACGCATATTAATTTTTTTATTTATTTAGATCAATTGCGGATCGTTTTAATGTAGCTAAAAGTACTGTATTCAACTGTATGATTAGAATCTGCAAAGGTTTAAATGAACTGGCCAAAAATATTATCAAGTGGCCAAGAAGAGACGAATCTGCTGCCATTATTGATGGTTTTAAAGTAAGTCATTGTCATTATTATTCAAAAACAGTTCATAATGGTAATATTTTGTACAGAAAAAGAAGAATTTTCCTGGTGTCTTAGGAGCTATTGATGGTTCGCATATACATATAAAACCTCCAGAGAAAAATTCTGCAACATATTTAAATAGAAAAGGTACTGCATCTATGCTGTTACAAGCAGTTTGCAATAACAGTGGCAGTTTTATAGATGTGTTTGTGGGATTTCCTGGTTCCGTCCATGATGCGCGTGTTTTTCAAAAATCAGGGATGTTACAACGCTGTTCTGATGCACAATACTTTCCACATAATTCACACCTTCTTGGAGACTCTGCTTGTCCGTTAGGGGAACACATTTTGGTTCCCTTTAAAGATAACGGTCATTTAACTAGAAAGCAAATAACATACAATATTGCTCATGCGACAACAAGAGTCGTCATAGAAAGAACGTTTGGAATACTAAAAGGACGGTGGAGGCGGTTAAAATACCTAGAATTGCATAACGCTAACTTTTTACCAGATGTAATAATGTCCACATGCGTACTGCATAACTTTTGTATCAAACACAGTGATGATTTACCAGATATGGACATAGGGCCAAGTAGTAATGGAATGGAAGAGGACCACCCTATTTGTGGAATTAATACAAGGAATAAAATTGACGGAGAACGGAAACGAACTTTTATTCTGAATTCTTTGTGAAAATTGTGAACGTTAAAAATAAACTTAAGGTAGAAACTGTTCGTTTTCAAATTAAGGTTTACAAAAAAAACTTTCACACTAGGTGGAAACAATCCTTATTCTATCAAAATAACTTAAAATAGAACAACTTTAAAAGGGTTTGGCTTTGGTCAGTTTCTCAAAGTCTAGGATGAAAACTTGTACTAGTTTCTATATGAAAATAATATCAATCAAGTTTATGATTACATATATTTACAAAAAAAATATATTTCTGATAATATAATAATCGACAGCTATAATATGTATATATCTGAATCATTTCTTCATATTTTGAATTAAACTTTCTAACAAACTATTAAATTTTCTCTTTTCTTGAAGATCCTCTTCATGTTGCTTCTGATTTTGTTCTATAGCCCTTATTAGAATATCGTTTAAATCTGAACTTTTGCGTTGTCGTTTTGCTGTGCTGCCCGAGTCATCATCGGAACTTACATGTGCAGCTGAAGTTCTAGGTAGCAATTGTGATGATGATTCTGGGGCATCATCGAGAGACTTCAATATACGTTGCCCATTATGCATTACAACAGGTGGATCTATGGCTGGATTTTTTGCAAATAATTGATCCATTTTATCAAAAAAGATCCACGTTTTTCTATTCCTACCAGTTTCATTATTGTTATCCTTCACATTCTTGTATGTGCGAACTAGGCTCTTCCATTTGTTTTGTACTTGGTCCCATGTAAAGGAATAATGTTGCTTGTTCATTTCGTCAGCAATCCTAAAAAACAGTAACGTCAAACGTATAATAAAGATACTAATTTTATTCTAGTAAGTAGTACATACTTTTTCCAAATATGCTTTTTCATTGTATTTTTCCTTTCAAGTTGTACTTTATTTTCTTCATATTTTTCTAATAATAATAAAACTGCTTCATTCCGCCAGTCACTTCCAACTGCTACTTCGTCGGTATTATGTGTGTTTTCGGTATTGACATTCTCGTCGTTGTGATCGTTTTCCGCATTATCTTGTATAGGTGCTAAAATCGAATATATGATTATTACAGCCTTGGAAATATAAAACATAGGTACCTTCAACAAACAAACAGTTATTATCGTCCACGCAGACATTCGCCACACCATTAAAACATTCATGGTTACTCATAATATTCCAACCATCTTCATCTGCATCTGCAGTTGTTAACTTGCAATGAAAGCAGGTATATCCTGCCATTATTTTATTACCACTTTTCTTTGAAATATGTTTAACTGAGGTTATAATCACAAATCACCATCAAAATCACTAGTGGTTTGTGGTTATTCTTGATTTTTAGGTTAAAGGTGGTTAAAGTCACAATCTGTTCAAATGCACCACCTCACGATTAGGTGCATGTAAACGTTGTTCCAGCACTCTGTTCGAGTAAAATACGGAGTTTTAAAACGATTCGGAACAGTTGTTCAAGTAGTTTAAAAACGCATTTTAGGAAGTTCGAGTACTCGAACGGGAGTTCGAGCAGTTAAAAAACGCGCTCTTTGTACACTAACCTAATTAAGAACGAAAATAAAAAAAACTATTATGTTACATTTGAACTACTTTTGAAATGTTTTAGAACATGTACGAGAATATTGATCTTTTACAGTGGAAAATACCAATAACGCTGCGATAAGCGAATAATCATTTTAAAAAGTACTCATTACTACAAATAACAATTAAATCAGTTTGGAAACCCTGAAACAAACGTCATTGAAGTAATCTGTAATGGTCGGTTGGTCGCTATCATTGAATTCTAAGGCCGGCCGCACACCGGAGGCGACGAAACAGCTTGCTACGAGTCATTTTTGTCAGAGACAGGCTCGAGTACGAATTACGAAGTAGACGTGGGTTGTCATAAAGCAACCGCACGCGATAGCTGTCGGAAACTGCTTGTTTGCATAGGTTAGGTTGTGTGTCTTTTGATCGGTCATAAATATCCCAGCAAACACATTAATATATAAAATACATATAAGTTATATAAAACTGGAAGAAAAATAAGAGATATTTAATGTCAGGATGTCAGCAATTTTTAAAATAATATATATGTCTATTAGATGTAAATTCTTTATATCTGTAGTACATGAATTTATATACGTTTTATGTATATTTTATGTAATATTCACATAAAAAATATTAGTTGTAAAAGCGTTGCGATGACCAAATGGCAGCTACTCGAGCATAATGTAATTATTACCAATGTAAAAAATTATTTAAGCAGTTTCATACAAAAAAATGGAAAAACTACATTTCTACGTGCAACTGTACTTTTAATTGACTTAATTCTTGCACGAACCCGTTTTTACCTGAACTGAAAGCCGACAGTTTATTATGATCTTGAAAAGTGTCCCTTAACCGGATTCGAACCGTTGCGGGTGGGCGTCACAAATTCCGAAATCTGACATGTATTTCCTTTGTATCCGCATTGTACCACTGCGCTAATCTGAAACATTTCTTTTTTTTATTTCGTTCTTCCTAACTTTGCCCTGTTTCGCGAGTTTAAATTATGTTTGATTATATCGTTGAGTGAAGTCTTATTCAATGATTATACCTACCTTTATGTTAAAAATGACCAGGATTTAATTTATTTTATATTATTTATTTTCTATATAAATTAGACGCATTTTAGTCGATACGGATCTAATATTAAAGGTACGTGAACTACAATTTTTGGCGTTATAGAAAACCCGCGCGTGCGATTAATTATGCGGCGCAATTAGAAACGGACTTTTATTTTCGACAATATAATATATGTAATGATAATTTAGAATTATATTTACAGAAGGCATACATAAAAAATATGTAATACTTCTTACATATAAGAGTTTACATATAACGTACATAAATCTATTCATATAAATATGACAGCATATAAATTTCATGGGTAATATGTAATTATCTATATGTATATATTATATGAATTTACTGTATACAGAATATCCGTAAGTTTATATACTATTATGTAAAATATACGTAATCTGTTACATACGGTATATATAAATTTTTAAAGAACACTTACATACTTGATATATAAAAAAGCATATGTAGGGGTATTTACTTCAATCTTATATATGTTGTATGTATATTTTATATGTGTGTTTGCTGGGATGGATCTCGATGCGAACTTCTTTTCATCCTCCGGTAGTTCGTACAAAAAGCTTATGAGATTTCATTCCTTACCAATTGGATGTGTCCAAAGCCCACGAACTGTTCTTTCTTCTTCCAAACAAATAAAATAATAATATAACACAACAGCTACATCTTCATCACTCGTCATAATGGGCGCGTTTAGCGAACGTCAGCGGCTGAGTTGCTGCAAACAGCGGTTTCGCTAAACGGAACGCTAAGTAGATGCTTACTTACAACTGCTGAGTAAATTACACAGCATAAAAAGTTTACGCTGAATCGGTCAGCAATAGTTAAACGACTAACTTCAGAGATCATAGTTTGAACAATAAGTAACCCTTAAGGTTAGATAAATCCTAAGAAGTAACCTCAAAATCTTCTAAAACATAATCAAAAGCAAAAGCCATAACATTTTGTTCCATGGTTGGTTTGGAATACTATACAAACGCAACTTAACCTCACACTTTTACCGACGTTTACAACAAGCAAATGCTGATATCAGTTCACGGTTTAGCGAATTTTAAGTTGCTGGATGTCAGCATACTCATCATTGCTGACTGCTAACGTTAAGCTGCTGCGCTCGCTAAACGCGCCCATTGTCTCAGAATGATAAAATATTCTGCTTGTCACCAGCAACGTGATACGACGGTCAGAAACCGTCGAACGACGTTTTTATCTCGAGACAATTCGTCAGTGACCATTTCGTCGTCTCCGGTGTGCGGCCGGCCTAAGAATTCAATGGTCGCTATATAGGCTGTGTCGCCCACCCATACTTTCAGTTTACTAAGCATAACAGGATGATTATCAAAAATTTTCGATGTAGATGGTGCGAAAATACAGATGCAAAACTGACACAGCGTTAATTGATGAAGAAACTGTTAAAAGCAGTGAAGAAAATCAAAATACTAAAAGGACAATAGAGTGTAAGAGCTGCTACCATGGAATAGGGGCTATCTAAATCGATGTTGCATAAGAGGGTTCAAATGGCAAAAGCAAACTTGGGTAATCTGACATTAAAAGGAACTTTTTTCAAGATCACGAAGTTAGTGGATAAAGGCAAAATTTAAGCAAAGAGAGTGTTTATCATTGAGCAAGAGCTACTGATTTGAATTACTTTTTAAAAAATGCGAGACCTTGGTTTTGCAAAATTGCTCAAACTATCGTACCCTAAGCAATGGGATGAAAACCCAATGGCAGAAATTGATTGACTGAAGAAAATTATGAGAGACTCCAAAAATTGTCTTTAAGAATAGCACGGGGGGGGGGGCACTACACGATTGCGGTCACGTGCCAGGTATGCTGGTGGGGTTTGCGGGGTAGCTTAAATTGTACCGCATTTATTTAAATTTAAATTTAAAACTAATCGAAATCGATAGAGAAAATTCAATCCATTCAAACAAAACTTGTACTAAAATGAAACATTTGAGTGAAAACCGCATATTTGATCCGTTTAGAAGTTGGCAGCTGAAATAGGGGAAAATGTAAGTGGACACCCTGTATATCATGTAACTGAATGTATGAAAATTATATGCTTTTATTAAAAACACACCATTCCTTTATTTACATTAATTTTCCTCAAATAAAGCATTAACCAATAAAGTGCGGTGTGCATCTATTCTCGTACATTCTAAAATTGAACTCGAAAATAGTTCCAATGTAACATAATAGTTCTTCGCGATCTTTATTCAATGGTATAATAGTTTTTTTAATCTATTTTTATTTATTTTACGTTAATTTTATTAATTATTTGTTTTTTGTAGTGTTTTAAACGTGTTAACCGCATTAACTTTTCATCAATTATGTCTACAGAATTTAATAGAATGCCGAACACAGTCAAGGATGAAGCAATTGAAATTGAAGAGGTTGAACAAGGGGAGGAAGAACCGAACCCCTTTATGTTACAAGATTATGGAATAAACGAATCACAGCTGGTAATAACAGAAGTAACTTCAATTTGTGAAGATACACCGAACGAAGTTGAACCGAAGCAGGAGCAAGAACTAAATTCCTTTCTTGCGACGCAAGAGTATCAAATAAATTTAAATCCCGTACGATCAGTACTACGTGTGGTAATTTCCAAGCGGACAAGGACGCAGTCTTAAACTATGTTTCTAAAAAATTTAAATGCCAAAAGTGTAATTATATGACAAAGTTTGAAGGACATTTACAGGAACATTTAAAAACGCAGCACGAGTTTAAATGTTTCAACTGCCCCTATATATCAAAATCTAAGAGACATTTATTTTATCATATGAATCATTGTCAAGCTTCGAAGGAGTACATATGTTATCATTGCGGTTTTAGCACAAAATGGAAAAATAATTTAGCGACTCATCTGAGTAACGTGCACAAGCCCAGTTCCGAACAGTTTAAATGTGTTCATTGTAGTTTTACCTCAAAAAGAAAGCATAGTTTAAGAAGGCATGTCAGAGTAGTCCATGAGAGTACAAAAGAATTTAAATGCGACTATTGCACTTACACCACAAAATGGAAATACGGTTTTTTGAAACATATGAATGTGCACAGTGGTTCTCAACAATTTAAATGTAATCAGTGTAATTTTTCCACAAAATGGAGGAACTGTTTACGGAGACATCTAAAAGGACATCTTCGTACCGAGGAGTTTAAATGTGGTTGGTGTGATTTCGTCTCAACGTGGAAGAGTAAGTTCTTTAAACATATGAAAGAGAATCATCGTTCACAAGGATTTATATGTAATTTGTGCAGTTTTGTGACAAAATCGAATAGCCATTTGTCGAGACATGTAAAAGAACATCTTAATCCCGAAGCGTTTAAATGTGATCGATGCAGTTATGTCGCAAAGCGGAAAGATGCTTTATCGATTCATAAGAGAGTCCATCATGATTTGGAAGAGATCAAATGTGACCAATGCAACTTTACCACAAAATTGAAGAAATATTTGCAAAAACATGTGCAAGTAAATCATGGTTCAGTTGAATTTAAATGCGATCAATGTACTTTTACCACAAAATTGAAGCAATATTTGCAAAAACATGTGCAAGTAAATCACGGTTCAATTGAATTTAAATGCGATCATTGTACTTTTACCACAAAATTGAAGAAATATTTGCAAAAACATGTGCAAGTAAATCATGGTTCAGTTGAATTTAAATGCGATCAATGTACTTTTACCACAAAATTGAAGCAATATTTGCAAAGGCATGTGCAAATTATTCATGGTTCGTTTGAACTTAAATGCGACCGATGCACTTATACCACAAAATGGACAACCTGTCTATCAGTACATATGAAAGTAGTACATAATGGTGCTGAAAAGTTAAAGTGTAATCGGTGTAGTTTTGAAACGAAATGGAAGGGAAATTTAGTGAAACATATGAGAATTCACGATAAACATACAAAAGAGCTGCAATGTCCTCATTGTAGTTATACTACAAAGTGGAAAGGTGGTATGACGAGCCATATGAAGGTGCATCTTTGCTCATCAGAGTTTAAATGTATTCACTGTGGTTTTGCAACAAAATGGAGGACAAATTTCTTGAAACATATGAAACTTTTTCATTCTAATTCAGAAGATCTTAAATGTCAACGTTGTAATTATACTACGAAATGGAACAGTAATTTAAAGAGACATATGAGAGTGCTTCATGGTGTATTAAAACCTGTATCTTCAAAAGTTTCACGGTAGTGTCTGGATTAATTGGTGTATAATACAAGAAGATAGTCACTCAATTTATATGCACATATAGCGTATATTATATGAGTTTTGCATTAATAATTAAATGTTAATTTTGTTGTTTATCATCAAATTTTTTTATTTTATGTCGTATGTACTTATTCTCTTTTTTATAGAGGCTGTCCCGTGACACAATACACACAGCTTAAGAGTGCATTCTTTGGGCAATTTGCAAATGCCTTACACACTTTGTCAAAAACTTATTAATTACGGAGTCTAGCTCTAGAAGGTTAATTTATTTATGATGGCATTGCCACTTTAAGATTAAGTAATTTGGTATGGCTACGTTTTTCAAAAATTCACATTCATGAGCATTTGGAAACCATTTTCAAACAACAGAAACCCATTTTCAACATCACTTTTCGGTGAATATTTGTTGTGGTGTTCTTAATAACCTTGTTATTGGGACATTCGTATCTCAAAAAAACGTTTAACATCCGAGCATTATATATTTATTTTTTTTTACAAAACCAATTGTAAGGATTGGATTGATGGAGAATATTCCGTTTCGCAACACAGAGTTAACATGTGGTTTTAGTCTCAACCTCCTCATTATGGTGCAAATGTTTAAATAACAACTTTGCTAATCGTTGGATTGGAAGAGGAGGTCCAGTTCTCTGGCCTCCCACGTCTGTAGACTATTATGTTTGGGATACATGAAAAGTTTAGTGTGTGTATTGAAATAAACTACAAAACGAAAATGAGTTGATTCAACATATTATGGCTGCAGCTGCATCGATACGAGACGACTCAGATGTCAGATATGCTTCAGAGAGCTATGTGAGGCAGTGTTTTGAACAAAAACTTTGATTAAATTTTACTAGTTCTAAAATTGAAATCAACTCGAAAATAGTTCCAATGTAACATAATAGTTCTTCGCGATCTTTATTCAATGGTATAGTTCTTTTAATCTATTTTTATTTATTTTACTTTATTTTTATTATTTGTTTTTTGTAGCGTTTTAAGTGACGTGTTAACCCCATTAACTTTTCATCAATTATGTCTACAGAACTTAATAGAATGCCAAACACAGTCAAGGATGAAGTAATTGAAATTGAAGAGGTTGAACAAGGGGAGGAAGAACTGAACCCCTTTATGTTACAAGATTATGGAATAAATGAATCACAGCTGGTAATAACAGAAGTAACTTCAATCTGTGAAGATACACCGAACGAAGTTGAACCCAAGCAGGAGCAAGAACTAAATTCCTTTCTTGCGACGCAAGATTATCAAATAAATTTAAACCCAGTACGATCTGTACTATGTGTGGTACTTTCTCAAGCGGACAAGGACGCAGTCTTAAACTATGTTTCTAAAAAATTTAAATGTCAAAAATGTAATTACATGACAAAGTTTAAAGGACATTTAAAGGAACATTTAAAAACGCAGCACGAGTTTAAATGTTTCAACTGCCCCTATATATCAAAATCTAAGAGACATTTACTTTATCATATTATGAATCATTGTCAAGCTTCGAAGGAGTACATATGTAATCATTGCGGTTTTCGTACAAAATGGAAAAATAATTTAGCGACTCATTTAAGTAACGTGCACAAGCCCAGTTCCGAACAGTTTAAATGTGTTCATTGTAGTTTTACCTCAAAAAGAAAGCATAGTTTAAGAACGCATGTGAGAATAGTCCACGAGAGTACAAAAGAATTTAAATGCGACTATTGCACTTACGCCACAAAATGGAAATACCGTTTTTTGAAACATATGAATGTGCACAGTGGTTCTCAACAATTTAAATGTAATCAGTGTAATTTTTCCACAAAATGGAGGAACTGTTTACGGAGACATCTAAAAGGACATCTTCGTACCAAGGAGTTTAAATGTGGTTGGTGTGATTTCGTCACAACGTGGAAGAATAAGTTCTTTAAACATATGAAAGAGAATCATAGTTCACAAGGATTTATATGTAATTTGTGTAGTTTTGTGACAAAATCGAATAGCTGTTTGTCGAGACATGTAAAAGAACATCTTAATCCCGAAGCGTTTAAATGTGATCGATGCAGTTATGTCGCAAAGCGGAAAGATGCTTTATTGAATCATAAGAGAATTCATCATGATTTGGAAGAGATCAAATGTGATCAATGCAACTTTACCACAAAATTGAAGACATATTTGCAAAGACATGTGCAAGTAAATCATGGTTCAGTTGAATTTAAATGCGATCAATGTACTTTTACCACAAAATTGAAGAAATATTTGCAAAGGCATGTGCAAATAATTCATGATTCGTCTGAACTTAAATGCGACCGATGCACTTATACCACAAAATGGACAACCTCTCTAACAGTACATATGGAAGCACATAATGGTGCTGAAAAGTTGAAGTGTAATTTGTGTAGTTTTGAAACGAAATGGAAGGGAAATTTAGTGAAACATATGAGAATTCACGATAAACATATTACAGAAATGCTCAAATGTCCTCATTGTAGTTATACAACAAAGTGGAAAAGTGGTATGTCGAGCCATATGAAGGTGCATCTTTGCTCATCAGAGTTTAAATGTATTCACTGTGGTTTTGCAACAAAATGGAGGACAAATTTCTTGAAACATATGAAATTTTTTCATTCTGATTCAGAAGATCTTAAATGTCAACGTTGTAATTATACTATGAAATGGAACAGTAATTTAAAGAGACATATGAGAGTGCTTCATGGTGTATTAAAACCTGTATCTTCAAAAGTTTCACGGTAGTGTCTGGATTAATTGGTGTATAATACAAGAAGATAGTCACTCAATTTATATGCACATATAGCGTATATTATATGAGTTTTGCATTAATAATTAAATGTTAATTTTGTTGTTTATCATCAAATTTTTTTATTTTATGTCGTATGTACTTATTCTCTTTTTTATAGAGGCTGTCCCGTGACACAATACGCACAGCTTAAGAGTGCATTCTTTGGGCAATTTGCAAATGCCTTACACACTTTGTCAAAAACTTATTAATCACGGAGTCTAGCTCTAGACGGTTAATTTATTTATGATGGCATTGCCACTTTAAGATTAAGTAATTTGGTATGGCTACGTTTTTCAAAAATTCACATTCATGAGCATTTGGAAACCATTTTCAAACAACAGAAACCCATTTTCAACATCACTTTTCGGTGAATATTTGTTGTGGTGTTCTTAATAACCTTGTTATTGGGACATTCGTATCTCAAAAACGTTTAACATCTGAGCATTATACATATATTTTTTTTTTTTTACAAAACCAATTGTAAGGATTGATGGAGAATATTCCGTTTCGCAACACAGAGTTAACATGGGGTTTTAGTCTCAACCTTTTCATTATGGTGCAAATGTTTAAATAACAACTTTGCTAATCGTTGGATTGGAAGAGGAGGTCCAGTTCTCTGGGCTCCTACGCCAGCAGACCTAACGTGTGTAGACCACGATACACATAAACACGGTATGCTGATTATTTGTATCAAAGGCGTTCGCTTAGCGCATGACGTCACCCGAGAAGTAACGGCGTTCGGTGTAGTCGTAGCGGTACATCTAAATAACGATAACTCCTTTGTTTACAACTTTTTGAAAAAAAATATATTAATAAAAGTTTTAGGAATTCTTATAAGGAACATTTTATATAAGAATAAAATTTCACAAATATCAACCCTTATCGAGATATATGGAAAAAACTGTTTTTGCAGTTTCATTACAAAATCGGTCATAGTTTTCTTGTTTATCGTTTCTCAGAAAAATTATTCAAGTAAAAGATGTAGATATTAATATGATCAATATTTTAGATATATATAATATTTTCACGGAAAGCAACCCTTAATAAGTTATTTCGATATTTCTTAAAGTAAGCAACCCTTAAGTATGAAATGGCTCGTATCTTTTTTATTTGTAACTTATGAGGAAAAACATGTGAATAAATATTATAGAAAATTATCTTTTGAGAATTTTATGTCGGTATGAAAATTTCTCAAAAGTCAACCCTTAACGTGATATATCGAAAAAACCAGAAACTGTCAATTTTCACATAAAATCGAGCATAACTTTTTTATATTTTACTACATTGACATTATTGTTATATAATTCGGTAGGTATATGGATGTAGAAAATATAAGTAAGGTAATTCGTTTATTAAATAAAATCAAAAAATTTTTCTTCGCAGATGACGTTAGCCGGTGCGCATCAGCATGTACCGTGTTTATGTGTATCGTGGTGTAGACTATGATGTTTGGGATACATGAAAAGTTTAGTGTGTGTATTGAAATAAACCACAAAACGAAAACGAGTTGATTCAATATATGGCTGCAGCTGCATCGATTCGATACGAGACGACTCAGATATGCTTCAGAGAGCTATGTGAGCCAGTGTTTTGAACAAAAACTTTGATTAAATTTTACTAGTTCTAAAATTGAAATCAACTCGAAAATAGTTCCAATGTAACATAATAGTTCTTCGCGATCTTTATTCAATGGCATAATAGTTTTTTTAATCTATATTTATTTATTTTACTTTAATTTTATTAATTATTTGTTTTTTGTAGTGTTTTAAACGTGTTAACCGCATTAACTTTTCATCAATTATGTCTACAGAATTTAATAGAATGCCGAACACAGTCAAGGATGAAGCAATTGAAATTGAAGAGGTTAAACAAGGGGAGGAAGAACCGAACCCGTTTATGTTACAAGATTATGGAATAAATGAATCACAGCTGGTAATAACAGAAGTAACTTCAATTTGTGAAGATACACCTAACGAAGTTGAACCGAAGCAGGAGCAAGAACTAAATTCCTTTCTTGCGACGCAAGAGTATCAAATAAATTTAAATCCCGTACGATCAGTACTACGTGTGGTAATTTCCCAAGCGGACAAGGACGCAGTCTTAAACTATGTTTCTAAAAAATTTAAATGCCAAAAGTGTAATTATATGACAAAGTTTGAAGGACATTTACAGGAACATTTAAAAACGCAGCACGAGTTTAAATGTTTCAACTGTCCCTATATATCAAAATCTAAGAGACATTTAACTTATCATATGAATCATTGTCAAGCTTCGAAGGAGTACATATGTAATCATTGCGGTTTTCGTACAAAATGGAAAAATAATTTAGCGACTCATTTAAGTAACGTGCACAAGCCCAGTTCCGAACAGTTTAAATGTGTTCATTGTAGTTTTACCTCAAAAAGAAAGCATAGTTTAAGAAGGCATGTCAGAGTAGTCCATGAGAGTACAAAAGAATTTAAATGCGACTATTGCACTTACACCACAAAATGGAAATACGGTTTTTTGAAACATCTGAATGTGCACAGTGGTTCTCAACAATTTAAATGTAATCAGTGTAATTTTTCCACAAAATGGAGGAACTGTTTACGGAGACATCTAAAAGGACATCTTCGTACCGAGGAGTTTAAATGTACTTGGTGTGATTTCGTCACAACGTGGAAGAGTAAGTTCTTTAAACATATGAAAGAGAGTCATAGTTCACAAGGATTTATATGTTATTTGTGTAGTTTTGTGGCAAAATCGAATAGCTGTTTATCGAGACATGTAAATAAACATCTTAATCCCGAAGCGTTTAAATGTGATCGATGCAGTTATGTTGCAAAGCGGAAATATGCTTTATTGAATCATAACAAAGTCCATCATGATTCGGAAGAGATCAAATGTGACCAATGCAACTTTACCACAAAATTGAAGAAATATTTGCAAAAACATGTGCAAGTAAATCATGGTTCAGTTGAATTTAAATGCGATCAATGTACTTTTACCACAAAATTGAAGCAATATTTGCAAAGGCATGTGCAAATAAATCATGGTTCATTTGAACTTAAATGCGACCGATGCACTTATACCACAAAATGGGCAACCTGTCTATCCGTACATATGGAAGCACATAATGGTGCTGAAAAGTTAAAGTGTAATTGGTGTAGTTTTAAAACGAAATGGAGGGGAAATTTAGTGAAACATATGAGAATTCACGATAAACATATTAGAGAAAAGCTGAAATGTCCTCATTGTAGTTATACTGCAAAGTGGAAAAATGGTATGTCGAGCCATATGAAAGTGCATCTTTGCTCATCAGAGTTTAAATGTATTCACTGCGGTTTTGCAACAAAATGGAGGGGAAATTTGTTGAAACATATGAAACTTTTTCATTCTGATTCAGAAGATCTTAAATGTCAACGTTGTAATTACACTACGAAATGGAATAGTAATTTAAAGAGACATATGAGAGTGCATCATGGTGTATTAAAACCTGTTTCTTCAAAAGTTTCACGTTAGTGTCTGGATTAATTGGTGTGTAATACGAGAAGATAGTCACTCAATTTATATGCACATATAGCGTATATTATATGAGTTTTGCATTAATAATTAAATGTTAATTTTGTTTTTTATCATCAAATTTTTTTATTTTGTGTTGTATGTACTTATTCTCTTTTTTATACAGGCTGTCCCGTGACACGATGCGCACAGCTTAAGAGTGCATTCTTTAGGCAATTTGCAAATGCCTTATACACTTTGTCAAAAACTTATTAGTTACGGAGTCTAGCTCTAGAAGGTTAATTTATTTATGATGGCATTGTCACTTTAAGATTAAGTAATTTGGTATGGCCACGTTTTCCAAAAATTCACATTCATGAGCATTTGGAAACCATTTTCAAACAACAGAAACCCATTTTCAACATTGCTTTTCGGTGAATATTTGTTGTGGTGTTCTTAATAACCTTGTTATTGGGACATTCATATCAAAAAAACGTTTAACATCCGAGCATTATATATTTATTTTTTTTTACAAAACCAATTGTAAGGATTGGATTGATGGAGAATATTCCGTTTCGCAACACAGAGTTAACATGTGGTTTTAGTCTCAACCTCCTCATTATGGTGCAAATGTTTAAATAACAACTTTGCTAATCGTTGGATTGGAAGAGGAGGTCCAGTTCTCTGGCCTCCCACGTCTGTAGACTATTATGTTTGGGATACATGAAAAGTTTAGTGTGTGTATTGAAATAAACTACAAAACGAAAATGAGTTGATTCAACATATTATGGCTGCAGCTGCATCGATACGAGACGACTCAGATGTCAGATATGCTTCAGAGAGCTATGTGAGGCAGTGTTTTGAACAAAAACTTTGATTAAATTTTACTAGTTCTAAAATTGAAATCAACTCGAAAATAGTTCCAATGTAACATAATAGTTCTTCGCGATCTTTATTCAATGGTATAGTTTTTTTAATCTATTTTTATTTATTTTACTTTATTTTTATTAATTATTATTGTTCTTTGTAGTGTTTTAAGTGACGTGTTAACTCCATTAACTTTTTATGAATTATGTCTACAGAATTTAATAGAATGCCGAACACAGTCAAGGATGAAGCAATTGAAATTGAACAGGTTGAACAAGGCGAGGAAGAACTGAACCCCTTTATGTTACAAGATTATGGAATAAATGAATCACAGCTGGTAATAACAGAAGTAACTTCAATTTGTGAAGATACACCGAACCCAGTTGAACCGAAGCAGGAACAAGAACTAAATTCGTTTCTTGCGACCCAAGATTGTCGAATAAATTTAAATCCCGTACAATCTCTACTACGTGTCGTAATTTCCCAAGCGGACAAGAACGCAGTTTTAAACTATGTTTCTAAAAAATTTAAATGTCAAAAGTGTAATTATATGACAAAGTTTGAAGGACATTTACAGGAACATTTAAAAACGCAGCACGAGTTTAAATGTTTCAACTGCCCCTATATATCAAAATCTAAGAGATATTATTTTATCATATGAATCATTGTCAAGCTTCGAAGGAGTACATATGTTATCATTGCGGTTTTAGCACAAAATGGAAAAATAATTTAGCGACTCATCTGAGTAACGTGCACAAGCCAAGTTCCGACCAATTTAAATGTCATCACTGTAGTTTTACCACAAAAAGAAAGCATAGTTTAAGAACGCATGTGAGAGTAATCCACGAGAGTACAAAAGAATTTAAATGCGACTATTGCACTTACGCCACAAAATGGAAATACCGTTTTGTGAAACATATGAATGTGCACAGTGGTTCTCAACAATTTAAATGTAATCAGTGTAATTATTCCACAAAATGGAGGAACTGTTTACGCAGACATCTAAAAGGACATCTTGGTACCGAGGAGTTTAAATGTGGTTGGTGTGGTTTCATCACAACGTGGAAGAGTATTTTCTTTAAACATATGAAAGAGAATCATCGTTCACAAGGATTTATATGTAATTTGTGTAGTTTTGTGACAAAATCGAGTAGCGGTTTGTCGAGACATGCAAAAGAACATCTTAATCCTGAAGCGTTTAAATGTGATCGATGCAGTTATGTCGCAAAGCGGAAAGATGCTTTATTGAATCATAACAAAGTCCATCATGATTCGGAAGAGATCAAATGTGACCAATGCAACTTTACCACAAAATTGAAGACATATTTGCAAAGACATGTGGAAACAATTCATGGTTCGTTTAAACTTAAATGCGACCGATGCACTTATACTACAAAGTGGCCAGCCTCTCTAACAGTACATATGGAAGCACATAATGGTGCTGAAAAGTTGAAGTGTAATTTGTGTAGTTTTGAAACGAAATGGAAGGGAAATTTAGTGAAACATATGAGAATTCACGATAAACATATTACAGAAAAGCTGCAATGTCCTCATTGTAGTTATACTACAAAGTGGAAAAGAGGTATGTCGAGCCATATGAAGGTGCATCTTTGCTCATCAGAGTTTAAATGTATTCACTGTGGTTTTGCAACAAAATGGAAGGCAAATTTGTTGAAACATATGAGACTTTTTCATTCTGGGGCAGAAGATCTTAAATGTCAACGTTGTAATTACACTACGAAATGGAACAGTAATTTAAAGAGACATATGAGACTGCATCATGATTCATGATGTATTAAAACATGTTTCTTCAAAAGTTTGACGGTAGTGTCTGGATTAATCGGTGCGTAATACGAGAAGATAGTCATGCAATATGATATTGCACATATTGCATACATTATTATGAGTTTTGCATTAATAGTTAAATGTTAATTTTGTTGTTTATCATTACATTTTTTATTTTATGTTATATGTACTCTTTTTTATGTAGCGGTGTCCCGTGATACGATGCGTATACCTTAAGAGTGTATTCTTTGGGAATTTTTACGTCGAAAATACCTTACACAATTTGTCAAAAACTTACTTAACCCTCGGACAGCCGAAACCGGGTCTCAAGTGACCCACATTTTAATTTTTTTTATATAATTTTGCCGTTCTTGCAAATTCCGGATTAAGCGTTTATGTATTCCTGGAAACTGTTATAAAGATTCTGTAGAATAAATTTCGTGGAAAAAAATGTACTCGTACGTGAGATAAAGCGGTTTGGTCACCCGAGACCCGGTTTCGGCCCTTCGCGTTATACTGTGGGCGGTATGCCGCATACGTAAAAGAATTAGTATTATTTGCAGTTTTGTGTGGATTACAGTGTTATTATCGATGTCAAAATAATTGTTAGTGCTATATAATAATAATTTAGACTTTATTGATGTAAATTGATGTAAAAACAATAAAAAAAAACAGTGGGTCACTAGTGACCCATTTCGGCCTTCCGCGTTACTAAAATTATTTCGGCCGTCCGAGGGTTAAAGAGTTTTTGGTCGGTTAATTTATTTATAATGACATTGTCACTTTAAAATTAATTTGGTATGGTGTGGTGTTCTCAATAACCTTATTGGACCATTTGTATCTCAAGAACATTTAACATCCGAGCATTCTCTATTATTTTTTAAAGAAGAGTTCTGTGGCCTCCGAGGTCAGTAGACCTAACGCCTCTGGACTATCATGTTTGTTTGGGATACATGAAAAGTTTAGTATGTACTATGTACATTGAAATAAACCACAAAGCGGAGATGATTTGATTCAATATATGGCTGCGGCTGCATCGATACGAGACGACACAGATACGCTTCAGACAGCTATGTCTTCAATTATTAAAAGAGCAAGAATGTGTTGAGGCAGCCTTTTGAACAAAAACTTTGAATAAATTTGTGTTTGTAATAAAAAAACATTTACTTTATTCTGCATATTTACTTTTTTTAATTTAATATTTGTGTACGAAGCATTTTCAACTAAAAATTGTATGTTAATTTGTTAATTACTGTTTTTGGTTAGCATAGGTACATTATGCTTTCTTTTATGCAGCACCAATAAAGCTTTGCTTAAATATCTACTGTACTTTTCACACCGAGAATTCAGCATGGCTAGCATAGGCAATGCATTTTAAATGGGAGAAACCCCGTGCAGCGTTGCTGTAATTGGCATATTAGTGACAGGGTCAGCTCGCTCTTTAATCATTGTAAATTATGTTTGAATATTTGCAACCAATATTAATAAATAAAGTTAAAAAAATATCTTTGATTTTTGTATAAATTGTACTTAATAAAAATAAAATGTATTGTTTATTAACGAGATTATTGTTTATAAATAAAGTTAGATCCTCGGTTAGATCCAAGCGGCTCAGTTTAGTTAAGACCACACCTGATTCTTGACCGGCCCAGCCATGCTGCATAAGGCAACGACGCCCTTCTTAAGGCTCCATACTGAATTCTCGGTGTGAAAATTACAATACACGTCATTGATTACGCTTGATAACGTCGTTCAAAGATTAAAAAATTCAGGGAGTTCCATGAAATAACCTGACAAAAATGAAAGGAATGGCCACAACGTTGGTACAATATTTGTACCCTAACCCATGCCCATGAGCCAGAAGCTTGAGACTGAGAGAGGTTTATTATTATTTTATGGATGGGATCAAACAGTACATGAAAACCCAGAAGACCAAGACATACCTTTTGTGTTGGAAAAGTATAGTTCGCTCACTTTAAGCAGTGGCGTAGGGATAGGGTTCGCTCGAGGACCGTTATTAAAATTACGCCCCCCCCCCCCCCCCGCGTCTAAATTCACAAAAATAATTTGTGATATTACTACATTACTAAAGAAAAGAAAAACAGCAATCCCGTAGAGTTGGGTGCGGGGTCAGATACACTGACCTGTATCATAAAGGACTGAGCATTCTTCAATACAACATTGAAGCAAACAAGCCCCACCTAAATATTAGTTACTTCAGGTGCCAACTAGTGCGTTAGTTATATAATGATGGTAGCTCGGTGTTTATAATGTGTTGGTAGTACTGGTATCAGCTGTTACAGTTTAGCTTGTTCTAATCTATATGCTTAATATCTGGTGAAAAGTAGTATAATTACAGGCTCATAATTATTTAAAAACGTAAATTATTAAAAATTGTATTTTATTGCAATGCATAAACGTAGTTTATACTACGTATGAAACAAGGTTATGTTTATGTAAATAAAAACATTAGTTACAGTGTTACCAATAATCACCAACACAACAAACCTAAATTACTAATTGGCACCTTAAAACACCGGTTTTCAATTTGCTTCAAAAATAGTGGAGGGGATCATTAGAATGCTCAGTCCTTTAAGATACAGGTCAGTGGGTCAGATACCCACCTTCGCTCCACCTCTCTGATTGAGGGCCGAATTCTAAAAATCGATGCAGCCGATTTTAATTAAATTTGACGTACTTATAATTTGTTAAATTTAAAATTTGCGGTGTTGAATTTTCTGTACAATAGTAGTTTACGTAACAAGTCCCGAAAGTGATCTTTTAGTGGACAAGTAGGCAAATTACAGGACGAGCCGCAGGCGAGTCCTGCAAGCCTGCGAGTCCAGTAAAGCACTTTTGGGACGTATTACGTACAATATTTTTTTTTAAAATCGGGCAGAACAATTGACCGTTCTAGGCCGGAAAGTAAAAATGAGTCCGGTAAAACTTTTTACCGGACTATCACAATAACTTTCTGGCTCGGTCCGACAAAATGACATTTTCTGACCTAAAAATAAACTGGAAAGTACTACTTTCTGGCCGATTTAAAAAAAAATATTACCTACTATAAAATGCGTGATTGCTCGCAATGCTTTACAGACTTTACAGACCCATAAGTGGTTTATTTTTCATTGTAGGTAAAATTTCATTGAAAAAGTGCGCTTTCGAGTATTTCGCTATAATATTAGTTTCTCAAATTGAACAAAATTTCTGAAATTTTTTTATAGTCAGCGTACTATACATTTTACTCCGAGATCTATAATTTTGATTTTATACTCTCCTGCCTTTATTATGCAACCCCACTTAATATTTTGAAGTCCCGCTCTTGGCGGTCCTCCACAAAGTTCACCTTTCTATACAGAACGTTCAAATGTTATGACACCATAAAACTAGTTGAAGTTTAATTTCAGACCATTTAAAACTTTGAAAAGTAAAATGACTAAAGTATAGTCCACATTTTGTGCAGAAGACCCTTGTGCAGGGATATCCAGGAAGTTATCTCTTTTGGTTGAATGTTCCACACTGACACCCTGTTCCAATATCCTCTTGGACCTCTTCTAAATTTCTCTTCTCTATGGCCTTCCCGATTCTTTTATTCTCGGAGCATCGCCGTCTCTCTTCATTTTCCGGAACTCATTCAAATAAAATTTGTTAGATTCACCTCTGTCAAACACACTCATGGGATAAGCAAACTATTTCTCTCTTTGTTACGCTAATTGTTTAATAGACTTACTGTCGAAGTAAAAAGTATAGTCTGCTGATATTAAAGATGTTTCTACTAAAAAAAATACCCAACCGATATGTCTATATAGGTATACTTATAATAAAACTTTAACTGTAACATTAATAGTATATTAAAAAACAAGTTTCATAAGGTACGTTTTATGGCACGAATCAAAGTTTAGAAAACGAGTGGCGCAGCCACGAGTTTTCTTAATGATGAGTGCCATAAAAGCCTTATGAATGAGTTTTTTATACTATTTTTTAGAATTTGCGCCTTTTGCAAGCAATTTTAAATAAATATTTGACATTATCAAAATCTAGGGATTTTTTTAGAGATTGGAACTACTACTTTTCAAATTGTCAATTTAAAATTTATTTAAAGGTTAACTACAGTATTTGCTATGAACATTGAACTGTACGCTATACGCAACTGGAAAGGAAACGTCCATAAGCGGCACTGAAGCCACAGCAAAGTTAGGCAACCCTCAACGACTGGGCATTTCTGTCTCTTTCTTTCGCACGCAACGTCATATCTAAAGTAAACGCCAAACAAACTCCGTTGCACGTCATCAATCACCTGATAATTGACATCCCTGCCGTAAATGTAACGGCATAAAAATCGTGAAAATTCGACCTGTAAAAATTAATTTCATCAGAATTTTATGATCGCCACGTTGGTAACATTGGATTGTTTTCAGCAACGTTGCCAATGCCAATTCCATAAGGTTTAATGTTTTGTTGTGGTTATGTTTTGACTGTCACAATTTTGAAGTTCTGATTTTGTTTGACTAATTTGACATTTATTATAACTAAAGTTACGAGTGAACTCAGAAGTTTTATTTGCGTTTCCTTCTTTCAATTACAATCTGGCAACACTGCCCCCAATCGAGGTCACTCACATTATATGACGTGCAACGGATTTTGTTTGGCGTTCACCATATAAACGATAACACGGGGAATAAAATGTAAGTAAATCAGGTAAAAATACGTTGATGGTTATCTCTTTCACCAGTCATACATCCATTGTGATCCAGCTCAATAAAACGTTTACAATAAAATAAATCAATGTTTTATTATGAGAATACTTACAATTTTTGTGACGCTATACTTGTACATCATGCATATTGATTGAGAATACAAACGCGTAACGCGTTTACAGAACAAATAAATTCAGTTATTTCGTTTGTAGTAAAAAAGTTATATAAAATTTGGTGCTATTTTCTACTAATTGTTATGAACTATTAAATTGTTAAACTGACTTATTCACCCTTAGATCATTGGAGTATATATATGAATATGATCTAAGAGTTCACCAGACAAAAATTATGCAATTTCTACATTGCTTATCTTTGAAAATACTCCCCTATTCCGAAAATCCGCCTATTCTGAACATAACTAAAAACACGCGCACTTATATTTCTCTTCATTTCATTCCTGGGCCTTTTATTGGGCACGGAGAAATTACACGTTACGTTATTTATTAAAAACAAATCGTATAAGTTGCGTTGACAACGATAGCAAATAAACGTTAGATAAAATTTGTATTAACAAGACTTATTCACCCATGAAATTGTTTAATACTGCGTTTATCGGCTAAATTAGGACATCCGTATGCAACACAACAATTCACCATCGTGTTTTGATTTAATAAATTTCACAATCACTTTCAAATATTATTTTACACCTTTCAAACTATGGGAAATACGCGGTTAAAAGATATCTGCCCTACTAACGCAACAAGTTAGAAAGCGACAGAAATACCCAGTCGACATCTGTGCTTGTCAGGCAAACATGGCTTCAACGCCTACAATGCATTAGAATAGGCCGTATCCCTTCCAGTTGCGTATAGCGTATAGTTCAATGGCTATGAATTAATTCGGTAAATACCAACTTAGTAAAATTAAATTGTACCGGTTTTATTAAAGCACGCAAATGACGTCATTTGAGTGCTTTAATAGGATCTATTAAAGCACTCAAATGACGCGAATTCTAAAAATATTTTTGAAAATAATTGTTGCTAGGCTACTACATAAGTGATACTGTCTGTTTATCTGTTAGTATGTACCAGCATCAGGTAAAAACTACTGAACCAATTTTGATTGCATTTTTTGGGGTCCTGGGAAGGAGCTATGCAATCAGTTCACGAAAAACCAAAGTTTAAGAAATACAATGTTTGCATGTTTATATGCGTATAAAAGTTTGTCAAACAATGTTTTTTACATCTGCACTGCATGACTGTGCTCAAACATAAAGCTATCTTTAAATAATCTTCAAATTAAATAATTGAAAAAAGTAACAAGGGACCCGGGGGATTGAACTCGGGCCCTTCAAGTGACAAGAAAAGGCGGTATCTCACGAGCAATAAATTGTCGTTTTCGTATAAGTAGCAGTTGTTAAAAATGTAAAAAAAATTCGCGTGGAGTTCTCCCTTAGCACGCACCCTCAAGTGGCATATAGGGGGTAATTTCAGTTTGCGAAAAATATAAATTGAACCATAACTGCCGCGGATATACAAGTTGTAGAAAAGAAACGAAAGATCGCGGGCAAAGCGGGATACCTTACAGACATGAGGCGAATTTTAGCGACTAACGTGGTTCATCACTTTTGAACCGCGTTTTAAGTAGTGACGTCATTAAAAACTGTTCTCGCCAAAATGACATTTTCCATCAGTCTGACGTCTGTTGTTTAAAATTTCAAATTTTGTTGTTAAGTTAAGTCAATGAGTAAAGTTTTCTTTTTACTCATTGAGTTAAGTTCTTGAAACCAAATGAACGAAGTAGAGAATTTGATTGTATTAGCAAATCATATGCTCTTTGATTATGACAATGCCATTATTTTGCATTCATTGAATAATACAATGAATACTTACAACATAACAAAAAAAATACTCTTATATGTGCTAGTGGGATTAGGGATACACACATACCAAATGGGTATTACGAAGATTGGTTACCTCGTTATCGTTACCTAAGAAACCGATTTTTTCAACCGTTAGTAGTATCACTGTATTTATATGTTAATACAATGATAGTATTTGTTGCATACATTTAATAATACATAACGAACGAAAACGTTTATTTACATACAAAAATATAAAGTCATGTACATTGCAACGTGGTTGTTAGTGGACTGTTTCTCGCGCACACATCCAAATCCCCCACTTCAACTTAAGTCCTTAACATTCTCCCCCCCCTGAAATATTATTTCAAACAATACCTGAACGGTAAGTAATACATAATATTAACTTAAATTAGTTAATCTACACTTGGTAATTTACAGATTTTCGCAACTGCACGTTTCAAACACCCGGTATTTGTTTTTATCGTCACTACACGGATGGCTCCATCACTACCAGCATGTGTTTCTGTGATTCGACCCAATTTCCAACGAAGTGGTGGTAAGTTATCTTCTTTTATTAAAACTAATTCACCAATTTGGATATCTGCCTGACGCTTTAGCCATTTTGTCTTCTGTTGTAGAGTATGGATGTATTCTTTTGCCCATTGTTTCCAAAAATCTTGTACGATTTTTTGTAGATGTTGAAATTGTGATAACCGATTTAATGGTATTGATAATACGCTTGGATCTGGTATAGCCGTTGCCGTACGTCCAATGAGAAAATGTGAGGGAGTTAATGGTTGGAAATCATTTGGACAATTTGACATTGGATAAAGAGGACGTGAATTTAGAATGCCCTCAATCTGCGCAACAATGGTAAGAAAGTTCTCAAATGTTATTAAACTTGTTCCCAAAACTCGTCTTAAATGATACTTACAAGATTTAACCGCTGCCTCCCACAATCCCCCAAAATGTGGACTATTAGCAGGAATAAAATGCCAGTTAACATTTTCACTACTTACTTCATTACCTATTGCAATTTCATTTTTTAACAAAAACCTTCCAAGTTCTCTTAATTGATTTCTGGCACCAACAAAATTTGTGCCGTTATCTGAATACACGTGAGCTGGTTTACCTCTACGCGCAATAAACCTACGAAACGTTGCAAGAAACGATTCTGTTGTCAGTGCCGTGACTGGTTCGATATGAACCGCCTTTGTGCTAAAGCACACAAACAAGCTCAAATAACATTTAAATGTTTTTCCTTTTCTATCCCCATGATATTTCAAATTGAATGGACCTGCAAAATCCACTCCAGTACTATGAAAAGGATACATAGCAGTCACTCTTGCATGTGGCAAATCTCCCATTACCTGTGAACACCCAGTGGGATTGGCACGAAAGCATTTAACACATTTGTGTATAAGTGATCTCGTTAGATTTCTACCCCCAGTTATCCAAAATCTTTCACGTATTGAAGCCAAAGTATGTTGAGGACCTGCATGAAGTAATCTACCGTGCTCATATTCTACAATCATCGGCGCTAAAGGATGTTTCGCTGAAATAATAAGCGGATGCCTTTTATTAAAGTTAAAAATTGAATGTCTAAGCCTCCCGCCCACACGTATTAAATTTTTTGAATCAAGGAACGGAGAAAGGTGAGAAAAAGTCTGCTTTACTATCACTTGTTTGTTTCCCATTAAGTGCAATAGTTCATTTGGAAAGCTCTGCTTTTGTGATAATTTCACAAGCAATTCCAACGCATCATTCAACTCACATGTGGATAGCAATCCTAGTTTTCGTTTATCTTTTTCCATCTTACAATTGGTTCTGAACCGAACACACCATGCCACAATTCTATTTAATTTCGTTAAAGATCTAGTGTATTTGAAAGGAAAGTTATCCAATGGTTTTGTTGTCACCATACACATTTGCATTGCAGTCTTTAATTCAGGAATAACCATATCCTTTTCCCCTTCCCTTGTACTTGGCCAATCAATCTCCGGTCCTGCTAACCAAGGTGGTCCCTTCCACCACATGGTCTTATCTATGTTACGTGGTAACACTCCTCTTGATATCAAATCTGCCGGGTTTTCACTTGTGTTAACGTAGTGCCATTCATAACCTCCTGTGATTTCTTGTATCTCTGCTACTCTGTGAGCCACAAATGTTTTTAAAGATCTTGATTGTGTTTTTAACCATTTCAAAACAATTTGAGAGTCTGACCATAGGTGAATTCCATGAAAGTCCAGGTTTATACAGTTTATAATTTTCTTCACAACTCTTGCCGCCAGCAATGCCCCACACAACTCAAGTCTTGGTACCGTAATATGTTTAATAGGCGCCACACGCGATTTAGCACATAATAAACTGACTACGACTGATTCGTCCAGTAAAATTGCCCTGATGTAAACACAAGTTCCATATGCTGTTTCAGACGCATCTGAGAATGCGTGCAGTTCCAGTGTAGTTGCTCCTGAGCACACAATATGTCGTGGTATCGTAAGATGTTGTAAAAATTTTAATTCGCGTTTTAAGGTATTCCATTTCCCCATTAAAGGTTCTGGTAACACGTTGTCCCAGTCCAATTTATGAACCCACAATTCTTGTAACATAACCTTTGCAATCACCACACATGGACCAACTAACCCCAGTGGATCAAATAACTTCGATATTGTAGATAGCATGGCTCTCTTGGTTATGTCCGTTTTACAATTCCAATCCCCAAAATTGTATGATAGGTTATCTGTGTTAGGCGACCAATATAACCCTAGTGTTTTAATGTCAGAACTGCCTTTGATGTGTACTTCATTTTCCTCCTGAGAAGCATCTTTAATTTCCTTTAAAACCTTTGCGCTGTTTGACCTCCATTTTCTAAGCTTGAAACTCTCTCCTAGTATTGACTTGATTTCTCGATATAATTCCACTGTTTCTTCCGGAGTATTTGCACCCGTCAACAAATCATCTACGTAGAAGTCCTGAAGTACCTTTTTTGCCGCAGTGGGATATTTATCCTGACTCTCGTATGCTGTTTGTTTCAGACTTCTTATTGCCAGGAACGGGGCCGATGCCGTACCATATGTGACAGTGTTTAATGCATAATGTTTTAGTTCACTTGTGATATCCTCCCGCCACAAAATCCTTTGATAATTTCTCTGTGTTGGTTTGATCCATATCTGCCTGTACATTTTCTCCACATCTGCAGACAATACATATTTATAGGTTCGGAAACGCAGTAGTACATCAAACAAATCGTCCTGTAAATTAGGACCAGTATGCTGTATGTCATTAAGTGCCAACCCATTAGTTGTTTTACAGGAACCATCAAACACAACTCTCAATCTGGTCGTTGTGCTATTCTTGATGATGCCATGATGAGGTAGGTAGTAGGTTTCCCCCAACACTTCTTCAGGATTATTAATCAGAGACATATGTTTTAAATTTTCATACTCCTTCATGAACGTTACATATTGCTCTTTCAGCCCTTGATCCTTACCTAGTTTCGATTCTAAATTATAAAATCTTTTTGTTGCTGCCCTTAATGAATTTCCAAGTGTCATCCTTGGCAGCTTGAATGGAATTGCCACTACATATTTTTTATCCGCGTCCTTGTCAACATTTTCCAAGTAATGTCTTTCACAATATTTTTCATCAGCATTTGCAATTGTTCTACTCCCATATTCCTCTACTTCCCAAAATGATTGTAGCTGATGTTGAATCCTCATATTTGAAAAATTGCAAACCGTCTTTACCATGCTCGTACCACACCCATAAGTTCCTGCAACCACATACCCCAACACCGTTTTTTGTAGGGGTGGTTGTCCGTTCCTTAACTCCATCTTCTCTTGACACAACAGGTCCCAGAAGATGTTCCCGCCTAACAATATGTCGACTTGGCTCGCCTTGTAGAACCCTGTATCGGCCATTCTCACGCTTGGTGGTATTTTAAATAACTTAGGATCGTAAGTCTTTGTCGGAACATCTCCTGTGATTTTGTCAAGCACAAAACAAGAAATCTTCGCCTTGTACGGATAATTACATGATTCAAAGATCACTTCTACCCTATGTTTTATCTTGAACTCTGCCTGGCTAATTCCTATCACCGATATTTCCGCCTCGCACATTTTTAGGTTTAATTTATTGCATAAATGCGAAGTTATGAAACTGCTTTCTGAACCACAATCCAACAATGCTCGACAAAGCCGACTATGGCCCTTGTTGTCCTGAATTTTGATTACTGCCGTTGATAGTAACACTAAATTGTTATCCATTAATCGCGAAGTTAACGCAACCTTACTACCGCTTGCTTCTTCACCTTCACTTGCCATGTGTTCATTATTTTCTCTTCCTCTACCGTAGTGAAGCAAAGAGTGATGTTTTTTATTACATTTTTTACATGTAGAGCCTCTGCAATCATAGCTAAGATGATTGCCCTTCAAACAGTTTATGCATAACTTTTTCTTTCTCACCTCCTCCGTACGTTGATTCTCATTCAATTTCAGAAATGTTTCACAAGTGTAAATATAATGATCGTTATTCCCACAAAAATTACACATCTGCTTACCCTTTACCGTTACCAATGTTGTAATATTTTCCCCTTGCTTATTACCCAATTTTGACTGATATTTATTTGAACCAGTAACAACATTACCTTTGGCCCCTTGATTTTCCAAAGTTTCCAATACCTCACACCTGCCCTTTAAAAATGTTTTTATATCCTGTATTGTAGGAAAGTCCTGACTTAACCTACTTAATTCCCATTCTCGCCTTGTCTGATTGTCCAGCCTTGTGACAATCATATAAATAATCAAGGAACTCCACTCTGGGACTGGTTGTCCCAGAGCTTCCAGCGAAAACAAATGTTTTGAAAACTCATCCGAAAGTTTCCTTAATTCGTTTGCAGATTCTATCTTTACACCCTGTATATTAAACAATGCTTTAATGTGATTGTTTACTAACAGTTTTTTATTTTCGTACCGTTCACACAAAATGTTCCACGCAATGGAGTAATTAGCGTTACAAATTTCCAATGATTTAATCACTTGAGCAGCCTGTCCCTGCAGACTGGACTTCAAATAATGTAGTTTTTGAGTATCGCTAATGTTATCATTTCCATGTACCAAAGATATAAATAAATCTCGAAATTCCACCCAATTCTCATAAACCCCGCTAAATTTTGGTATTTGAACAGGTGGCAACTTTAAAAAGGGTCTTGTATCGGTAGCCCCAGTAACAGCACCAACACAATCGTTTGTGGAATCGTCTCCTGCACCCTCCGCAGCCTTTTTAATGAAATTTTTTGCCTTAGATATAGCTACAAAGAAATCTGTTTCGAATTTTTCCCGCTCACCGTATTGTTCATTTAAATCCTCATTACTACAAATTTCCTCAATTTTTAATTGAACCGCATTAAATTCCTGATAAAGTTCCTCTATTTTTCCAACCCTTATCTCTAATTCAATTATTTCTGTTTTTGTAAATTCATAATCCGCATCAAATTTATTTAAATAATTAACAAAACAGGTTAAACTTTGTTTCTTACCCGCCCTTTTACGTTTTAATAATGTGATTTCTTCCATTGTTTACAGATTAAAAACACACCGCATGCACATTTGTAAGGAATAAGATAAGGAAATTGGACTCACCCAGAGAAGTATTCAAATACCAATGCCAGCTGTACGGAAGTAACACTGCAACTCCACTGGTCGATTGGATTAACACGATGCTGCACCATTAATTTACTCGAACTTAACTGCTATCTTGCCTATTGATTATTACCAATCCAAATCCGGCTCGAAGGACCAAATGTTGCATACATTTAATAATACATAACGAACGAAAACGTTTATTTACATACAAAAATATAAAGTCATGTACATTGCAACGTGGTTGTTAGTGGACTGTTTCTCGCGCACACATCCAAATCCCCCACTTCAACTTAAGTCCTTAACAGTATTTTTAAAAATCGACCTTCGAGTGACACGAATATTAACGAACCGTTTGAACACTTCTCTCAACCATCATCCTACGTTCCGTCGAACCACGTTCGAATTTTCTAACAATGACGTCACTTGTTCATCACTAAAACGCGATTTTCCTTCATTCGTGAACCACGTTAGTCGCTAAAATTCGCCTATGATTGTATTGCAACCACTGAACTCAATAATAGAGTTCAGTGATTGCAACAAGCTGATGCACATAACACGTTTGCGGCACATCACCACAGACTATTTTGCATCTTTTTCCGGGAGCAAAATTTTGGTCAATTTACAAAAAAAAAACAAATAGGTACCTATCTAAAGGATGTTTTCGCACAATATGTGTTTTCTTTTTGCATCGCCACAGGGTTAGGTAAAGTCACAATTATCACGTGATTGAAGTGCCCTGCGTCAAGCTTGCGTCATAAGACATTTCTGCCTCGGGTTAATATAAAACTTAAATAAAGCTTTTAAAACGAATAGGGTTATTGAGAACTGAGTCAAATTATTTTTATAAAACGAATGGTGTGTTATTGACAGAGCTGACTTAAGTCCACCACAACGTGCAAAAAGAAAACACCTATTCCCTTCATCTAATAAAAAAAATGAATAATAGCTGCGTTGCAATATTTTTGCTTTTCTGCCAAAATCGAACAAAATAAATCCAAAATTTGTCTACGAATTCGACTACATTACGAACATTTTTGATAGATACCTTCCGTTTTGTTTAAAATATATAAGTTTAGATTTGACATTTTATCATTATGTACTTAACGTACCTATTTTAAAAAAGCTTTACATAAAAATTAGTCTTGAGCTTTTTTCGTGCAATAGGTCTAACTATAGATATTTTGTTGAGCGTGTTTAGCTTCTTCCATACCTCAAAAATAATTTCCAAACGTTTTCAAATTATCCCAATCGTATTGCTCACGCCTGTTAATAAGTACCTACGCACTATCGTACCACATTTTTGCAGTACCTTTTAACTTGGGAAAAGTGCTTTTTCGTGCAATTTATGAAAGATGATTAGGATGATTAACAGTTTCCAACCACCTCATAGTGATTGAGTCAGAGGCAAGATAAAATTTAGAAATTAAAGTGTGACTCACCGAAACGCTCTGGTATACCCGGGTTGCACAGATGGTAAAAACTATACCTCCTGTGTATACGACTTCTTCCGCCGTAGACGATGAAGAATACCGTTTTTCCTCCCTTGGTTTCGGCCCTTCCTCACACTTCTGATGATAGGGAAAGAGCACACGCGTCGACACATCTACACCGCACGAATATTTATTTAAGACTACCTTTACCGAATACCGTATAACAAATGTATTATCAACACAGAACTAGTTTTAGTGTCAAGGGGTTAACCGACACCCGTCTCGTTTATCCTTTCCAGGTCCGGCTCCGCTACATGTAACGGTTTTTTCATGACGGACAACTAAATAACTATTACATATTATGCCTTTTTTCTACATAACCTTACATTACAAAAGTTAGTAATTTGTAATAATTTTGTTTACAAGACAAGCGTACATTAATGCAACTTGTACATGCTTTTCTCGTAGAATATTCACAAAATAAAAAAGTCCTGTCGCGTGACCCTTCTGAACTGCTCAGGAAAAAACCTAATGTTAGTTTGACTTGTTGAGTTTTTTTTTAAATTCCTACAACTATTTTTAACTGATCGCAAATATGGTGGACTTGGTATTTATTACAGCATCAAGTTGTGATGAATGGCGTAAGTTGCGGTAAATGGGTTTAGTTGCGCTTCAGTTTTTACACCACTTTGAGAATAGTTCAAATGTAACATAATAGTTATTAGCAGTAAGTTTAATAATAATTCATTTTTCATTAATAGTTAATACTATCGAATTATTAAAAGCACGTGTATTTCTGGATCAACTATATTAATTCTGGAGACAATCATTTCATAATTATGATATTAACACACGCAACGTTTGGCTTTGGCGCGCTTATCTACAAAAAACGAACCCAACTCCATCTGTAACTACATTGTGTAACTAAAAGAGGGCGCCTTTTAAGACCTGGAAGTTGTAGGACGGAGGAAAACCAGTGGTGTAGTCGTAAATTTTCCAGTGTGGGAACGTTCACCACCTTCTGAGAATTGACTAACATCGAACTATAGCCCCTAGAAACACAGGTCGCCTATTCATATATAGAATTCTAGGAAAAAGCAGAGTTGGAACGCCGTTCCCACGCTTTCCGCTCCACTATACCACTGAAGAAAACCATTGAAGTGTACGCTATTATAAGCAACTGGAAGGGATACGGACGATTTCAATGCATTGTAGGCGTTGAGGAGTAGGTGCTTTTGTCGCCTTCTAGCTTGTTGCAGTAGTAGAGCAGACAAGAGAGACAACTGGGACCAGTCAGATCAAGAGAGAGAGAAAGTGAAGGATAGTTTTAGTGGCACTGTAACAGTGCGCATGCTCAAACCAAAATAAATGCAAGGAAAGGGTAAATGTTGGCAAATACAATCATCCGCAAACAGTATTTTAAGGTAAAACTCTATCATTGTTTCCCTTCTTTGTCGATCTGACTAGACCCACAAACTTTGATAGTAGCGCATTTCATGTAGTACTTATGTAGTATATTGAAAGCCTGCATTTTATGCTCTGTGTCATGGTTTGTATGAGGTTGCATGCAAAAGAAAAAGATAGAGGTACCCATTCATTGAGAGTTGCTTAACTTGGCTGTGGCTTCAGTGTTACTTTTGCGCCTTTCCACAGTTGCGTATAGCGTACAGTTGAATGAGGAAAACAAAGAAGCAGTTAAAATGAACGTAAATCTTCGAACATATAACAAAAGGAAAGAACATGTATATGGCAAAATGAGTAACATTAATGGTTTACCAATATGGCTACCTACTGTGACGTATTCCGAAGAGTCATTGGCGTACTGTTAAGCAGGGTCGTAAATCCAACATTTGTATGTTTACGCGCCTGCTGTAAACAAAATAAAATGCATAAATTTTTTTTTTTAATTTTATTGCCCTTTAAACATAATTAATTTGGTATGCATATTTCTAATTTTTTGCACATTCTCTATGTTCTTAACCGTATAATGAATTCTACGCTACTGGTAATGTTTTAATTTTAAATCGACAAACTGCACGCTACACCCATTTGACCAATCACAAATGGTTTACTGTTACGTCACTGTGACGTAAAGCCTGCGTAACTTCCGTTACATTGTACCATCTACTAAACTATAGGGATATTCCTTCCTTTTGTTATATGTTCGAAGACGTAAATATATATTTGGTGATAAAATAAAAACCCTAAAATTTTGATGTCATATTTATCGCCAAAAAGAGAGAAAGCCATGTTCACCTAGAACTGGCCGAAGGAAAAACATGGTAAAGAAACCTTCGGTTATGTTTTCAAGAAACTAAATACACAAATTAAACAAACCACACAAAGAAATATGATGAGGTGAGGGGGACAATAGTAACATAAAAATGCCTGCAATGAAAACATATAAATGGTAATCAAATTCAGTTATGTAAGTAATTCAAAAACTAAAAAAAATGTGTACACTCGGTACTCAAGGCCAGAGACTAAAATACCCACTACTTATACTCCTACCCTTGTTCGCCAACGACCCCATTCACTATACATACAAAAGCACATATAAATGGTTAATTTTTCGGACTAATCCGAAAGGTGCAGACTGTCTTGGTTGCGACCTTAATCTGCTAGTTGTGCTAACTTGCTGTTTTTAATACCCAGCATCACCTCTGCACGGGAGAAAAATTAGTTAAGTACATCCACAAAGGCTCTTACATAAATGAGGGAGTACTTTAGCAACTCTAAGATTAAGTTTGAAGCAAGTGTGCGGCTCTTATTGAGAAACGAATGTATACATGAAGAAACCAAGAAAATTAAAATTAAATTAAAATAACTGAATTCAACATTTTAACACACAAGAAACCTCTCGCCCCTAATTCAATAGGTAACGGAAGTTTATTATCCGTATAATATATAACACTTTATACAAAACAAATCAAGATGGACGGCACCACAACGGTAATTTGGGTAAACAGGTCAATGTAGAATAATCTATAAAATAATTTCATTGAATGACAAGTTATTATAAAATATAAATCGCCGATTTGAATAATTAACATTAATAAAACAGATGAAATTCATGCATTAGAACATTAGTTTTCTGATCGCGATACAGAAAGCATCGACTTCACCTACAGCTAACTGCAGAACCAGCCCAACTCGGTTCAACCTACTGCTTCGTCAGGTGTTTGCTACATGCAGCATTTTTAACCTGTATATATTGGAAATAAATGTTTTTTCACGATAGAAGATTTAACCCACGTTTCAATGGATACAAAAAAACAATTGCATGTTGTGTATGTTTAATAATTATGTATTAATAGAAAAATACAAGTTTATCAATCAGTTATGAGGAACTTAAATACAATTAATTTATCACAAATTCATTCTTTATTAATTAAATGATTGCGTAACATTATTTGTACGGTTGGATCCGAACACGTACGGGCCCTTTCAATAATACCATCGTAAATCTTCCGCACTTTAGGAAGTGGCATTATTTCGTCGGGTAACAGGGATACACCCAAAGACAAACAAACGGGTCCATCGCTATAGTCGATAATACTTTCAATAATAACCATACGACTTTCTTCGTTACTTCCACTTAAATGCGACAATGAAAGATCTTTAAAAACAACCTCAAAACATTTTTTTAATTCGTTTACGTCGGCGCATCTTTTTTCGTGCAAATCGAGAAAAAATTTCGAAATTTCAGTACCGATCGTAACGGCCGATTTATGTTTGCGAGAATTACAAAGCATTAAACACAAGTGTAGATGTATGTGATCGGGTAGTACGTAACAAGGTTCCACACCTTCATTCCAAAGCGTGACGAACTTGACGAAATTGTTTTCGTTGGCGAACTTGTCGTCGATAAAATCGGTACATAGTTGCTTGATGAGGTTGTAAGCGATTTTTGGGAAGAGAGGCGAACGGTTTCGGATTTCGGAAAAAATTTCGGGTAAATTGCTGTGGGTGGAATGCATGATGTACGTTGATGTAAACGAGTACATTTTTTCTTGAAAACTAGTGTCGTTTGAGGTGAAAAGGTGTTGGCGTATCAAATTCGTGCAAAAATCTACGGGTAACATGGTAATGTTGGTTTTGGTGATTGCGGCCAGCACTTTTCGTTTGTTTTCTTCGATTGTTTCTTTATCGGTCAGTCGATCTAGTGATTGCCAGGTGAACAAAACGTAGACGGAGAAAAATTCTTTGGGAACTTTTTTCAGTCTCACTATCAGTATTTTAAACGTTTCCGTGTCATCGACGTCAACCGTTTTCATACTGTCCTGTACCAACTGCCACATGTAAGGATCCGGATTTCTTAAGAAATAATTTAGAACGGATTGAAACAAAGTTTTACGTATCGAAGCATTTTTTTCACTTTCCATAACTTTGCTTAACAGATTGTTGGTTGTCGTTTTGTTTAGTAACTTAAATGAAAGAAAGATCGAATGCTTTCTTATAGATACTGCCCGTTTGCCTAATTTGTTTAAAAAATCCTCAAGTCTGTGCTCGGCTGTGTTGTGAACTATATGGTATAAAGATTTTTGTGCAAATTGCATGTAATCGCCCTGACAGAAATGTAAAATAGGCTCGAGGGCAGAAAATGGATTATTAAAGTATCGAAAAGACGTAGGTACGGCTTGTTGTAAATTATATTTTGGATTGTCAAGATTCGCGACAGAATCAACGGGATAAAGGTCTCTGACGGATTTTAAAAACTCCTCCTCGTGTGTCGATACGAATGATAGTATATAAATGGCGTAACGTTTCTCGTGGTTACATTCGAGATTATTATCCATCTCTTTTTTGCAAATTGTGGCAATCTGTTGTTGGATGTTCGAGTCGGCTATATTTCTAAATAAATGCCGCAATGTATCTAGCGACATGTACGATTTGAATATTTTTTGAAGTAACGATTCTAAATGCTCCACCATGCTCAACGGATAATGTTTGATTATTCGTGCAGCGCCGTGTAAAACTTTGCTTTTAGAAAATAACAAATTTAGCAGATTCATTTCGCTAGCTTTCTCATACTCGCCAATTAAACATTCGATTGCAACTTCGTGAGCGGTAGAATAATAATCCTTTTCTTCTAACATTGTTGTCAGTTTGTTAATCGCAGATGTATATGAGAAAATGGATATCCTCTCATTCGGATGACGCTTGTTCCAATGACAAATGGAACGAAGGAACTCCATATAAGAATATTTTAAGTCATCATTTTGAAAACATAATGGAATAATTTCGTAAAATTCGTTCAGGCATCGTTTTTCATATTCTGGATTGAAACATAATATATTATAACGCCCATAACATATTTTTACATATAATTTCAAAGGTTCGGTTATAGGTAGACCATTCTTTAAATTAAAATACGTTAATGCGATAATAAATTTCTCGGTTATAAAGTTAGAAAGATTGCCGGCACAACATACTTGAATAAATTGTTTAAGATGCTTCCAATGCTCTTCCTTTAGTTTTTTTAATTTAAAAGAATCGTGCAAAGTATTCAAAAATGCCGTTTTCACCTTAACGTGATCATTTCTATGTCTACTCATGACATATTCGCAAACGTCGGCTAACGCGACCAAATCGTTATTAACTTTGCAGGTTTGTACTAATGCGACGATAAGTTTTTCACGCTCCTTTATAATAGAAGTAGACGAAAGTTTCTTTTTAAGTAACGTAACGGATTGCTCACTATTCATAAAACTAATCCATTGTTCTTCGGACACTTCAGTGGGTTTCTCATGCGTCCGCAACCAATTTTGTTTAAAATCGGGCGACATCCATTCGAAAATTTTCGGAACGATAAATTCGGAATGAGCCAGTACTTCCCCACCATAATGAAGCTTAAACGTTGAAAATAATATATCAAGCTTCTCTTCGTTTGTCGGTAAAACATTCAGTAAAGATAAATATTCGTCAAAATTATCGCGTAAATCGCTAACAGATTTTGGAAATATGTCGAAAAATACTGTGCGAAAATCTTCACGTAAACATCTACCGATTTCGTTTACGTCCAATAATTTATACAACTTACGCGAATGCTTTAAGAAATACTGCTCGTGATTAATCAAGAAATGGCGAGTCGCTCGTTTACCTAACCGAAATCTCTGATTACACCTCTCATCGAATTTGATTAATATTTCCGGATCAGTACGTATTAAATGACGAAAAACGTACTCGTATTTTTCGCCAAGATTAATGCTTGGATCGTCGAACAATTTTTCAATTAGATTTGAAGTAATCGACGGATTCTTCTCGATTGTAAGCAGCAGTTGTTTCGGCGTCAGCTCGACTCTACCCATTTTCAATGTTTGTAAAATCAAACCCGGGCTGCAACTCGGAAGAAGTTTACACGCCAAATATAATCCGTAGCATTCTTTAATCCAATAAAAAAATTCGTCACCTTTAATCGGATCGTCGATATTTAAAGTTAAACGGTTCAGCAGTTTTAGTTTTGTGTTATAGGAAATATTTGGAAAAATATCCGAGACCAATTCTTCTCCGGTTATATTTTCGCAAATATTTTTTATAAACCAATCCTCCTTTAACAGCTTCTCGATGACGGCAAGGTTTTCGTTTTTTAATAATTTAAACATTTCGTCAGTGTTCTTGAAAAAAATCGCGACATCTGCTTTAAAAGTTTCTTCTAGTTGAGTCGAGGGACATATTTCGGCAAAATTGATCGTAGAATTAACGTTATCCTTTAGGAGTTGATATAAATTCTTCTTCCTTTCGGCGATTGTTATTCCACTTAACGAATGGAATGCAGAAACAAATTCGGATACCATTATGCCTGCAAAAATAATTTTGTAAGTGAAACAAAATAGCAATACGTCACCCCCATGCTCACTGTACTACATGGGGGAGCAACTAACACACACAGTATCAGTCAGACTGTGATTGATCCGAATCTGACCTTAATGAGTATCTCTGATTTTATAATGACTTGGTAAGTCATTTCAAAACCGACACTGTCAGATCATAGAATATTTCTTTTGAAATTAACCGCAATCTCAAGGGCGCAGATATTCGCTTATGCAAACGTCTCCTGAGTCCTGCTCACACTACATAAACACCCCGTGGTGGTGCAGGCGGTCCCAAAGGCAAAACACCCACACAACCAACTAGGAGGAAGGAGGAAGAAAGCTTAAAACAATACCCAAAGCATATTGAAAGGCATTAAAGAAAAAGCCTTGGGAGTTCTATAGAATCTTCCTCGCGCCTAAAAAAATCCCAGCTAGTCTCAGAGACATATTTTGGACAAAAAACATTTACAGCACGAAAAAGACTTCTCAAGCGAGTCATTACAACTAAACGGCTATCGAAAAAGGTGCATTTTCAAAGACATTCAACGTGCTGAACAGACAAGGTGGACAGAAGAAGAAAACGCTGATCGTCCCAAGGACATAGCATTCCTTCCTTACAGTTATGGAGTAACGGACCAAATTGGCGAAGTTTTGATGAAGCATAACATCAAAGCTGTCTTTTCAACAGTGAACAGCGTTTGGCAACGACTCCGATCGGTAAAAGACGTCATGCCATTGACAAAAACGTCCGATTTCTACCAAATACCATGCTCTTGTGGAACAAGTTACATAGGACAAACAGGACGCGCCATAGAGCAAAGGATTAAGAAACACGAGGGTGACTGTAAGAACATGCCTATTTTAAAGTCATAGTTATCGCGGAGCAGGAATCGACAGAAGGAGAGTATAGGCTTGGGTTTGAGGACACGAAAGTACTGGTACGAGTTTCGAACTACATCCCTCTGAATAATTAGAGAGGCGATGGGGATCGAGAAGCGTCCACTGAACATGAACATGGAGCACAGGTTCACACTTAGTAGGGCTGGATGCCAGTTATTAGTAAATAAAAAAAATTGAGAGAAAGCGAAAGTTACAGTTCAACAACAACCACTCCCTCTGATTTCCAGTGAAAATAACAACCAATCAGGATTGAAACAGTCAGCGAGATTAGCGGCAGTCAGGCCTGGCAAACCTAGACTTAACAGCTCACCACCACAGGGAGCTAAGAGGATGGATTATCATCCCAAAAAACCTTGCTTTGGCTAACAAGGTAAAACGCAAGGCAAGCCTTTCAACTCAGGCTGTGTAACAAATCTAAACTAACAGAATTAATCAATTTCAGCTTTTCCGCTGGTTATTTTCCCTCCTGTTTAAAAATAAATCATATAACACCATAGCAAAAGCTAAAAATAAATCATGTTCAAATTTTCGTGTCAACTTTTTCAAAAATTTTCGAAGCTATTGTTAAAGATCAAGCTCTATTTTTTGTGATCTAAATAAGGCCTTTGATGTGATCGATCATCCACTAATGTAGGGTAAGATAGAAGCATACGGTTTTCGGGGCATGACTAATGATGGATTTCGTTCATACCTATCTGACCGACAACAAGCAGTTAAAATATTAGATCATAGCAGTGACTTCAAATCTTCGCATGAATTCAAGTGGAGTACCACAGAGATCAGTTCTGGGTCCACTTCTATTTACACTATTTATTAATAACCTCGCTTTGTTGAAAATGTCTGGAAAATTTATATTGCACGTAGATGACATCATAATAACTTGGTCTCACTTACACCCTCACACGTTGGAAGATCGAATAAATGAAGACCTAGGATTGCCAAGAAGATGGTTGTTGAAGAATAAATTAACAAATAAGTTTAATAAAACACTGACAAGAGAAAGCTAAAACCTGGCTATTTAAACTTATTCTGTCAGGTCACGGTTGACATTGTTGGGGTGTCCAAAGACCTAAATGCCCTCACGGATTTTCCTTTGGTAGAAGGAGGAATGGGATAGAGACTTGGATTCTTCAAACAGAATATTGTGGTTGTCTTGAAAAGAATACTCAGCAATAGCGGACTTGGAGCTGGAGGGGTTCGAATTTATCTTTGGGGTTGGGTAAGATCTGATTGACGGATGTGTCACTTTCTTTACATAGCCAGGTTTACCTTCCTTTTGTCAATGTCAAGGTGTGCAGTTTAGTGTAGTAGCGTGTGTTATTCCCCCTCACGAAAGTGGGCGAAACGTTGAATTTTTCAACATTGATACGATCCGACCCTGGAAGTCGTCTTTATCTTACAAAATCGAAAGGTCCACTTTTCTGCAACAATGACTTTGATGGTGTTGTTAAAGCGGCAAATAGGTTCGTACAGTTTATTACTATACTTCTTGATGAAAAAAGGAAAATAATGCAGAGTGTGTGCTCAACGTTACCTATACCTGACTACCACATTAACATTAACACTAAACTTTACAACGTATACCTACAAGTACTCAGTCAACCACATCTCGAATATATCCTACTGATGTAAATTGAAAAAGAGAAAGTTGCATCAATCAATCAACAATGTGTTAATTATTAGCAAGTTCTCTGAACTGAGTGCAGAGTTCAAAAGAGTCACGAAAAAATTAAATTTATTTTTCAATTTATTGCTAAGCATGTTTAATCAGACCAAGGTTTTCATGAAAAAATTCATCTCGGGAAAAAACAAAAATATGCACATACAGAATTTTAAGAGAGCAATCGGAATATACCTAACAATAAATATAGGGTGAACAGGTCGATACGGAGCCACGATTATTCGAAGCACCCTGTATGTTTATAAATATTTTACAAATGTGAAATGGTTCGTATCCTACAACTTTTCTTTGAAACATTTTTAATCCGTATGATATTGAATGAAATATTGGACTTCCTCACACTAATGGGCTACCCCTCGGGCTACCCTGTATATAAGATTTCTATAGTTATGTTAAATTTGTTGAATGCAGAATAATTACTTGGATTTACAGAATTATTAGAGCACACTTTGCTGTTCAACTGTTCTTCGCAACAACTCCTCTCCCAATCCCTCTGAACACTAGGTGATTCCGAACATTAAAGGTAAAATGAGGAAGTGCTCAAATATCGGCTCAAATACTCCAAAACCAAATCATATCATATTTTTGTAAAACAACAAAATTTTGGACATAGACAAATCAAGTAAAATTTTTTATTTTTATCTTAGGCTTAAGTTATTTGTTGAACTTTTGGAGACACAATTACAACAAAACAAGGAGCACTATTTTAAAAGTCACTATTTATAGCAGTACCTACCGAAGAACCTGCACATAGACAAGCAATAGGTACAGCAAGAGACCAAACTACGGAAATAGAATTCGAGTATCTATGGCACAGTCTAGATACAACCCAGTCATTTCACTCCCATGCAATTCCTTTGATCTTCGGTGTCATCCCGGTTTCCATTGCGCATTATGCTGGGAGTGATTCCGGATGCGGAGATTTTAAATATCACGACCCGCCGTATTGATTGATTTTTCATACTTTGTACTATCACAGATAGATGTTATAACACCGGTTTACTGCGCATTATGCTGGGATTCTTACAGTATATATATATATATATATATAACTTCCGGAACATGAATTGCGTGGGAGTGAAATGACTGGGTTGTATCTAGACCAGGGGTGCACAGACTTCTTCAGACCAATAAATATTATTGAGGGGCGGGCCGCAAAAAAATTATTTATAGAATTAAGAAAGTCCCTAGCTAGAAGCTCCATATGATCGATGAAGGAATTAGAAAAGATCTTAATTTCAAATCAAGCAAATGTTTATTTATTATATTTGTGTCAATTTTTACAAAAAAACTACCTACTTAAATATTTTAATTTGATGGATGACATTGCATCGACTTAACAATTTCTTTAATATTTGGGTCAATTGTTGTGGCATTCCAGCAAATACATAAAGGTTTTTTTACTTTGTTGTTTGGAAAAACTTTCAATGTTATTTGCATGTAGATTGGGGGGCCGCCAGAAAAACAACGGCGGGCCGTGCATCCCTGATCTAGACTGTGTCTATAGTATCAAATAATGTTACAATTTCAAATATTTAGCAATTAATTACTGGGTATTGAGAGATGTTTAGCCAAATTCTCTTGTACCACTCAAATACATATAAAAAAGTAAATGGATAGCTTACCTCCTTTAACAAACACAAAGTTGAAGAAAATATTTGTCCATTCGATGGATAAAGAGGAATAAGATGAGCGGTGCCTCTTGAACTAAACATTTACACACAAGCAAACGATTTCAATCATGGTTATTCTTCTGATTAAATATTGTGCAATATTGAGAAAGGGGGGGTTGAATCACTGTAGGCAAATCTTGCATTGCATTAGCTCTACTTTTTGAAAAAATTACCCCCTTTTACATTTTCAAAGTATTTCATATGCAAAACTAATCATTATTCCAGAACAATTTGTTTTGTAGATTAGGTTATGTGTGGTTATGTCGCTCTGTTCTGTTATATTGTCTAATGTAACCAGTGGTGTAACATATTATATTACCTATGGGTGTAACTAGTTACTAGTTACTAGTTAGGCGGCCTCTAGACGGTCAATAATATTGCACAATATTAGGAATTGTGCAATATTATTGACCGTCTACGTCTAGTATTGAGATTTGCACAATGATTGAGAAAAAGATTGAACGAGTTTAATTTTTATTGCACAATATGTTTTCATTGAACCGTATAGGGTTAATATTGCGCAATATTGTTTAGTCCACGTTTAGCATTCGAAGAACAAAGACGTTCGCATAAAAGATGGCTGAGAAGCAGAAAATTAAATTTTCGTTTTTTAAGTTTAATAAGCACCACGATAGCTGCAGCCAAATACTGGTCCGACATTTTCAACAAGCAACACTATGTAGGCAGAGGTGCTACTCATGCGAAAGAATTGACGCTTGTTTGCCGTCAATATTATTGTGCAATAAATATTGATCGTTTGGGTTCGAGGGGTCATACAATAATATTGCACAATAAAAGTATTGTGCAATATTATTGACCGTCTAGGGGCCGCCTTACATATTTCAGGATCTCGACCACATCTCGACCTTTGTTTACATACAGAGTGACCCACTCACAATTATCACGTGATTGAAGTGCCTTGCGTCAAACTTGCATCATAAGACATTTCTGCATATTATCTATGCATTTAAAACGAATAGGGTTATTGAGAACTAAGTCAAATTATTTTTATAAAACGAATGGTGTGTTATTGACAGGGTTGACTTAAGTCAACCACAACGTGCAAAAAGAAAACACCTAATATTGCAAGAGGAATGTGTCGAAATCATAGAAAATGATCGAAATCACTGGAAATCATCAAATTTCACTCAGCATATTGCCGACATAGGCACCATAAAAATATATAGGGCCTGTCACCGTTTTTTTAATCTACTTAACGTTTATCCAATACAAAAAGTCGTCGCATCTCAGCTTTAGTTGTGGATTTTTTCCTTCATCACTTTGTCGAATCGAGCTCTTTAAGCGCCCGATCGTTAACACCCTTTGTTGTGCACTAATTGCGGTTTTTTTTAACGCAAGTCCTCCCCCGACCCGAACTATAATTCCTATGTGGTCAATAAGGTGGTAAAGAGATAGCCGAGACGATTGCCGTATGTTACGGACCATGTTGTTTCGACGTTTTTTGGTCGCACATTTCGTTCCGCTTTTTTGTATTGCCCATGGTGATCACGTCGGGGTCACCAATTTAGTTTTTATTACAAATTAAACGCTTTCTAACAATTATAACTGGGCAGTGTCAGTACAGTAGTTTCCATAGCACTATAAAATGCTTGATTTCCTTGCACGAAATTTGTCTTTTTAATTGAAGTTGGAGGAGGACTCGAACGTTCCCTTAAGAAATGATTGCCTTAGCAAGGCAATAACGCCGGCTCTTTTTTATAAATCTTTGGAAATATTTTTTTTTTAAGAAAAATCGTAGAGGACTGCCAAATTTTTGGAAAATAAATTTTCCAGGCGTTATTGCCTAATAGGTATTAACGTTGCAAACTTACAGCATTTTTGGGATTTGTCCTAAACGCACTTTTAAGATAAGTTGTCATGGAAAAACAGCCCAAATTGTGATCACTGCACTGTGATAATGTCGTGTTGATGGTAGGCAACACATCTAACGCGCTCTGCTCATTATAATTGTGGCGGCCAGTTATGAATTATCATTAGCCTACAGGAGTTTTACATACCTATAGATAAAAAGACCTACTAGAAACTATTATAGATGATCGTGATTACGTTGCCCGGGTTGTGTGGGGTTTGCCGGGTAGGCGTTTGTTCAAATTTGTAGAGGGTTTGTTTTGAAGTTTTGGCGGGAAAGTTGAGTCTTAGCGGCGACTTTTAAATATTCTCTCTCTGGTTTGAATTTTGTTAGTGTAGTGTGAAGTAGCGTTAGGACCTGGGGGTTGGAACACTAGAAGCAATTCGATGAAATGGCTGGAGTTTTTGCCTTTTGCGTAAGAAGGTTGGAGTTGTTTGGCCAAATGTCACGTCAATAGTTCGTATTGGTGAGCCTATTGAGTTGACCCTCATTTCTTTTGGTGTATTAAAAATGTTTACAAGCGTTTTCTAAAAATTAATAGTTATAAAAGTACGTGAAATAATATTCTGAACCACAATATTTATACAGGGTGAGCTTTCAATAATATCATTGAATAGTTTATTCAATGATAATATTTAAATCGACAAAGACTAATTTTGCAAGTCAGTCCTGGAAATTGAATAAAATAATTATCATAACCATGGAAACATATTTAGTACTTATTTTAAGTTAATTTTTTAGATTAAATGCTTCTTACTTAAAATTTGTAAAATAATTTCACACATTTTGCCAGAATTTCAAATTTGATTAAATTTGATTTAAATTTTGATCGCCTGTAACAATTAGGTAGGAATAGCATAACTTCGCACTAAAATATGAAATCAATCAAACCAACATTAATAAAGTTATGGCGTAGACTAGTTTCAGTCAAAACTCATAAATCACCCTGTAGATTATTAAGCAAGAGGAGTAGACATTTTTAAATGCCCATTTTATGTTCCCTTTAGAGACCTCCATACGCGGTAAGAGTATGTACAGTTCCTCATCACTCGCCCTGTATATACCCAATACATTTGAAAATATAGCGCGACATTACAATTAAACTCCCGGTGAGAACTAGTTCATCTACACCATATTCTTGCATTTAATCGACTACCTACCATTTTACCCTTGCTAAGCGTCGAATTCAGGATTTAATGTAAAACAATACACAACGCTACGCCACTGCAGTTATTAATTTGATTTTTCAAAAATCATAATTGGCGTCATCCCGTATCAATTTTATAAACTAATCTACCCATCTTCTACATATGTATTTAAAAGGTTTAAAGACTTACTAAAAAATGTTGACATTGACATATTATATATTATGTGAATCTTTACATACTGTTTATGTATGTTTAATTTATTAAATAGATATTTAAATTAGAATGTAGATAAATTCGGTTCTCACCATACACAATTCTTTAATTCAATTTTAACTGCTGTGGGCCTTTCTTAATCCTGTAAATATTATTATCAAATGTATTTAACAATGAGTGCGGATTCTGAAAAGGAGGAAGCCCTAAATTTGGTGAGTTTTACTTACTCCATTTAAGTTTATTATCTTATCATTTAATTAACTTTATATTTTTCAGCAAAAGGAGTTCGAATGGGTTCTCCACAAGGAAGTTCACACAGCTTTAGAACAGATTCATCAAATTTTAGTTGTAAGTTATGTTTTTCGTCGCGTAACTAGTCGACCTACATTTCCCATTTTAGGAATGTGCCAGACGATTTCCCGTGCAGCTATACGGTAATGATAACTCGACTAAACAAGATAAATTTGTACTCTCCGTACCGCCTGATCAATTAAAATGTTTCATTACGTTAACGGGAGATAGTATTTCTCATGCTGTAAGTTACCCCCTTAAGCTCTATCGATACGGTAACGGGCGATTTTTTTAGGATATTACTTTTAAAATGCTAAGACAGCCGACGACGATGATACGTACCAGTATTGTGAGCGATAATCCGTGGAAATTGCAACAAATTCAAGACGCCGCCAATCACTTGCAGCAAGCAATTTATCACATTGACGACGTGGGAAAAAACTACAAGTTTAAGTAACTCGTTAACCAATTAAGAACGTTCAACGTAAAATTCTACACTTTTAGGTCATCGGATGAAGTTCTCCATATTTTAGGAAATATTTTAGGTAGCCTACAAAGAGGTCGGACCAGTTTAATAGTACCACGAAAACGAACTATGGACGATTTAATCAAAAGCCGTAATATGGTACGAATTACTTCGTAACGTCGCCCGTCGTTAATACACGTCATTTTAGAAATCGCTCTCACCAAATTTACCGGAAGATATGGTTATAAGCTTCTATTTACAAAGTCATAAATTAATCGTAGCACTTTACCAACTCAGCAACAACCACGGTATTATGAAAATCGATTCTAGTCTCGCCGAGTGTTCAGTACCGTGGTTAAACGAGGTTCTTGTACTTTTTACTGTCGGTTTACAGTTGTGTCAGCAGTTAAAAGATAAAGTAAGCGAGGAAAGCGAGTTGGTTCTGTTTTTGTTATCGTTTCGTTTGCAGATTTGTGTCTTTTCGCAGTATAAGGATTTTACCGTGAGATCTCGTCCTTCAAGTCCCGCCCTGTCGTAGGCGAGAAGTTTGTTACGTAGTGAAAGGCTATCTAATTAATGCATGCCTTAACGTTTTACCATATTCTTAATTGTATTAATTGTAATCTAGAAATTAATGCTAATTTATGTGTGATGTTTTAATGGAAAGGGAGAAAAGAATGAGATTTATCGCTTTTTGTTTGTTTGTCACTCTTTTAAGGAAACTATATTTTTTTTTAACGTGCTTTTTTTGTGTTTGTACTCGAGACATTTTTATAGTTAGCTCGATAGATTTATTGTTGTTCTATGACAATAACTGTAAATTGCATGTTTATTCTTTACACCTCTTATTGTATTTGTGATTCAATTGTTACAAAAAGCAATAAAATATATACTATAAATATGTTATAAAATAAGTTGTGCTTCATAGTCATAAAGAACAAGTATCTCCACAACCTGTTAAGAGAATTCCTAAATGAGTTCGTAACAGTAACACTAAGAACCAAAAAAACCCACCTACAAACTTTCGTGTTGCAATCTGCCTCCATCTGGTGCTCAAGTTTTCATGCTTCTTCCCACACCAATGCATTTTCTTCCTTCTCAGTCCATTTATCGATTTAGCTGTTTAGGTACCTCTTAGGATTTCAATACCTAAATGGAACCAATCGTGAAGTGGAACTAAAAATGTTCCTGAGAAGGATCAAAATGTAAAATGTTGGTGGTAACCAACAACTGGCAAGTTATTTGCTTTACCCCCATTTTAAGCTACATTTTAAACATCGCATATGGATCCCATCAACATCAACTGGTAAGTGGAGAGAGGGACAAACATTACCGATCCTTATGGGATAAACTGCATTAAAGAGTTGCAGAATAAAAAGTTCTTCTAATATTATGCATAAAAAAACAGGACCGTATTTAAAAAAATAAAGTTGATGATGGTTACTCGAAAACGAAACGTCGGATTCTAATTTGCTGTATGCCAAGTTAAAGAACGTTAAAAAGTACCTGTAGAAGGTTCTTTTACTTTTTAGTTAAAGTCAACGACAAAGTAACAATTTATCAAAAACAGAAATCCTGAAAATTCGCTTTTTGTCTCATAACTTCGGAACGGTTCGGAATTTGGTCTGTTTAAAAATTTCATTTTACTAAACTCAAAATTGCCCAACTTTTCTCCCATTTAACCGAAACTCTATCTCTTACCGTTTCCGAAATCCCCATAGTGACCCTCCTTATCTTGGACACAGTGTATACAGAATGTTCCTATACAGGGTGGTAAACCAAAGTTATGTTTTTTTAAATGGGACACCCTGTATATTTCTACGTTATTAGTTTTTACATGAAAAAATAATGGCACTTTGTATAGGTCACTATGGGTCTAGCTCTTTCCGTTTCGGCGTTATTCAACGTTTTGTTCAAAAAAAGACTCATATTTGATGGGTCACTGCCCAGTAGGCCATGGATGTTTTTCGAAAAATTTGCCACAGAAAATCTTAGAATAACTTGGAGTTTTAATAAATAGTCGACTTTTGGTCCATGCATACATTTTTTATAAATGGAACACTCTGTATTTCTGTTCACAAGTTCATTAAGTTTTTTATAAGCTTTCCACTGATATGCAATTTGTATGGTCAATTCTGAATAGTTACTGAGATTTTCCGGAAAAACTATTGTAATGATGAAGAAGTTGTTGATTTTTGCAAGTAGACTGCTGTCAGCGAATATCACAAATGATATGATAATCCACATTGTTACTGTTGCACATTTTTGCTCGACACTAAAATGAATTTCACACATCAAGAATTAATCAATATGGTTTACAGTACAAGGGCGTCGCCAAAAAATTTTCCCAGGGAGGGGGGGGGGGGGCAAGCACTATTGGGAGTTCGTGGCTCTGGCGTTTTTTCAAGATTTCGTACAAAATTTAATTTTATTTTTTTTTAATAACTTGCCTTTTTTCTTTTTCCCAGGGGCGAGGGGGCTTGGCGGCGCCCTTGTTACTGTATTGGCGAAGCCGATCGAAATGTTTTGTTAGCCAGTAGAATACACCATCAAAAATCTCCTGATGCGAGTCATTTCTTTTCAAAACTAAACCGATTTGAAGAATCTGGCAGCATTAAATATGGAAAGAAGGAGATATTGGGAGGGAGGATTGATGAAGAAACTCAAGTGGATGTTTTACTCGTGTTGCAAGAAATCTAAATTAAATGTCATATCACCTGCGATATTCGCTGACAGCAGCCTACTTGCAAAAATCAACAACTTCTTCATAATTACAATAGTTTTTCCGGAAAATCTCAGTACCTAGCACGTCAACCGCCAAGCTACTCACGGCGAACTGTTCGGTGGGTGTTAAGAAGCACCTAGGAATGACCGCAGCGCTGTTGCCTATGTGACAAATGTTTGTTTTAAATTATTTTGTCATAGTTGTTCTTTCGGACCACTTTACACGCGGTGGATCACTTAGCCCCGCTCTACGGTAACTATTCAGAATTGACCATACAAATTGCATATCAGTGGAAACCTTATAAAAAACTTAATCGACTCCTGAACAGAAATACAGGGTGTTCCATTTATAAAAAAAGAGTTATTCGACTTTTTGCGTTTCAGCACACCCTGTATAGTGTGTGCATGCATGGACCAAAAGTCGACTATTTACTAAAATTCCAAGTTATTTTAAAATTTTCTGTGGCAAGTTTTTCGAAAAACATCCATGGCCTACGGGGCAGTGACCCATCAAATATGAGTCTTTTTTCGAACAAAACGGTGAATAACGCCGAAACGGAAAGAGCTAGACCCATAATAGTGATCTATACAAAGTGCCATTATTTTTCCATGTAAAAACTAATAATGTAGAAATATACAGGGTGTCCCATTAAAAAAACATAACTTTGGTTTACCACCCTGTATAGGAACATTCTGTATATAATCAAAATATTTTTATAATGTGCAGTATAAGTGCTTACTTGGCGGTGAAAATCGCATGTCGATATCTTGAATAGCAAAAAAGTTATGGACCAATCACACAGCCCTTGGTCACCCTGTATATTAAAGCTAGAACGGTGATGCGACAAAATGTACAGTTTTATTTTGCTACTAACTCCTAATAAAGCAGGGGTTCGAATCCTATCAAAGTAAAAATTTTTTCTTGATTCGGTAATTTTTTAGGATCAAAAACTACATCTTTCTATATAAACTAGAGCCTGTATGTATGTAGGTATGTGATGCGCCAAAATGTACAAATTACCCTTCTAGGACGCCACTAGGTTTTTTCCTGGCGCGGATGTCCCCCTTTAGATATTGACTAAATCACTAAAGCAATATTGTAACTTGAGCAACAACAGTACAGTACAAACTTATTCAATTATTAATAAAATTGCATGTTCACGTCAAATAATATTTTGGAAAATATTGTACATATTTACCTACAATTTATTACCTACTATTTGTCGTACAATTACGTAAAATATAGGTTTCAAAGAAAACTTTTATTGATCGCATGTTATTCAAATAATGTTTTGGAAAATATTGTACATATACCATTTATTACTACTATTTACCATGCAATTACCTACGGTAAAATATAGGTTTCAAAAAAACTGTTATTGATCGTATGTAGGTATGTTTGAAACATGTTCGTTTAACGTCAGTTGTTACGTTATAACACTCGGAATAAGTGCGCTTCTAAAATTGCTGGTGAGAAACTACCTTCATATTAAAATATTTGCCAAATACATTAAGAAATAAAACTTCCAACCTTCTTTCTTAAACTATTAATCCCTTTGTGATTCCGGACTTCATCATGTTGCCAAATACATATTCATCTACAGCACGCACGGAGAAAGATTGCCCCAAGGTCGGATGCGCACTCGTATAATTGTAAATTTTCCAAGCTTAGCAATCATGTGATACCAGCGGTGTCGCCGCTAAATTCCGTTTAATTAGTAACATCTGGCTTGTATATTAAAAAAAAAGATTTTTGTCTTAAATGTGATTTAATTTTACATGTACACGTATTTTTTCTTACTTGTTACTAAAATATAAATTTAAAAACACTTGCGAGTTTTATTTCATCATAAAAATCGACGCCACTGTTAAACGTGGAAAAAGCAGTTTACATGCCGATCGCTTCCGAATACACGAAGTTCACCTGCGCACCCGAAGCAATCTCTCACCGTACGTGCTGTACTTCAAGTGAACACATTTTACATACACTTTGTTTTTAGATATACCTAATCAATTAAAATGAAATTATCAATATTCGTTAAATGGATCTGTGTCATTGGATCATTGTCAGTCCAGTGCGATGCTTTCCTTGATCAGTTAAATGCATCGGACGTGGCGACAAAAGTATGTATTCAAAAAACTATTAATCATTTGTTTTCATATGATGATACTCTGAGTTTAATCTTAGATAATAACAATATATGTGAAGAAGCGATATTTGAAATGAATACGACAAGACCGTATATTATTTTGAATTTCAACCCTTATGTTGACGGTATTCAATTGCAATGTGAGGGTCAGTTTATAATATGTCCAAAGGATGCATTATCTCTATCGCGCACGATAAAAATAATGGAAAATGTAGTATTTTGGAAGCATTCTAGAGATTTGGGTAATGCGAAAATTCTGGTTATTACTAACACGGTTGATGCTTCTCTAATATTTCAAATACTTTGGTCGTATGGTATTAATAACGTGATTGTTTTGTTTTATGGACGAGGAATATCAAAATTGTATATGTGTGACAGATATTCTCCAGAAAATGCTTGTGGAGGAACTGTAAAATCAATCAATTCTCAAAATTGTGAAGAACAAGTAACTTTTTCATTTACAGAGGTGATACGTCAAATGAATAAATGTCCGATTACATTCAGGTATCAAAGAGACACTGTTTTTGCAAGAGAAAATGAGAATCCACTTGCTCGTTATATACCGTACGTCATTCAAGAACTATCAACTCGTATCAATGCCACTTTTCAACGTGTCATATACAATCATCCGTTGGAATTGCCGAGATATGAAAAAAACACAACAAACATTGTAATAGGGCACACACCACACAAAAATAGTAGAGGCGGCACAATAACGGAACCATTAATGAGATTTGATATTGTATGGTTAGTACCAAAAGCTGAACAAATTTCTGACATGAATGTTTTCGTACAAGTATTCAGTTGTAATGTTTGGATAGCAGTTGGCGTTACACTTATATCTACCTGGTTAACTTGGTTTCTAATTATATCTTGGAATGGAAGGTTTACGTTTACATTTGAAAAGTTAGGTCTTGCTTTCATAAACGTCTGGTCACTTACCATTTGCGGTTGCATAGCGAATTTTCCCAGGTCATTTACCTTACGCATTACATTGTTGTCGTACTTAATCTACATTATTCATATACAATGTGCATTAACATCAAATATGGCAACTATTTTAACAACGCCGCGCTATGGTTTTCAAATGCGCAACTTGGAAGAGTTGGCAGAATCTGGGCTACCCATATATGTTCTAGAAAATTCTGCCTTGGATCTACTCAAACTGAATGACACCGATCACAAACTTTACACCCGATTACAGAAACAATTGCATCCCGTTTCCGATTCTGAACTCGACCAAAAAATTGCTGGCCTTCATTATTATCGGAATTACTCTGTCATTACAGTGGCCGAGGATTTGCGCGAAATAGAAAAGGAATTCTCGCAGAAATTTGACGTTTACCAAATACGCGATAATTCAATAACTGGTGTTTTTACATATCATTTACAGTTACCACTAGATCATTATTTCGCACCCACTTTAAACTTACTAATAAGTAAAATGGAAGAAAGTGGTATTGGTGACAAAGTTAAAAATGATTTGAAACGTGAACATTTTGGTGAGAGTGATCCAAAGGAAGAAAATAGCGAAGAACTAACTTTACCCCATCTGGTTTTTATATTTGTATTTTTTGGATTAGGGTTGAGCATTTCGTGTGTGGTATTTTGTCTTGAGCACGTTGTGCATAAGTTTTTGTAAATTAATTGAAATGAAGACTTATTATAAGTGATGCTGTATAAAAATTAAATTAGCAATTAATTCTAGATTTTACTAATTATCTTGATGTATACGGCCATAGACTAAATACTCTTAGTCTATGATACGGCCATCATTTATCATTGTTTGTAATTTATAAATGGTAGTTATTGCACTCATTTTTATAATACCTACATTATAATTTATATCCCCGTTTATGTTACCTAATATTATATAGAATAAGAAGTTGTCTTGTAGGTATCTATTTATTGTACTGTTTCATAAATAAGCAACTTGTTAGATTTAAATCATGCATGATATATTAGATGTGCCTAAAATTGTACCTAGATGTAAAATATTGTTGTGATACTACAGTATTTGGAAAGGCATATTGACATCTTTCTTGAAAGAATCGTACAGAATTGTATCTAGTTGTACCTACTGGTAGTTTCAAAGATAATGTCACTTAATTCTTACTAAAGGTCTTTTCTCCACATGTTAACATGTTTGTATTAGATAATAACACGGTTGGAAAAATAAAAGTTTTTACGGCATGTAGTACCCTATTCACATCCATACCTTCCTAGGAGCTAAAATGTCTGTTGGCTCTCTATGATTCAAGAGGAACTAAAAACGATCCCTAAAAGGATTTAAAAAAATAGGGAAAAACATTACTTGTTCTCATGGGCCAAGATACGAGTTAAATCCTCCCTTCGTCAACTTCAACCAAGTGACGTTTAAGCTCGATCCTTTGTAAGAAGAGGTGATGAATGTGGAGTGCGAAAAGCTGGTACAAATCAATCCTGTGTCACAGTAGAGCAGCATTTGACACCCTCAGTGCATATATCTATTATTAAACAATATTGGTAGTCCTGGTATAAGAAGCTCCAATTGATTGAGATTGAGAGATTGCGAATCATCGCCAGAAATACATATAGTTAATTTACTACCACTCTGGTAATTCATGTTGAAGTATTGTCAACAATGAGGATAGCAGAACCTTCTCAGATGTGATGCTCATGCGCACTGTGTAACAGTAGCAGAGTAAGTCGGAGCAGGGACGGTTTGGGTAACGGAAGCTTTAGACGCAAGTACGTCTAAAGTGGATTTAATAGTACCCACTGTATCACCGGGCGGAGCAGCTTGGACCTGGTGACTATCTCCCTAACGATAGTCTCCAGTTTAGAAACGGATTCTAGCATATCTGTACTTCTTCAGAGGGTATCTTTTGATCCGGTGATCAGATTTTTTAAGGTGAGCGTCTCGGCATCGAAGGATAGTTCAGTGAGGTCCGACAAGTGTCGATCGTCGGTGACAGTATCGGGGGCAAGTTCAAGTCCGAGGGCGTTTCGAGGGACCCTCCTCTGCCTCCATAGACAGAGAGATGGGGGGGGGGGGGGGAGATCGTACGGGACACGTTGTATCAGTGATCACAACCGCCTTGGATTAACGGCTAGGAGACACTACACTGGGTATTACCCCTTTAGCCGCTCATAGGAGCTTATTGCAAATCGCTTCAAACACCACAGCAACTATATGAACAGCGAAAGATTTATTCGCTTTTGAAGCGAAACCAGAGTATAGTGACTTACAACTGCCACTGCATACATCAAGTCAGGTCGTGAAATAAGCTGTAAACATTAAAGACCCCACTGCTTCATGATATAGTACCTACATCAAAGCCAAGACTATCTTGAGCCTTAGACTTGCTGAGATGTTCGCCTGGATCATCTGGCAAGGACACTGGTTTAGCATTGCGTTGGTAAGATTAAATTTCTCAGCGACGCCCTTAAGGACTGTCCAATATAAATTTCACCTTTTGCACGATCCATTTTGATTTCTATGCCGACAAAATAATGATCATCGTCTTCAGTTATCTATCTCAAACTCATTTTTGATGTTGGTCATCACTGTATCACTTGCACTTTGCAACGGTGATAAAAGTAAACCATCGTCCACGTGGAGGTACCACGCGATGACCATCGATGATGCCTACACACACCCACTTATCAGCCATACTGACTACAAAATTAAAGCTCTTTGAGAAGCTGTCGAAGTGATTGTTCAATTGAAGAGGGGATTGCTTCAGACCATAAATGGACTTCAAGAGACGTACAATCCGACCATACTCTCCAATCGCTTCGTTCGGCAGCTCCATGTGGATTTCTTCATCCAAGTTACAAAATTTACACACTGATCGAGTCAACAATTGAAGTACCATTTTTTTTAGCAATCTATGATTTAAATTGCAGATACGCTCAAATGACTTTCAATTCGCTGAAAATTAATGCAACTTTAATGGTTTAATTAAAGTACTTATCCACATCCGAATTGTCTGCAATTTTTTTTTCGTGAAATACGCAAGTACATAAATCATTAACCTGAATTTCAGAAGCGCTCAAATTACTTTTAAAAATCATAAAATACTGCCCCTTCAACCCCGTCTGCATGGTTATTGCACCGCCGAAACCGTCTGCAAATACCTTTCTGACGACGTTTTTCATTTGTCCTTTCGATTCGTACAAGAATTATACGCGCTCAAATCACTTTAAAACAGTGATTTTTTATGCACAAAAAATTGTTGTTTGAACATGTTATCCCCAGGTTCAGAACTTGCGACCATTTTTATGCTCTTATATTTTACATCATCTTCAACGTAGTATGATTTGCAGACGCACTTTTATCACTACCTAAAATGACGCTGGGCTGCCGCCCTAAAAGTGGAATTAGTAAAAAGAGTTTATTATTAAACCAACGAACGAAAATGAAACATGAAAAACTATTGGAAACTATAGTAAACAACCCGCTTTTTTACACCACTGTTACTACTATTTTTGTTGGGAAAAAACATTCCTATTTTTAGTCAATTTTTCATAGATACACTTGCATACAAAGGATGCACCTGGTAACGTGCATGTGAACGCAACAACGCTTATACCTATTACAAATAAATTGTTTTTATTAAATAAAAAGGCTACCCTACGGCTACCATATGCAGCGTAATTCACGTTTGGAACTACTTTAATAATTTGTAGTTTTGCAAGAAATCAGCAAATAGTTCCGTTTTCCTCGCTCTAAAAGACTATACAAATTCTAAGCAAGTGGTTAATATTACCACAAATCTGTGATATTACAATAAAAATAGCGTAGTTGGTCGTCATACAGATTATAATAAATTACTGTTATACCTATCTCACCTAGAAAATCATTACGATATTGACTAAAGCATTATATATACGTAATACGTAACTGGAGTAACGACTGTTTACAAACATCAATTAGGTATTAATAATTCAAAGAATGTTTTCGAACATATCGTACCTACCAATTATAATACAATTACGGTAAAATAAAAACTCCGAAGGAGAAAGCTTTATTGATTGTAGGTAGGTATGTTTGATACGTATTCCTTTAACGTCAGTCGTTTATGTTACTCGGAACGGAACTCTGATCACGGAATTTGGTCATTCTAAGATTGTTGGTAAGAAACTGCCATCATTAGAATAGTTGCCAAATACATATTTTAATTCAAGTAAACACATTTTACATTCTCTGTTTTTAGATATAAACTGGTGTAGATACATAATCAATTAAAATGAAATTATCAATATTCGTTAAATGGATCGGTGTCCAAATATTGTCAGTCCAATGCGACGTTTTCATTAATCAGTTGAATGCATCGGACGTGTCGAATAAAGTATGTATTCAAAAAATCATAAATCACTTGTTTTCATATAATGATACTCTGACTTTAATCTTAGATAATAACAATATATGTGAAGAAGCGATATTTGAAATGAATATGACACGATCGTATATTATTTTGAATTTTAACCCTGTTGAACGTAAGATTCGATTGCAATGTGAAGGACAGTTTATAATATGTCCAAAGGATGCATTATCTCTATCGCGCACGCTACGTGTAATGGAAGATGTAGCATTTTCGAATCATTCTAGAGTCTAGACTAGAGGATTGGGTAATGCGAAAATTCTGGTTATTACTAACACGGTTGATGCTTCCCTAATATTTCAAATACTTTGGTCGTATGGTATTAATAACGTGATTGTTTTCTTTTATGGACGAGGAATATCAAATTTGTGTATGTGTGATCGATATTCTCCAGAAAATGCTTGCGGAGGAACTGTAAAATCAATCAATTCTCAAAATTGCGAAGAACAAATAACTTTCATTTACAAACGTGATACATCAAATGAATAAATGTCCGATTATATTCAGGTATCAAAGAAACACTGTTTTTGCAAGAGAAAATGAGAATCCACTTGCTCGTTATATACCGTATGTCATTCAAGAACTATCAATCAAATCGTATCAATGCCACTTTTCAACGTGTCATATACAATCATCCTTTGGAATTGCCGAGGTATGCAAAGACAAAGAACACAACAAACATTGTAATAGAGCACACACCACACAAATATAGTAGAGGCGGCACAATAACGGAACCATTAATGAGATTTGATATTGTATGGTTAGTGCCCAAAGCTGAACAAATTTCTAACATGAATGTTTTCGTAAAAGTTTTCAGTTGTAATGTTTGGGTAGCAGTTGGCGTTACACTGATTTCCGTCTCGTTAACTTGGTTTGCAATTATATCTTGGAATGGAAGGTTTACGTTTACATTTGAAAAGTTAGGTCTTGCTTTCATAAATCATAAACGTCTGGTCACTTACCATTTGCGATTGCGGATGCATATTGCATAGCAAATTTTCCCAGGTCATTTGCCTTACGCATTACATTGTTGTCGTACTTAATCTACGTTATTCATACAGGGTATACCACGGAACCCGTTCATTAAAAGTTTCTGGGGTCCCTTATTAGTTATGAATCTGAAACTTTCAGGTTAAGGATAACCCATAGCCTTCTTTTGTTCTAAAATATTGTCGATGTTGTACAACTTCCGGGAGGACCGGAAGTCGCCATTCATCTTCTTATTTTAAATGGAACCCCCTGTATATTATTGCATTTTTGGATTATACAATCGATTCTGCGTTAATCTGTATTAGATTATCCTATACCTATCTTCAACTGTTTTTGAGATATTATGATTTTTTTGAAAAATTTGCGCTTTGCGGAGGGATGTTTAATAGCCCACCTTTTGCTCTTCTTTGAACGCAAAACATTCATACTTTACAAACACGAAGTAAAACCATAAGGGTTCACAAAATGCATTTGCAAACCTATCACAGATTATACAGGGCGTTCAAAATTAGTGGCAAAGTTAAAAAACTTCAAACACCAAAAAGTCATTTTTTTCAAATGGAACACCCCGTATATTTTTACATATTTGGAAGGCTATTTAATTTACGCATCGATAAACTATAGGTATCCCTATACCTATCTTTAGCGGTTTTGTAGTTATTAACACTTTTTATCTAATATTAATTAAAACTGCACTTAAAAATTAATGCTCATTTGAAAGTAGGCTGTGAGTATGCGAAAATAAAATACGGTAATGAACGTCTAACAGGGTTGAGTGCAAGAACAGGTCTCTACTTTTTTTGTAGACACCTGAACTCCCTTCTTTTGAGAACAAGTGTGCAGTTTTAACGTATTTTGAACAATCTTATGTAATTTAATAGTTTACTCTCAATAAAAGGTCTTATTATTATTATACTTCGGTTTTTATCGATACTTAGGCCAAGCCTGGTTAACTAACCGCACGGATCGAAATCAAGTAAGTATTATTATTATTATTATTATTATTATTATTAGTATGATTAGACAAACGAATGTTTATCTGGATGTCATGCTCATTAAAGCAAACAGGTGGTAAACAGTAAACAATTTTATAAAATGGAAGCAGTTAACGCATATTCCAATACTGATATTTTGAATTTATTTTATATCCATTAAAGTCATTTTTATTTGTTTGTTGTATAAATAAGATCATTAAATTCGTTTTGCAAAAGTAATTGTTTTTCCTGTTGTCATACTCACAGTCTGCTTTCAAATGTGCATAGGTTTTAAGTGCAGTTTTAATCAATATTAGATAAAAGTGTTAATAACTGCAAAACCGCTAAAGATAGGTATAGGGATACCTATAGTTTATCGATGCGTAAATTAAATGGCCTTCCAAATATGTAAAAATATACGGGGTGTTCCATTTGAAAAAAATGACTTTTTGGTGTTTGAAGTTTTTTAACTTTGCCACTAATTTTGAGCGCCCTGTATAATCTGTGATAGGTTTGCAAATGCATTTTGTGAACCCTTATGGTTTTACGTCGTGTTTGTAAAGTATGAATGTTTTGCGTTCAAAGAAGAGCAAAAGGTGGGCTATTAAACATCCCTCCGCAAAGCGCAAATTTTTCAAAAAAATCATAATATCTCAAAAACAGTTGAAGATAGGTATAGGATAATCTAATACAATGTTACGCAGAATCGATTGTATAATCCAAAAATGCAATAATATACAGGGGGTTCCATTTAAAATAAGAAGATGAATGGCGACTTCCGGTCCTTCCGGAAGTTGTACAACATCGACAATATTTTAGAACAAAAGAATGCTATGGGTTATCCTTAACCTGAAAGTTTCAAATTCGTAAGTAATAAGGGACCCCAGAAACTTCTAATGAACGGGTTCCGTGGTATACCCTGTATACAATCAGAGCCGTAATCAGCTTTGGCGGGCCCCGGGCATACTGAATATCACGGGCCCCTTTGGGCTTCAAAATTTTAAATACAGTATGCATCATCTAATTTAAAATTATTGGCAGGAAATAAATAAATAATTCTTACACAATATACAGTAAAAGACTATCATTATTTCATTTAATAACTCATACATTTAATAGTATAATGCAAGTATTTATTATTTCATTCATTAATAATTCAATTCTATCAGATTTATTAATGGAATATTGTCTCCTTTAATTTAATCACTTAACTTTGTTCTCCTTGGACAGGAGCCTTCAAGAGGAGCTATGTGTGGTGCAGGTTATTTATCCACTGTCGTAGCCGAAACGTCGGCCTTTCTCAAAACACGTGGATAAATAACCTGCACCACACATAGCTCCTCTTGAAGGCTCCTGTCCAAGGAGAACAAACTTAACAGATTTATTAATTTATACAGGGTGGGCCAACGAAAAGGTAACAGACGAGTTTCTGGCTAGAGGAAATTTTTTTCTGAGAAACGCAAAAACACGTCAATTTTTAAATCAAGGGGGACAACTTTTGCTATGAATTTCAACTTGAATGATTTCATCCCTTAGCGCTGTGAGAACAACCCTTAAAATGTAAATAGGGATGATGGGGCAAGTGATACCTCATTTGAAAGGTCTTTCTTTTCTGATTTCAGTGCACTAGTTTTTTTTATATTTTTTTTATTTTTAACAAAAAAAATTGAAGTTCCAAAATGGAAAATGAGGAAAGAGATTGAGGCATTTAAAAACTGAAAAAAGCTCGAACAGGTCATTTGTTTTTTTCTTAGAGAAGCTAGGTACTTTTACTGCTATTTGACAACATTGTTTCACCCCTTGGATACAGGGTAAACAACCCTTAAATTTTAAAATAAAAACAAGGGTTAATTTATTCTTGTGCTAATTAATAAAACAAGTTTATGAAAATTCAACCTTAATTTAATGAATAAGAAAAAAACAATCTCCACCTCATTCTTTGTCGCGTTAAAATTTAATCTCGACGGTTATCACTGTTATCAGCCTCCGCGCAGGGTGGGTGCGCCGTGCCCGGCGAGAGACGCACACGCACATGCACGGCATAGGAAGGCTATACGATATTACATCATCTCAGCAATGTTTCAATTTCAATACGATAAATCTAATCGCTACACGAACGACGAACTACTGAAAGCAGTAGAATAATATCGTATTTAAAAACTTCACAATTTTTAGGGGTCTCTCTGATTTCCAGGGCCCGTCACCGTCACTTTTTTCTTGTTGGCTCGACCCGGGCCGGGCCCCTCAGTGAGCCGGGCCCCGGACAAATGACCCGAAAAAACCCCCCTGAATACGGCCCTGTATACAATGTGCATTAACATCAAATATGGCAACTGTTTTAACAACGCCGCGTTATGGTTTTCAAATACGCAATTTGGAAGAGTTGGCTGAATCTGGACTACCCATATATTGTCTAGAAAATGTGAACTTGGATCTAGTCAAACTGAATGACACCGACCACAAACTTTACACCGGATTACAGAAACAATTGCATCCCGTTTCCCAGTCTGAACTCGACCAAAAAATTGCTGGCCTTCAACATTATCGGAATTACTCTGTCATTACAGTGGCCGAGGATTTACGCGAAATAGAGAAGGAATTCTCGCAGAAATTTGACGTTTACCAAATACGCAATAATTCAATGACTGGGGTTTTCACATATCATTTATCTTTACCACTAGATCATTATTTCGCACCCACTTTAAACTCACTAATAAGTAAAATGGAAGAAAGTGGTATTGGTGAGAAAGTCAAAAATGATTTGAAACGTGAACATTTTGGTGAGAATGATCTAAAGGAAGAAAATAGCGAAGAACTAACTTTACCGCATCTCGTTTTTATATTTGTATTTTTTGGATTAGGGTTGAGCATTTCGTGTGTGGTATTTTGTCTTGAGCACGTTGTGCATAAGTTTTTGTAAATTAATTGAAATGAAGACTTACTATAAGATGCTGTGTAAAAATTAAATGAGCAATAAATTGTAGATTTTACTAACTGTTTGATTATCTTGATGTACGGCCACCATTTATCATTGTTTGTAATTTATAAATGGTAGTTATGTATTGCACTAATTTTTATAATACATTATAATTTATATTCCTCTTTATATTACCTAATTCTAATATAAAAGATTGTAAGTGTCTATTTATTGTACTGTTTCATAAATAAGCAACTTGTTAGATTTAAGTCGTGCACGATATATTAGATGTGCCTAAACTTGTACCTAGATGTGAAATATTGTTGTGATATCACGGTATAATCATGCCTTTGGAAAGGCATTATACTGTGGTGGTATCTATCTTGAAAGAATCCCACAGAATTGTATCTATAGTTGTACTGGCAGTTTCAAAGACAATGTCACTTAATTCTTACTAAAGGTCTTTTCTCCACATGTTAACATGTATTCGATAATAACACGGTTGGAAAAATAAAAGTTTTTACGGCATTTAGTATACACATCCATACCTTTCTAGGAGCTAAAATGTTACCCCTCGCCGCAATAATTTTTCCCGAACACGTCCAAATGACATACATTATGTTATGAATATTGAAAATTTATAAACAGATCCTGTCTTAACACATGAAAAAAACATTGTTAACCATCCCATAAGTATTAAAAGTAGTAGTGAAACTATTAATTGAATGGTTCTGGATTCTGGATTACAATGGGAGGGTGGTCAAAAGTCCACTCGCACATAGGCCACCTATTCGGGCTCTTTGTGCTGCCTTCGTGATTAGAGTCGTTCGACCCCGCATCATCACTCAAGCCATCCCACACGTGAGATAAATCTGAGAATGCTGGACGGGGAAGGGGCTCTAATCTTAGCCATGTCCGGCCAGGAGTCCCCCAACGTGGATCGTCTTAATTCGACAAGTACGGGACATTCACAAAGTATGTGTTGCGCCGTCTCATCTTCTGTGTAGCATTCTCTGCAGGATGGTGATTCAACCAAGCCCATGCGGTGCATGTGCTTGTTAAGTTTACGCAGTGCCCAGAAAGAATGCTCACAAGTAGCCGCAGGTTCTTTCTGGATAGCCCTGTGCAAAAACGCGCCAGACTACGAGATGGTCCTCTAAGGCCTCTCTCGCGTGACGGCATTCTGACATCAATGCTGGGCTTGGGTGTCTTGAGTTATTAAGTTGTTTACAGTTAATACTGTAAGTGGGAGAGCCGGCTCTGGACCATAAAACTGTTGTTTTGAGGCCAGTCGGGCTAACTTATCGGCTTTTTCATTGCCTGTTGTTCCAGCATGCCCTTTAACCAATAGAAACTCAAGGGTATTGCTGTTTGCCACTTGCTCTAGTATTTGGTGACACTCGGAAACCAGCCTGGAGGTAATTTTGTGTTGACCTAGTGCCTGCAGAGCGGCTCTGCTGTCACTGGAAATCCTAATTGAATGGTTATTATCCAATCAGATTGTATCATTAATAGAGTAGGTAAAATACAAAATCATACCTAACTTAATTGTAGTGTGATGAAAATTATGGTTAGCACTTTCAAAACAAATCAGTACAAAATTAACTGCAGGACAATTTTTATCAAATATGTGATAATTATGAAATAGGTACCTACTAATAAAGTTAAATCATTAACCAATGAAAGAAATGGAAATAAGCGGAGAAAATATCAAAGAGAACGTGAAAGGTCACATGCAAAAAGATCATCAAAAAAATTTGATCTATAAGTACACGAAAAAAATTGACAATCAGAAGAAACGACGAAGGAGAACAAGAGCTAGAGCAAGACAAAGGAGCATAAGTACCCAGATCAAGGAAACATGCTCTTTAGTGTAATAGCCGCATATGACGAGAACTTCAATACATATATTTTGCTCTTTGTCTGTTGGCTCTCTATGATTCAAGAGGAACTAAAAACGATCCTTAAAAGGATTAAAAAAAAATAAGGAAAAACATTACTTGTTCTCATGGGCCAATAGATACGAGCTAAATCCTCCCTTCGTTAACTTCAACTGAGTCACGTTTAAGCTCCTTTGTAAGAAGAGGTGATGAAAGTGGAGTGCGAACAGCTCGTACAAATCAATCCTGTGTCACAGTAGGTGAATCATCGCCAGAAATATAGTTAATTTACTACCACTTTGGAAATGAGGATGGCAGATCCTTCTCAGATGTGTTGTTCACGCGCACGGTGTAACAGCGGCGGAGTAGGTAGGAGCAGGGACAGTATGGGTAACGGAAGCTTTAGATGCAAGTGCGTCTAAAGTGGATTTAATGGTAGCCACTATATCACCGAACTCCGCCTGTTGGCGGAGCAGCTTGGACCTGATGACTATCTCCCTAACGCTAGTCTCCAGTTTAGAAACGGATTCTATAGCAGGGGTGAGCAACCTTTTTTATCAACGGGCCAATCCAAATTTTGAAATTTTTTGGCGGGCCGTACACATTATTTTGCAAAAGGTGCTGTTTCCACAATTTCACACATTCGTATTGAATGTTTGAACAAGTCGGTGTCCCGTTTCAAAAAATCGTCTCGGTTTAGTATGCATTATTATGTTATTGTTATATAAAGTAGGATTTATGTATGTTAATTAAATAGCCATATTCATGGAAACCTTTTATTTATAATTAATTTTATAAAAATATATTGACGGGAGAAAGTCTGTAATATAAATAAAATAAATTCAATTTTGAAAATGCTTGGTGGGCCACATAAATATGTAGGGCGGCCCGCAAGCGGCCCGCGGGCCGCGGGTTGCACACCCCTGTTCTATAGCATATCTGTACTTCTTGAGAGGGTATCTTTTGATCCGGTGATCAGCTTTTTTAAGGTGAGCGTCTCGGCATCGAAAGATAGTTCGGTGAGGTCCGACAAGTCTTCAGTTATCTCAAACTCATTTTTGATGTTGGCCTTCACTGTATCATTTGCACTTTGCAACGGTGATAAAAGTAAACCATCGTACACGTAGAGTACCACGCGATGACCATCGACGATGCCTACATACACGCACTTACCAGCCATGCTGACTACAAAGTTGAAGCGCTTTAAGAAGCTGTCGAAGTGTTTGTTCCATTGAAGAGGGGATTGCTTCAAGCCATAAATGGACTTCAAGAGACGTACAAGTACAATCCGACCATACTCTCCAATCACTACGTTCGGCAGCTCCATGTGGATTTCTTCACCCAAGTTGCAAAATTTACACACTCATCGAGTCGTTTTGGCCGAGATAACATATTTCGAGATCGAAGATCGTATCGTTCTTCAATCGTCTCTTCATCGTCTTTTTCGCACATTTCAATCTCTAGGACGGTGGTGGCTTTACGCCTAGATCGATGACATGGCCAGTGCTTCTCTTCTGTTTATCCTTTATCCGGTGCAGTCACTTCCTCAACAAATGTAACGTGTCGACTTACGTATATTTTCTTGGTAACCATATCTAGCAGACGGTAGTTTGGACATACCCAATCAAATCAAACGTTTTTGGCCTTATGGCCTTTTCACTATATCGACTTTGGAATATGTTCATACGCAGTATTCCCTCGTAAATGTGCCTATTATATCTATGGTTTACGTCAATATAGCTTGAGCCCGCAGCTCCCTGCGGTAAATCTTTAGCGAATAGCATTGCCTTCGCTGATTCATCAATCATCATCATCAAGCGTTCTGCCAAACCATTCTGTTCCTGCGTGTGTGGTGCAGTCAATTAGTGATCAATACCTTCTTCGATCATAAAGTCAGAAATTCTTTAAAGTTACATACTCGCCACCCTGATCACTACGTAATACGTCCTTAAGTATGTGTACACCTTGACGCCCGATTAGAGGAAGCACTTTTTTTAATTTGCCAAACATCTAATCTTAAGTGAGTAAAAACTTAACAAAAGCCATGACCGTGGCATCGTCAATAAATGTCACATAGTATATTAGTGATTGTCGCCATTGCTTACAACCATTTTATTAGAATTTACATTAGAATGTAAAAACTTACAAGACTGACATTTCCGCAATTCATCAGCTTGTTTAAATGGCTTCTATGTTGAGATTGCATAAACACAGGCCTCGCAAAAAAACTGTGCGTTAGATGTGATGGTCATATTCAGCTCATATTTCTGGCATACAATGCAGATAGGGATGACCAAGACGTTCATTGACTCGCATCAGCTCATCACCTGTCGCATTTCCACTTTCGAGTTGAATCAGTTTACCACTTTTGCACGAACCGTGACTTTTCCACGACCAATGTAGTCCAAGTCGTACTTCCCGACCAACTGCAGTTTTTCCGGTTGCCGTATTATTGATGAGAACCATTTGTAGTCGTTGAAGACGTGGCTCGTTGGTCCAGTGTCGCCTAGTACTTGGTCTGAATATTCGTCGGCTAATGCATACTCAATGATGTTGAAGGAGTAGTTTGTTGTGTCGTTTACTGTCTTGCTCTTCACCTTACGGCAACCTTTCTTGAGGTGATATACTTGACCACAACCATAACATTTCTTGCGTCTTGGTTTTGGTTTGTAAGTTGACTTGACCGTATTTTTCGAAACGTTTGCATTGCTCCGCACGGTTGTCTACATTACAAACATAGTTTGAGGCGATATGTCCGGATTAATTTTTTCATCAAGCAAAAGACGTTTTACACTTTACAGCTCCCGCTGATCAGGCTGTGTCAGGTTGAGTACTATATTGATGGTGAAATACTGTGACGGTAAGCCTTCCATCACTTTGACTTTGACTATTACATCTTCATCTGATTTGATATTGCTTCCCAGGGGGTGCAAGTACTATTGGGGGATCGTGGCTCTGGGGTAGGGGTATAAATTATTTATTTTTTCAAGATTTCGTACAAAATTTATTTTTATAATTACTTTTGCCTTTTTTCTTTTTCCCAGGGGGAGGGGGGGGGGGGAGATTACTTGGCCACCAAGGCCTGGACTTGTGCAATGTGAATGTCATTTGTTCACCTTTGTACTTGTATGCCTGATATTCGCGATTAGCTTCAAGTTTTGACGACCCATCTATGTGCTCATATACCGACACGAGCTTGTTTCGCATTTCCGTCGACGTCTCATGCTCTTGTACTTGTACAAATTGGTGTTGATTGCTGTCGATGGCTGACAGTGTCGTGTTACCATCACTCTTGTCGCACGGCTCTACGACATCATTGTTTGAACTCGAAATTTTCTACTCATCTGGCCGTGCCACTTGTGCCATTACATATACTTCGTGAATCCGTTGACTTTAAGGTATTGTATTCCACAGCGGCCAGTTTGTAGCGTCGAGTTGTTCAGAATGAGGCATATTTAATTTGTTCGATACCTCCTTAGAAAGTGGCCCGTAACTATGGTTACGAGTGAGAGAAAGTTGTACTTTCGCTCACGCATTTTTCACTCACGCATATTTGAAAGTATTAACGTCACTTGTAATTACATTTGTTTCATAGCAACGGATCGTCACGACCAGTGAACTCTATATACAGGGTGTTTAAAAAATACGTTCGAATATTTGGCCCACTTATACATCTCATCAGTACAAACAAAAAAGTCAAAATAAACATAAGTCCAAAAATCAGCCGTTTCCTAATTACAGCCTGTTTTTCAAATTAAAATAATTTACACTCAGTAGGAGTATTTCAACGAGGTTTCTACTAGAACATGAACAAATATCAGTATAAATACATTTTAATTATTACAAATTAATGATTCTTAAAGAAGATGTTCAAAATGTCCTCCTTCCATTTGTATACACATTTCACATCTCCGTAAAAGTGAACGACGCACTCTCTCAAAGAGTCCCGGATTTATACGAACAGTCTGGCAGGCATGTTCAATTCGTTCTCGCAACTCATCTAAATTATTCACAGGATTTGAATAAACTAATGTCTTTAAATACCCCCAAATGCAAAAAAAAAAAAAAAAATGGCTTTGCCATACAATTATTTTAATTTGAAAAACAGGCTGTAATTAGGAAACGGCTGATTTTTGGACTTATGTTTATTTTGACTTTTTTGTTTGTACTGATGAGATCTATAAGTGGGCCAAATATTCGAACGTATTTTTTAAACACCCTGTATAACTGGAAGGCTAACGCCGCGTATAAAAATTGACCTGTTCTGTTAGAGTAGAATGGAAGTTGGAAGGGGCATCGCTATCTTCATCTTACTTCAATTCTCTTATGGATATTAAAAATAATGTTTAGTTATGACACTTATTTCATGATTAATTTTTAAATGTACAATTATAACATAAGTGTACGATAATTATATATGCAAGAGTGAAATTCTTAATATTTTGTGTTTATTTCTCATTATTAAGTATTAGCCACGCCTTTCGCACGTTTATACAAATACGTTAGAAAGAAATAGGGATCCACTCACGCAGTAGCGGTGCTTGTCTAACAGTCGAGGACAAATTACGAAAGCATTTGCAGTAACCGTTATCCTTCCAGTTATATATAGAGTTCACTGGTCACGACTGTGTGATTTTTTTAAATACAATAATTCCAATTGTAATACAAAGTTACGGAGTCACTTTCTAAAGAGGTATGGAACAAAATTTAATACAAAACTCGTGAGTAAGGTCACATTCGTTCACTTGAATTGCATCGTCCACTCGCTGCGCTCGTGGACGAACACGCAATTCGCGTGAACGAAAGTTGTACCTTCCTCACTCGTATGTAAATAACTATTATTACCCATTTTTACTTTCCCGTGCATATACACATAGGCAAAGTAATGTAAGTAATCGAAAAAAAAATCGAACTCGAAATTTTGAAGAATGCGTGCGTATGTTTTAGCTGTGGAGCCTAAACTATTACACCGATTTTGATGAAATTTAAAACTAAGGCTTATAAAAAACTTCATCGGTAAAACAAGCTTCTCATCCAAATCGGCCCAAGCTAGGGGCGTTATTTTGGGAGCAAACAATCAAATTTTAACCTAAACTAATTTCGCCGTTTTTCGTTTGTTTCTAAATTCAAAACGGCGGCCAATATAATAATAATAATAATAATGTCATTTATTAAATTAGGCATAGTTTGATAGTTAAGGGATGGCCAGAACTTTTACTTATAATTGATAAAGAACAACAATTTAACGTGGCCAATTTACTGGTGCTCAAAATTGGTCAAACCATTAAAAATCGATTTTCTCAAAATCTGCTTCAAGCTTTTTTTTACTTTTTGGAATGTTATATACTATATAGTTCATGAAAAACTATTGGCACTACATTTATTTCTTTATTTCCCATAGGTAGGGGAAGGGGGATGAATGTTTGAAGTTGAAAATTTTAAATCTTCATAACTTTTTTGCTAACAAAGATGAAATAAATTGTACAGTGAAGTAGAGGACATACGAGTCTTTTAATCGAGTATAATAAGTATACCGATTAACAAAATATTAAAAATATTTATGACATACCCTGTACATTATTTCAGGAGAAAATGAAAAATCGTTTTCTGATTACAACCATACTACACACTATAGCATACAGTGTGCTCCGGATTGAGTCCACAATTAATAGGTGAGGATGGACCAAAAATTTTCGAATTGAAATTTCATATTTTGGGATTCTGCCCTGCTTGCTCTGAAACTTATTTTTAGTTTACTTTCGATTTGTTAAAATCAAGTAGGCCTTTACAGTTAAGCAAAAATCCTTTATTTGTCAATTTCGTTTCAGGTAAAGTACCTTTTCCGTTCATAGTACGCCAAAGTGTCACTAAGAGAAGCTGTTCAGAATGAAAAGTTATGGCGTTATGCAAATTTTCAGAATGATCGGCCTACTATTCCTACAAAAAGGTGTACAGTTTTAGATTTTTGCAACACATCGTTAATTTTCTGTATCAGTGTATGTGAGAAAAAGCGCTAATTATGACTCAAATCGCACAAGCGCTCCACTTTAAAAATTAATTACGGCTATATTATTGAAACTGAGTGGTAGATACTTATATATTTGAAAAATGTATACTTTTTTGTCAATGTGAGATGCTTTTGAGGCCAATTGGTTTATTAGTCTTAAAGCTATAATGAAAAAACGACATCTTATGTAACTCAATACCTGAACGTTCGATATTAACAATTTGACAGTAACATAACAAGGTTAAAGCAATTATACTGTGGTCTAACACGATTCACAAAAATAATGTCATTATACATCGTTTTTTTTTAAAGAAATTTTGAAAAAAGGATGCATGCACCAGTTAGAGGGGAGAAGCGCGGCCGCGCGGGGCAGCTGTTGTCGTACACTATTGCTGTAAAGCGCATGGTTTTGTACAATGCAAAAGAATAATCACATTGTTGTGGGTTGCCGCTCGCTGCTTACGATGTGGTAGATTACCTCTCGCGGGAATATGTGCGTCTTTATTTCGCGATAAACAACACATTTTACTTGGAATTACAAGAAAACAAATTTTATTTTCAATAAGAGAATAATGCAGTTAGATTTAAGTAATATCAAATTTAGCATTTAAAACAAGAATTTTTTCTTTAACTTCCGTAAATTGCGAAATAGCACATTTTCGGTTAGGGCTTATAAAACCAGTTAATCATATGAATAATCAATATTTATTGGCTGTCGACTTTTCAGAAGTATGTGTGCTACAACATTTGTAAATTTGGTAACAATTTATGAAACAATAACAATTTTATGATAAGTTAAAACTGACCGTCAGCCAGGAAAATACTACATACAGCGTTTTTATTGCTGTTAATTAAAATAAAAGTTAAACAACTGATTCTAGCATTTTGCTTTTTACACATGTTAAACATATATAAATGACTAATTATCGCATTAATAAGAAAACGCGCACTTATCACTATGCAGCACTGCTGCAGCAGTAGTTTGTCCTCGTCAGTGTTTCCCTTGCACTTAAAAGAGTAGTTAGTCGTCATACAGATATAATTAATGTTATTAATGTTATATATCACATAGAAAAGCATTAAAATATTGACTACTAAAGCATGACCTATATCTAACTGGAACAATAAAAGTTCACAAACTTCAATTATTAATAAATTGTACGTTTCATTCGAATAATGTTTTGGAAACTATCGTACATGCCACTTATAATACAATTACGATAAAATAAAAGTTCGAAGGAAAAAGCTTTTATTGATACCTAGTTTTGTTTGTATGTACGTTTCATACGTATTCCTTTAACGTCAGTCGTTTATGTTACTCGGAACTTGGAACTCGGAATTTGGTCATTCTAAGATTGTTGGTAAGAAACTGCCTTCATTAGAATAGTTGCCAAATACCTACATATTTTAATTCAAGTGAACACATTTTACATATTCTTTGTTTTTAGATATAATCAATTAAAATGAAATTATCAATATTCATTAAGTGGATCTGTATCATTGGATCATTGTCAGCCCAATGCGATGCTTTCCTTAATCAGTGGAATGCATCAGACGTGTCGACAAATAAAGTATGTATTCAAAAAACGATTAATCACTTGTTTTCATATGATGATACTCTAAGTTTAATCTTAGATAATAACAATATATGTGAAGAAGCGATATTTGAAATGAATACGACACGACCGTATATCATTTTGAATTTTAACCCTGTTGAACGTAAGATTCGATTGCAATGTGAAGGCCAGTTTATAATATGTCCAAAGGATGCATTATCACTATCGCGTACGATAAAAATAATGGAAAATGTAGTATTTTGGAAGCATTCTAGAGATTTGGGTAATGCGAAAATTCTGGTTATTACTAATAAGGTTGATGCTTCCCTAATATTTCAAATACTTTGGTCGTATGGTATTAATAACGTGATTGTTTTGTTTTATGGACAAGGAATATCAAAATTATATATGTGTGATCGATATTCTCCAGAAAATGCTTGCGGAGGAATTGTAAAATCAAAAATTTCTCAAAATTGCGAAGAACAAGTAACTTTTTCATTTACAAAGGTGATACATCAAATGAATAAATGTCCGATTACATTCAGGTATCGAAGTAACACTGTTTTTGCACGAGAAAATGAGAATCCAATTGCTCGTTATATACCGTACGTCATTCAAGAACTATCAAATCGTATCAATGCCACTTTTCAACGTGCCATATACAATCATCCTTTGGAATTGCCGGAATATGTAAAGAACACAACAAACATTGTAATAGAGCACACACCACACAAATATAGTAGAGGCGGCACAATAACGGAACCATTAATGAGATTTGATATTGTATGGTTAGTACCCAAAGCTGAACAAATTTCTGACATGAATGCATTCGTACAAGTTTTCAATTGGAGTGTTTGGGTAGCAGTTGGCGTTACACTTATATGTACCTGGTTAACTTGGTTTCTAATTATATCTTGGAATGGAAGGTTTACGTTTACATTTGAAAAGTTAGGTCTTGCTTTCATAAACGTCTGGTCACTTAGTATTTGCGGTTGCATAGCAAATTTTCCCAGGTCATTTGCTTTACGCATTATATTGTTGACGTACTTGATTTACGTTATTCATATACAATGTGCATTAACATCAAATATGGCAACTATTTTAACAACACCGCGCTATGGTTTTCAAATACGCAATTTGGAAGACTTGGCAGAATCTGGGCCACCCATATATGTTCTAGAAAATTCTGCCTTGGATCTACTCAATCTGAATGACACCGATCACAACCTTTACACCCAATTACAGAAACAATTGCATCCCGTTTCCCAGTCTGAACTCGACCATAAAATTGCTGACCTTCAACATTATCGGAATTACGCTGTCATTACAGTGGCCGAGGATTTGCGCGAAACAGAAAAGGAATTCTCGCAGAAATTTGACGTTTACCAAATATGCGATAATTCAATGACTGGGGTTTTTACATATCATTTACAGTTACCACTAGATCATTATTTCGCACCCACTTTAAACTCAATAATAAGTAAAATGGAAGAAAGTGGTATTGGTGACAAAGTCAAAAATGATTTGAAACGTGAACATTTTGGTGAGAATGATCCAAAGGAAGAAAATAGCGAAGAACTAACTTTACCGCATCTCGTTTTTATATTTGTATTTTTTGGATTAGGGTTGAGCATTTCGTGTGTGGTATTTTCTCTTGAGCACGTTGTGCATAAGTTTTTGTAAATTAATTGAAATGAAGACTTATTATAAGTGATGCTGTGTAAAAATTAAATTAGCAATAATTGTAGATTTTACTAAATGTTTGATTATCTTGATGTACGGCCATCATTTATCATTGTTTGTAATTTATAAATGGTAATTTTTATAATACCTACATTATAATTTATATTCCTCTTTATATTACCTAATACAATAGGTATAGAATAAGTTGTACCCATTTATTGTACTGTTTCATAAATAAGCAACTTGTTAGATCTAAATCGTGCACGATATATTAGATGTGCCTAAAATTGTACCTTGATGTGAAATGTTGTTGTTATTATACTGTGGCCATATCTTTCTTGAAAGAATCGCACAGAATTGTATCTCGTTGTACTGGTAGTTTCAAAGATAATAATGTCACTTAATTCTTACTAAAGGTCTTTTCTCCACATGTTAACATGTATTAGATCATTAACACGGTTGGAAAAATAAATGTTTTTACGGCATTTAGTACCTATTACATCCATACCTTGCTAGGAGCTAAAATGTTACCCCTCGCCGCTATTTTTCCCGAATACGTCCAAATGACATACATTATGTTATGAATATTGCAAAATTTATAAACAGATCCTGTCTTAACACATGAAAAAAACATTGTTAACCATCCCATAAGTATTAAAAGTAGTAGTGAAACTATTAATTCAATGGTTATTATCCAATCAAATTGTATGATTAATAGAATAGAGTAGGTAGGTAAAATACAAAATCATACCTAACTTAATTGTAGTGTGATGAAAATTATGGTTAGCACTTTCAAAACAAATCAGTACCTACAAAATTAACTGCAGGACAATTTTTGTCAATAGATACAACTGTGTGCTTCTATACTGTGCCGAAGACAAACGAACGAGGACAGTCCTCGTTCGTTTGTCTTCCCAACCAGAGTTTGTCGTATCGTCTTATGTTTTACTAATTGTTATGATATTGCTGTACCCCCTTGTTGATGATGTTGATGTCGTTTTACTTTCCCTTGGACCAAGTAGCTGGATCAAACTTGATTATTACCATTGCTGCAGTTATTGATACTCTTGACCCTTCCGAGCCTCGATAAAGACTGGCCTCCGTCCCAGTCGAAACGTCGGCACAGTATAGAAGCACACAGTTGCGTCTATAACCTTTTCCACCCAGCAACTCCACTAGAAGGTCTCCAACAACCCTGGAGTAACTAATTTAGAGGTACTAATAAAGTTAAATCATTAACCAATGAAAGAAATGGAAATAAGCGGAGAAAATATCAAAGAGAACGTGAAAGGTCAGATGCAAAAAGATCATCAAAAAAATTTGACCTATAAGTACACGAAAAAAATTGACAATCAGAAGAAACGACGAAGGAGAATAAGAGCTAGAGCAAGACAAAGGAGCATAAGGTACCCAGATCAGGGAAACATGCTCTTTAGTGTAATAGCTGCATATGACATATTGGCCGAGAACGTCGACACACATATTTAGCTCTTTGTCTGTTGGCTCTCTATGATTCAAGAGGAACTAAAAACGATCCCTAAAAAGATTTAAAATATAGGGAAAAACATTACTTTTTCTCATGGCCCAAGATACGAGCTAAATCCTCCCTTCGTCAACTTCAACCGAGTGACGTTTAAGCTCCTTTGTAAGAAGAGCTGATGAATGTGGAGTGCGAAAAGTGTAAAGTGTATTTAATGGTAGCCACTGTATCACCGAACTCCGCCTGTGGTGGAGGAGACGGGCACATAGCGAGAATGGAGGCCGATGTGAGCGAGAATAAGAGAAATCTGAGGAAGGCCATATCAGCTGCAAAGCGGAAGCATTGGCAGGATCTAATCGATATGTTGGAGCAGGACATATGGGGCCAAGGCTATAGGATAGCCACCCAGTATCTGCGAGTAAAGACGCTACCATACCAATTGTCGGAGGAGAAAAAAAAGCAGATTATCGAGGCACTTTTTCCAAAAGTCTCCGACGATAGACCTGGGCTGGGAAAGCACGGTGAGGCGCCGCCCTTCACGATAGAGCAGCTGGAGAGATGTCGGCGTGCGATTAAGGTAGGGAAGTCCCCGGGACCAGACCGTATGAGTCCGGAAGCAGTTAAGATAGCGATAGCCAGGAAGCCGGAAATCATGCTACAGATGTTCAACGGGTATCTAAGTAGGCGAGAATTCCCAGCGGAATGGAAGATCGGGAAGGTGGTACTGATACCAAAGCCGGGAAAGGACCCGGAGGAAGTCTCCTCCTAAGGACCAATATGCCTGCTAAATGTGGTCGGGAAAGCATACGAGCGGCTAATACTAAACCGTTTACTTGCGGAGCTGGACATCCTGTCAACCAGGCAGCATGGCTTCAGAACAGGAAGGTCAACAATAACAGCCCTAGAGGAAATAGGGAGGATACATAAAGAGACGGGGTCCAGATGGTGTGTCATTATCACGGTAGATGTTAGGAACGCCTTTAATACAGCCCGGTGGAGCGCTATCATAGAGTCCCTGAAGGACGCAGGAATCAGCGAGTACCTGATACAGTGCACAACATCGTACCTTTCGGAGAGATGCGTGAAGGCAGGGCGGCTGAGACACGAGTGCACGGTGGGGGTTCCACAGGGTTCGGTCCTGGGACCAACCCTGTGGAATGTCATGTATGACGGGGTACTAAGACTCGCCTACAAGGAGGGCGTTACCCCAATCGCTTACGCGGACGATCTTGCCCTCGTGGTGGAAGCACAGAACGAGGAGGAACTGAGGAGATACGCCGAGCATGCTTTCGACCTAGTAATGAGGTGGATGACGGCCAAAGGCCTAGAAGTGGCGAAGGAGAAAACAGAGGTGCTGATACTAAAAGGGCCTCGGAAGGACCGACAACTGATCCTGAAACTGGCGGGAGGGGATGTGAGCTCATGCGGAAGCATTAAGTACCTGGGGGTAATGCTGGATAGGGGCCTGACCTTCGGGGCCCACGTAGAAAGGGTAACGAAGAAAGTTAGCGAAAAAATGGAAGCGCTCAGGAAACTAATGCCGAACATTAAGGGTCCGTCCTACTGCAGGAGGAAAGTACTCAGTGCAGTGGCTCACAGTGTAGCCCTGTACGCGGCCCCAGTATGGAGGAGGGCAGTACGAATAGGAAGGCACGAACAAAAATTAGAAGCCGTCCAAAGGAAAGCACTGCTTAGAGTCATTAGTGCATACCGCACAGTGTCAGCGACGGCAGCTCAGGTGATTGCAGGAGTCCCCCCAATAGACCTCCTCATCGCAGAGAGAGCGTACCTAAACGACCAGCAGGGAATTCGCAGCACGAGTGAAGTGAAACGGCAAGCGCGGGAAGCTACCATAGAGAAACGGCAGGCGCAGCTGAGAAGCAGGTACGCGGAAAGAGCAACATGGACTAGGCGGATAGTCAAAGACATCGGGGCATGGGTGGCATGCACGCACAGAAGGACGAATTATCACTTCACGCAATTCCTCACGAGGCACGGGTCCTTTGGCACCTATACCCATAGGATAGGGAAAAGCGTAAACGAAATCTGCGAGAGGTGTGGAGAGGAGGACAGTCCCGAACACGCAATTTTTGAGTGCTTGAGATGGGAGGGCCGCCGACGGGTGGCGTGGGGAAAGGGAGTCACGGATCCAACACCGGAGACAATCATAGAAATAATGACGGCAGGATAGCGCCGCGTGGGAGGTGTTGTACGGGTACATCTGCGAGACCATGGAAAGTAAGGAAAGGGAAGATAGGCAGCACCAAGAAGAGCAGCGCCTGAGGACGGTATAATACGGAAGGGAAGACGGGAAACACTGATGGGAAGAGCTAATGCTTAGTTCCGGTGTTTCTCGGGGAGAAATAGGAGGTGGTTTAGTGGGTATGCCAACCGAGAGGAAGGCGAGTCCCACACTACCCAGCACAGAAGAACCAAGTGCTGGGTGTCCGTAAAAGGATTTCACCTCCCGCAGCCGAAACTACATGCAAGGCTGGCCAAAAAAAAAAAAGGTTACTGGTTCATAAAAGAGCCGTAGAGGGAATTATAGCGTCTTTATATCCCAAGGGAGTTATGACACTCTTTATTGGTATCGTAACTATGACAATATAACCTTATAATATCACTGTCAGAAATAAAGTGTAAGTGTATTTAATGGTAGCCACTGTATCACCGAACTCCGCCTGTTGGCGGAGCAGCTTGGACCTGGTGACTATCTCCCTAACGGTAGTCTCCAGTTTAGAAACGGATTCTAGCATATCTGTACTTCTTGAGAGGGTATTTTTTGATCCGGTGATCAGCTTTTTTAAGTTGAGCGTCTCGGCATAGAAGGATAGTTCAGTGCAGGGCTGACGGAAATCGGTCTGCAAGGGATGCGGCGCAGGCGGGCGCCTCTACAAAGGGGGCGCGTCACAAGGGCTTTGTTCAAAATTTCATTTAAAAAAAACATTTCAAAAATAAAAATTAAAAAAAACTAATGTATTCATTAACAGGGTTATACAAGGTGTTTTTTGGGAGCTTTAGTCAGACATTTCTGGGAAAGTTTTATAGGTAGGTTTATAAAAATTTGAACTTAGATGTTTACTCTGAAAGCCGATCGATGGAAAATATTTTCGAAATGGCAGCACATCATCCCTATTCATTCTGTATACGCTGGTGAAAACCCGGTTGCCATAACTACAACGGTCTCCCAAAGTATCGTGTCTGCATCCACCATAATTTTTTGAAAAGTGAAAATAACTGAAAAACCATAAATTGTAGATATTGACATGTGGGTATCAAAAGGATTGAAATTTCAGGTGGAATCCAAAAGTGGAATAAAAAATAGGGGTTGACGTTTAAAATAACGAAGATACTAGCTACGTCCGTCATTTCCTGAAGTGCTGCCATTTGAAAACATTTTACATCGATTCGGCGTTCACAGTACTTTTGAAAATGTATTAACAATGTCTATTACGTACCAATTCTTATAATTATAATAACATTTTCTACTTATTTTCAAATTTTTTCCTTATCTATAAACTTTTTATTTGACTAAAAGAGAATTTGAATTGTAGGTGATTATTTTGGTACCAGATTTGGATCAGTGAGAATTTGCTGAAAGTGTTGATAATTTCTCGATGATTTTATGTGCGCACCATTTGGGGGGGGGGGGCTTCAGTGGAAATGCTAGGCAGGCGTCAAAGACATCAGCACCGGCCTTGGTTCAGTCAGGTGTGAGGTCCGACAAGTATCGATCGTCGGTGAGAGTATCGGGGGCAAGTACAAGTCCGAGGACGTTTCGAGGACTCCCTCTGCCTCCATAGACAGAGAGTGGGGTGGGGGAATTCGTACGGGACACGGTGTATCAGTGATACAACCGCCTTGGATTAACAGCTAGGAGACACAACACTGGGTATTACCCCTTTAGCGGTTCATAGGAGCTCATTGCCCAAAGGGCTTATAGCCTGCGAGTCGTTGCCCGCATTTCAGCTCGAGGAGGTAGGGGATAGTGTCCGTGGAAAGATTGCTTTACGGTTTGACTCAGTACTTATCAAACAAATAACTGTACAAATACCTACTACTTATTTTACTCTACTACATACTCAAATCGCTTATCAAACATCACAATAACTATATGAAAAGCGAAAGATTTATTCGCTTTTGAAGAGAAACCGGAGTATAATGACTTAAGTAGGTACAACTGCCACTGCATATATCAAGTCAGGTCGTGAAACAAGCTGTAAACATTAAAGACCCGACTGCCTCACGATACACAGTGTTTTCATCAATGTCTGACCCCATTTTCAGAACTGTATGAAGCAATTGTTATATAAGTTAGCAATATTTTTTAAGGTGAATTGTCAGGTTTACCATCGTGCATCTTTAGTCGCCTAAGCACCTGCAATCACGTGGGGGTCAGACATTGATGAAAACCCTGTAGTACATCAAGGCCAAGACTATCTTGAGCCATAGACTTGCTGAGATGTTCGCCTGGATCAACTGGCAACGACATTAGGTTAGCGTTGGTAAGATTAAATTTCTCAGCGACGCGACGCCCTTAGGGTACGCTAACTGTCCAATATAAATTTCACGTTTTGCACGATCCCTTTTGATTTCTATGCCGACAGAATAATGATCATCGTCTTCAGTTATCTCAAACTCATTTTTGATGTTGGCCATCACTGTATCACTTGCACTTTCCAACGGTGATAAAAGTAAACCATCGTCCACGTACAGTACCACGCGATGACCATCCACGATGCCTACACACACACGCACTTATCAGCCATGCTAACTACAAAATTGAAGAGCTTTAAGAAGCTGTCGAAGTGTTTGTTCCATTAAAGAGGGATTGCTTCAGCACATAAATGGACTTCAAGAGACCATACTCTCCAATCACTTCGCTCGGCAGCTCCATGTGGATTTCTTCATCCAAGTTACAAAATTTACACACTGATCGAGTCGTTTTGGTCGAGACAACATATTTCGAGGTCGAAGATCGTCTCTTCATAGTCTTTTTCACACATTTCGATCTGTAAGAAGATACCGGCTTTACGTCTAGATCGATGACATGACATGGCCAGTGCTTCTCTTCTGTTTATCCTTTATCCGGTGCAGTCATTTCCTCAACAAATGTAACGTGTCAACTTACGTATGTTTTCTTGGTAATCATATCTAGCAGACGGTAGTTTGGTCCTTCTGAAACATACCCAATCAAATCAAACGTTTTTGGCCTTATGGTGCCACTTTTCACTATATCGACTTAGGAATATGTTCATGCGCAGTATTCCCGAATACTTACTCGTAAATGTGCCTATCTATGGTTTACGTCAATATAGCTTGAGCCCACAGCTACCGCGGTAAATCTTTAGCGAATAGCATTGCCTCCGCTGATTCATCAAGCGTTCTGCCACACCATTCTGTTTCTGCGTGTGTGGTTCAGTCAATCGGTGATCAGTACCTTCTTCGATCATAAAGTCGGACATTTTTTTAAGTTACATACTCGCCACCACGATAACTACGTAATACGTCCTTAAGTTTGTGTACACTTTGACGCCCGATTATAGTAGAAGCACTTTTTTTAATTTGCGAAACATCTAATCTTTAGTGTGTAAAAACTCAACAAAAGCGCCATGACCGTGGCATCGTCAATAAATGTCACATAGCATATTAGTGATTGTCGGCATTGCTTACAACCATTTTCTAAGAATTTACATTTGAATGTCAAAACTTACTAGACTTCCGCAATTCATCAGCTTGTTTAAATGGCTTCTATGTTGACTTTGCATAAACACAGGCCTCGCAGAAAAACTTTGCGTTAGATGTGATGGTCATGTTCAGCTGACCATCACCTGCGTTTCTGGCATACATTGCAGACACGGATGACCAAGACGTTCATCGACTCGCATCAGCTCATTACCTGTCGCATTCCCACTTTCGAGTTCAATCAATTTTTCACTTTTCCGCGAACTGTGACTTTTCCACGACCAATGTAGTCCAAGTCGTACTTCCCGGCCAACTGCAGGTTTTCTGGTTGCCGTGTTATTGATGAGAACCATTTCTCGTCGTTGAATTCGTGGGTTCGCCGTTGCCCCAGTGTCGCCTAGTACTAGGTCTGAATGTTCGTTGGCTATGCATACTCAATGATGTTGAAGGAGTGGCTTGCTGTTCGTTTACTGTCTTGCTCTTCACTTTAGGGCAACCTTTCTTGAGGTTGTAGTGTCGCGCCGAGCAACACCAAAAGAAATTAATGGACTCAAGAACCAACTAAATTTATTATTTACCAAAAAAAAAAATGGAACATGAACACAGGTGACATACTTGACCACAATCATAACCTTTGCCTTTCTTGCGTCTTGGTTTTGGTTTGTGAGCTGACTTGACCGTAATGTTCGAAACGTTTACATTGCTTGACTCGGTTGTCTGCCTTACAAACATAGCTTCAGGCGGTAGGTAGGTATGTCCGGATTAATTTTTTCATCACGCAAGAGACGTTTTACCTACATTTTACGGTTTTCGCTGATCAGCCTGTGCCATGTTGAGTACCTACCATATTGATTGTGGAGTACACCTTCATTTGATTTGATATTGCCACACTGCCACTTGCACTTGGCCACCAAGGCCTAGACGTAAAATATGGCCTAGATTTGTTCGCCTTTGTACCGTTATGCGTGATATTCTTGATTATATAAAGTTAGTAGACATGGTTTTAACAAGTAAAGCGCCGTTTTTCGTTTGCTTCTAAATTCAAAATGGCGGCCAATATAGTTTACTTTTTAGGGTTTCGCTCAAGAACCGTTTACCTTTATTAAAATTTGAAAATTGGAAATTATAGCCAAAGGATGGCTAGAACTTTTATTTATAATTGATAAAGAACAAATAAAATTAAACGTAGTCAATTTATTGGTGCCCGAAATTGGTCAAAAATTAAAAATCGATTTTCTCAAAATCTGCTGCAAGCTATTTTATAATTTTTTTAAATGTTATATCATATATAATAGTTCATGAAAACCTGTTGGCGCTACATTTATTTCTTTATTTCCCATAGGGGAGGGGGGATGAATGTTTGAAGTTGAAAATTTTATATGTTCATAACTTTTTTGCTAACAAGGATGAAGAAATAAAAATTTACAGTGAAGTAGAACATAAGACTTCTATTTTAATCGAGTATAATAAGTAAACTTGTAAACATCTACCAATTAACAAAATATTAAAAATATTTATGGCATACCCTGTATAGGTACCTATTATTTCAGGAGAAAATCATAAATTGTTTTCACTCCCCAGCCCTCGGATATGTATTCTATAACAAAAAATTTGATAAAAATAAAGTCTAGTAAAATCCCGAAAGCCTAACCGTTTTCCGGTAAAATTGACATAAAGAATAAAACAATTCAAAATTTTAAATCAAATTGCAATGCATTTACTTGTCGTTAATTTGTTTGTTTATTTGACTTATATTATAAAGTATTGAAAGCTGGAAAAGCTTTTAAATTAATAATGGAAAGGTATATTAACGGAGAATACGTCGATACGATAAAAGTTTTGGGCGCTTGTAATGATAACGCCCGTGCTGGCGAACGTTTAGAAAACGGTTAGGCTTTCGGGATTTTACTATTCTTTATTTTTATCTTATTTTTAGTTGTAGAATACATATCCGAGGGCTGGGGAGTGAATATTGAATCACCCTGTATATTTTTTGAGTTACTACGCAAAAACTATTTTATTTTGAGTTATATTATGCAAAAAAGAAAAAACTACTTTATTTAATTCTACGTCATTGTAGTAAACACGGGAAAGTTGTGTGCCAGACGTCAGTTTACTGGTCATTAGCGTAACGTAACGCAGTGACAAGTTAATGGTTGAATAAAAGAAAACGCGCACTTATTACTATCCAGTAGTTTGTCCTCGTCAGTGTAACTGAATTACAATCACATAGTTCACAAGAATACTAAAATACAATTAAAAACAACTTACGCGCGATTGAAATAGGGCGGTAGCCCAGCGTCATTTTAGGTAGTGATAAAAGCGCGTCTGCAAATTATACTACGTTGAAGATGATGTAAAATATAAAAATGGTCTGAAAGTTCTGAAGCTGGGGTGTTCAAATTTGTGCATAAAAATCACTGTTTTAAAGTGATTTGAGCGAGTGTAATTCTTGTACGAATCGAAAGCACAAATGAAAAACTTCGTCAGAAAGGTATTTACAGACGGTTTCGGAGGTGCAATAACCCTGCAAACGGGGTTGAAGGTGCAGTATTTTTGTGATGTTAAAAAAGTAATTTGAGTGTGTCTGCAATTCAGGTTAATGATTTATGTTCTTGCGTATTTCACGAAAAAAAAATTGCAGACAATTCGGATGTGGATAAGTACTTTAAAGATCCATTAATTTTCAGCGAATTGAAAGTCATTTGAGCGTGACTAATTTTCAGTACTTACACTATTTTGTTATTGCATGTACGTGATGAAAAAAATTGTTGCAGACGATCTGAATGGGGATAAGTATTTTAATTAAACAATTGAAGTACCATTTTTTTTAGCAATCTGTGATTTAAATTGCAGACACCCTCAAATGACTTTCAATTCGCTGGAAATTAATGCATCTTTAATTGTTTAATTAAAGTACTTATCCACACCCGAATTGTCTGCAATTTTTTTCGCGAAATACGCAAGAATATAAATCATTAACCTAAATTGCAGACACGATCAAATTACTTTTAAAATCATAAAAATACTGCACCTTCAACCCCGTCTACAGGGTTATTGCACCTCCGAAACCGTGTAAATACCTTTCTGACAACGTTTTTCATTTGTCCTTTCGATTCGTACAAGAATTATACGCGCTCAAATCAATTTAAAACAGTGATTTTTTATGCACAAAATAATTGTTGTTTGACATGTTATCGCCAGCTTCAGAACTTGCGACCATTTTTATGCTCTTATATTTTACATCATCTTCAACGTACTATGATTTGCAGACGCGCTTTTATCAGTACCTAAAATGATGCTGGGCTGCCACCCTAAAAGTGGAATTAGTAAACAGAGTTTATTATTAAACCAACGAACGAAAATGAAACGAAAAACTATTGGAAACTATAATAAACAACCCGCTCTTTTACACCACTGTTAGGTACTACCATTTTTGTTGGAAAACATTTCATTCTTACTTTAATAATAAAAAACTTTTCCATTTTTTGTCAATTTTTCATAGATAGATACACTTACACACAAAGGATGCACCTGGTAACGTGCATGTGAACGCAACAACGCTTATACCTATTACAAATAAATTGTTTTTATTAAATAAAAAGGCTACCATGCAGCGTAATTCACGTTTGGAACTTCTTTAGTAATTTGCAGTTTTGCAAGAAATCAGCAAATAGTTCCGTTTCCCTCGCTCTAAAAGATTATACAAATTCTAAGCGAATCGTTAATATTACAGTAAAAATAGCGTAGTTGGTCATCATAAGGATTACAATTACGGTTATATACCTATCTCACCTCGAAAATCATTAGGTACGATATTGACTAAAGCATTAGACGTAATACGTAACTGGAGTAACGGCAGTTTACAAACATCAATTAGGTATTAATAATTCAAAGAATGTTTTCGAACATATCGACATAACAATTATAATACAATTACGGTAAAATAAAAACTCCCAAGGAGAAAGCTTTTATTGATTGTAGGTAGGTACTAGGTACGTTTGATACGTATTCCTTTAACGTCAGTCGCTTATGTTACTTGGAACTTGCAACTCGGAATTTGGTCATTCTAAAATTCTTGGTAAAAAACTGCCTTCATTAGAATAGTTGCAAGTAGGTACATACTTTAATTCAAGTGAACATATTTTACATATTTTCTGTTTTTAGATACAAACTGGTGTACATACTTAATCAATTAAAATGAAAGTATCAATATTCGTTAAATGGGTCTGTGTCATTGGATCATTGTCAGCCCAATGCGATGCTTTCCTTAATCAGTCAAATGCATCGGACGTCTCGACAAAAGTATGTGTTCAAAAAACTATAAATCACTTGTTTTCGTATAATGATACCCTGCATTTAATCTTAGATAATAACAATATATGTGAAGAAGCGATATTTGAAATGAATACGACACGACCGTATATTATTTTGAATGTTAACTCTTATGTTCGCGGTATTCAATTATTGCAATATGACGGAAACTTTGTAATATGTCTAAAGGATGCAAATAGAAAATCTCTATTGCGCCCGCTAATAATAATGAGAGATCTAGTATTTTCGTATGGCTCTGTACCTAGACGATTGGGTAATGCGAAAATTCTGGTCATTACTAAAACGTTTGATGCTTACCTAATATTTACGATATATTGGTGGTTGGGTATTAATAACGTGATTGTTTTGTTTTATGGACAAGAAATGTCAAAATTGTATATGTGTGATCGATATTCTCCAGAAAATGCTTGTGGAGAAACTGTAAATTCAATAATTTCTCAAAATTGCGAAGAACAAATAACTTTTTCATTTACAAAAGTGATACATCAAATGAATAAGTGTCCGATTACATTCTTGTATCATAGAAAGTTTGTTTTTGCATCCTCCGATAATCCACTTGCTCGTTATATACCGTACGTCATTCAAGAACTATCAAATCATATCAATGCCACTTTTCAAAGTGTCATGTATAATAATGCTTCAGAATTGTGGGAATATGAAATGAACAAAACAAACATTTTATTACGGTTCACACCAAGGCCAAATGGTAATACAATCATCACAATGACGGAACCATTAATGAGATTTGATATTGTATGGTTAGTACCCAAAGCTCAACAAATTTCTGACATGAATGTTTTCGTACAAGTATTCAGTTGTAATGTTTGGATAGCAGTTGGCGTTACACTTATATGTACCTGGTTAACTTGGTTTCTAATTATATCTTGGAATGGAGTGTTTACATTTACATTTGAAAAGTTAGGTCTTGCTTTCATAAACGTCTGGTCACTTACTATTTGCGGCTGCATTGCACATTTTCCCAGATCATTTGCTTTACGCATTACATTGTTGTCGTACTTAATTTACGTTATTCATATACAATGTGCATTAACATCAAATATGGCAACTATTTTAACAACACCGCAGTATGGTTTTCAAATAAGCAACTTGGAAGAGTTGGCAGAATCTAGGTTACCCATATATGTTCTAGAAATGGCTGCCTTGAATATACTCACTGTGAATGACACCGGTCACAAACTTTACACCCAATTACAGAAACAATTGCATCCCGTTCCTTCAGTCAACTCAAAAATTTTTAACCTTCATCATTATCGAAATTACGCTGTCATTACATCGGCCGAGGATTTGCGCGAAATGGAGAAGTATTTCCGGCAGAAATTTGACGTTTACCAAATACGCGATAATTCAATGACTGGGGTTTTTACATATCATTTACAGTTACCACTAGATCATTATTTCGCACCTACTTTAAACTCACTAATAAAAAAAATGGAAGAAAGTGGTATTACTAACAAACTCTATAATGATTTGAAACGTGAACATTTTGGTAACAATGATCCAAAGGAAGAAAATAGCGAAGAACTAACTTTACCGCATCTTGCTTTTATATTTGTATTTTTTGGATTAGGGTTGACCATTTCGTGTGTGGTATTTTGTCTTGAGCACGTTGTGCATAAGTTTTTGTAAATTAATTGAAATGAAAAATTATTATAAGTGATGCTGTGTAAAAATTAAATTAGCACTTATTGTAGATTTTACTAAATGTTTGATTATCTTGATGTACGGCCATCATTTATCATTGTTTGTCATTTATAAATGGTAGTTATTGCACTAATTTTTATAATACCTACATTATAATTTATATTCCTCTTTATATTACCTAATACAATATAGAATAAGTTGTATCCATGTATTGTACTGTTTCATAAATAAGCAACTTGTTAGATTTAAATCGTGCACGATATATTAGATGTGCCTAAAATTGTACCTAGATGTGAAATGTTATTATTATACTGTGGTCATATCTTTCTTGAAAGAATCGCACAGAATTGTATCTCGTTGTACTGGTAGGTTTCAAAGATAATAATGTCACTTAATTCTTACTAAAGGTCTTTTCTCCACATGTTAACATGTATTAGATAATTAACACGCTTGGAAAAATAAATGTTTTTACGGCATTTAGTACCTATAAAAATCCATTCCATACCTTCCTAGGAGCTAAAATGTTACCCCTCGCCGCAATTTTTCCCGAACACGTCCAAATGACATACATTAAGTATGTTATGAATATCGAAAATTTATAAACAGATCCCGTCTTAATACATGAAAAACAAATATTGTTAACCATCCCATAAGTATTAAAAGTAGTAGTGAAACTATTAATTGAATGGTTATTATCCAATCAGAGTTAATAGTAAAATACAAAATCATAACTTAATGTATTAGTTTGATGAAAATTATAGTTAGCTCTTTCAAAACAAATCAGTACAAAATTAACTACAGAAGATAGCTACAGCTTTTCAGGTGTAGATACTAGGGACAATTTTTGTCAAATGTGATAATTATGAAATACTGATAAAGTTAAATCATTAACCAATGAAAGAAAGGGGAATAAGCTGAGAAAGTATCAAAGAGAACGTGAAAGTCAGATGCAAAAAGATCATAAAAAAATGTAACCTGTACTTACACGAAAAAATTGATAATCAGAAGAAACAACGCAACGACGAAGCAGAATAAGAGCTAGAGTAAGACAATGGAGAATAGGTGGCCAGATCAAGGAAACACAAAACATGCTCTTTAGTGCAATAGCCGTAGGTATATGACTTTCTACGTGTTTAGCTCTTCGTTTGTTGGCTTTCCACGATTTAAGAGGAACTAAAAACGATCCCGAAAATGATCAAAAAAAGACGGGGAAAAACATTACTTGTCCTCATGAGCCAAACTTCCTGCGACAAGATACCAGCTACATCCTCCCGTCGTCAACTTCAACCGAATGACGTTTAAGCTCCTTTGTAAGAAGAGGTGATGAATGTGGAGTGCGTAAAGCTGGTACAAATGAATCCATAGGGCAGCATCCGACACCCTCACTACATATATTATTAAACAATTGGTAGTCCTGGTATAAGAAGCTCCAATTGATTGAGATTGCGAATCATCGCCAGAAATATAGTTATATACACTTCCACGAATGTCTTTATTATCATTGGAACACATCTTCTGGATTCGATTCGTGTAATTAACGTTTTTAATAACTATCTACGTTTCGGAAGATGTGTTCAAATGAGTTACTACCACTCTGGCAATTCCTCTTGGAGCATTGTCAGCAATGATGATGGCAGATCCTTCTCAGATGTGATGTTCATGCGCACTGTGTCGACCAACACTGACAAGTGGCGAGTTCCTACTACATTTAAGATTTACAGGATACATAATTTAATTACTTAAAAGTGAGCAAGAATAGGTACCTACACTCATGGGCGGACAGTGTCAATAGACCTATTTAGCTCTTTATCTGTTGGATTCCCAAGAATCATGGGGAACTAAAAACGATTCTGAGAAGGATCAAAATCCGAAATGGTGGCATGGGAAGCAACAACTAGCACGTAGTAGATGGTAACCAACACTACTTGCCCTCATGGGTCAAATTTTCTAAGGAAAGACGCGAGCTGGCTGCATACATTATCCCTATGTCAACTTCACCGAGTGACGCTTAAGCTCCTCTCCAAGAAGAAGGTATGGAGGCAGGGAGGTGATGAATATGAAGTTTAAAAAGCAAAAAGCAACTGTAGGTAAGTTCAATTTATAATGGCGAAGTTTGTGTAAATCAATCTGCGCCACAGTAGGGCAACATCTGACGCATTCAGTACATATATTATTAAACATTATAGTGGTACTCCTGGTCTAAGAAACTTGAACCTACGGGCTCCAATTAAAAAATTGCGAATTATCGCCAGAAGTAGTGATAAGTTACTACATACCACTCTGGGAATTCTGTTGCAAAGGCGTGGTAGTAGTGATGCTGCCAGCAGAAGGGGCCGGGCGCGAAATGCATACAACCAATGGTACCTTAACCACCGACAATCATAGAGGGAAACAATCTGATGGGACACGTGTCAACAGTGACAACTGCGGAACCAGATAAAGTGGTGAGACAGAGAGGCGACCGCTTCAGGACCAGGAGGCATATTGTATGAGACGCCAATATTACAAGACCAAACAATGTGCTGTTTTCTTGCGTACGTACTTTACTTAACTGTAAAAATAAGAAGGGCATAGGAAGAAAAACGCAAATACCGATCATGGCCACCGACTACAGAATCACTTACTCCCGTTCGCTTGCGTCGTGCAAAGTTGACAAGTATTTGGGGCAAAAGTACCTAGTACTCTTCTCTTTTATATGAGACAGACTACCTCAAAGCACTTTTGATGGGCATTCAAAGGTTTACTTCAATACTCTCCAGTTCATTTTTGCAATTAGCCATCTCTTTCACCGACACTTTCTTTTACATTTGTTTACCCCTATGGTTGGAGGTGGAAGGTTGGCTGTAAAAGGACCTTCCTTTTACAGCCAACCTTCCATGTGGATTAGAACACAAGTGCCCCCTCGACCCAAGTACCGTTTACTGCCACCAGATCTCTGTAACAGAATTCCTAGCCTTAACGTTATTTTTGGCAACGATGCACGATTTGGGATTGATTTCGGTGTCATGGTTCTTTCATTGGCAGACCTCGTATTTATCCTTTGTGTAGATCCAAGGCTCTTGTATCAGGACCACACATCAAAATGTTTAGTCATAGACGTAGACACTGAGGCTAGCAAATGTCGCCCTACTGTGATGCAAATCAATTTGTACAAAATTCACCTTTAGAAAACTGTACGTACCTATTGAAACTTGGTGGTTGGCACAAACAATTGCGGTTCCTCTTAGGGTTATTGCTTCTTCATGTTGACGTCCACTTAAATGATTGCAGCTAGCCCTCATCTTACATTGTAAGAAGTCCATGAGGAGAAGTAATCAGGGATCCTTAACTCAACAATATCCAGAGTTCTTGTAGGATGCAAAAAAACCATTCTGCAATTTAAGCGCCGTTGGATTCGACTGTTTCCAGTTCATAATTGAATTGGCCGTATTGATAATACTAGAGGGCTCATTAACCTCCACGCAGCTTAGTTTGTAAAGTTCCGGTCACGGTTCTATTAATGAAGTAGGTACTCGCTGTCTATTCACTTTTTCCTTGATAGGATTGCCAACCTTCACCTTTAGAGAACCGAGCTTCTTTTCCTGGCGACTAGGTTAGGCTGATCCTGTTCCTTTCCTATTCTGCTATTTCACAGCTGCGTGGAAGATACCGCATTGACATTCGTGCAAGGAGTCCCCACCCACAGCTGCTGCTTAACTACTCCCAGTTCCTCACGTTTCTCCGAAGTTTCAGACGGAGGAATTACAGAACCTTTCTCCAGTCGTCCGTTATTATCAATTGCCACGTTGCTTTTCGCAATGTGATTTAGGCCGTTAAGGTTCCAGTCTTCCTTCTTTCAAAGTAGTTTGGATTAATATGTCCGACCTCCGTCTTGTTTAGTCTATTCCATCAGTTTGGCTGCTTCCCAGGAGTGTTTTTTTGAAACCACCCTTTGAGTGAAGGTTGCGCTACGAGAATATAAGAAGGCAATTCGACTATTTAGCTTAGTCGGGTCATTTTAGGTTTTGCTTAGTTGTCAAGTTGGTTTTCTTTTTGTATTTTCAGGTCCATTTCCATTAGATAGTGGTCGTTTCCTGATAGGTATTCTGGTTGTCCTCAAGCTCGCCGTGTTCTCGCACGATGCAACCTGTGTCAATTTTATTTGGACTACGCCTGTTTCCAAATTTTTGCATTCATAATTTAAAAACGAACTAAAAATATCGAAATAAAGAATGTGGGTGAATAATCCAATAAATTAACATAACTCGCCAACATTCACGTTTCGGTTGAGTTAGGATTTTCAAACGACTATAATGTTCGTACCCAATTTTAGAACGGATCTAAATTTATAACTGAACATCTGTTTTTATTAGACTCGCGTAATTATTTTCATGGAAGATTTTTTTATCAAAATTTAGGTTACACGATTTTGAAATCCAACTTTTTTGCCATACCTACTTGACTTGCTGTCAGAAGTAAATTTGATGCTGACTTGCATAAAACTGTATCCTCGTATTTTCGAAAAAGAAATCAGATCTTTGAATCCTAGTCTTACTGGTTGATTTCAATCGGAAAGAAAAATGAAGATGGTCAAAGTGAAACGTGCTGTAATATGATGGATGAATCTACTTGTAAAGACATGAACATCTTCAATTAATATCTCGATCTCGCTTTTTGTCATACCCATAAAAGGTACGTTGTATGTGTACGTTATGCATAGTGAAAGACACAACGATATTTAAAAAAAGCGTATAAATATAATTGTTGGCTAAGGAACGTGTTTCCATAAACCAACTGAAATATAATGGATAATGTAAAAGATACTTTCAAGTTAAATTTTACAGTTTATAGGAAGCTAAAAATATCTTATGAAAACATTGCTACCGCTTTCAAGAACTCGGTGATTGGCCAGAAAACACTTTGGTAGCCAATTGCAACGTGTGTACTAAAAAAAATTTGTTGTAAGTTGTGGGTGTTAGAAATCTACTATAATTTCGAATGGTTTTATATTTTCGCCTCCCTCGCCTACCATTCAGTTAGTTGATCTTTGCCGCCGTCGCTTACACATCGTAAACACAACCACACATCATGGTAAGCCATTTTTTCTTCGGCCACCCCCTTTATAATTACCTACCGTTTTGCGCTTTTAGGATGAACTTCCTCCAGAACAAATCGCAGGTAAGTAAACCCAAAAGCTCGTGCCAAAAATCTCTCAACACCTTTTCTTTCAGTTTTACGCAAAGCGTTTGAAAGCTTCGACAGCCAAAAATCCGGAAGTATATCATGCGACATGGTCTCCGAAATTCTTCGTTTGATGGGCCAACCCTTCGATAAGAAAATTTTACAAGAACTGATCGAAGAAGTCGACGCTGACAGTAAGACTCCACGAGAGGTGCGGTACAGTTTTGACCTAAATTCTTTCAGAATCGGGGCGGCTCGAATTTGAAGAATTCGTAACATTAGCGGCCAAATTTATTGTTGAAGAAGATGACGAAGCTATGCAAAAGGAACTTAAGGAAGCCTTCAGATTGTACGACAAAGAAGGAAACGGTTACATCAAAACATCCGCCCTTAGAGAAATTTTGAGAGAGCTCGACGATCAACTGACCGAAAAAGATTTGGATAACCTCATTGAAGAAATTGACACTGACGGTTCCGGAACCGTTGACTTTGATGGTGAGTGGTAACCCCTTTTCCACTGTATTATAACACATTACCTCTTGCAGAATTCATGGAAATGATGACGGGAGAATAAGACTTTATTTGTGTTTGGTGTGTAAACGCAAACAGCCTCTTCAACAACGTGCATTTTTATTATTATTTAAGATATCAGCAATATGTTACGAATGCAAGACCGAGCGTCACAACTCACAATCTGAGATTTTTTTGAATACTGTCCAAATAAATTATTTTCAGTAAGTCGATCCTCACTCGTCCCCACCTTTAAAAAAAAACACATAACGCTTACAAATATATTTCGACAAGTTAATCATTTCTTCCCCATCGCATTTAAAAACTCTAAAAAAGCTGTGTCATAATTTGAAAAGAATACCAACAAGTTACCATCAAGATCAATAGTTCCCGAACCGTCAGCGTCAAACTCAGTAATTAGATCATCTAATTCTTCTTCCGTTTGGCTACCATCCAAGTTTCTCAAGATCTCTCGAAAATCAGACGCTCTGATATGCCCTTTCCCTATAAATGGAACCGGGATTATACTTTCAAGGGTATTACCCACTTACCTTCCTTATCGTACACCTTGAACGCCTCCTTTAGTTCCTTCCTGTCGTTCTCCTCTTCCGCTTTGTCTTTAACAATCCCCCTTATAATGCACAAACATTCCGAAAAATTAATGCGTCCAGTACCCGACTTATTTGAAATTCCTTGACCGTGCTTTGCTAAGGACGTTTCGTCGTACGATTGGCCAATTACTTTAAAGAGATCTGGGAGGTCTACCAATGCTATATTCCCGGTACTGTGGTAATCAAAGGTGTTAAATGCGGCGTGCCAAACTGTAAGTGTCGCGTCGGTTAATTGGCAAGTCAAAATCTAGGGGTCATACTTACGGGTCACTTGTTGCGTTGATAGATGATCCTGAGAGGAATCATTTTAAAAATTCTAAACAAAAACGCATGGAAACTTACCTCCATGATCACTCACAAACAGCTTGTCACTAATTAACAATACGATGGAATTCAATTCCTTTCACTTGTAATTACGTTGACGTTTTCTAATGCGTCAAATAATGTATTAATGGCTTTAAATTAGATAAAAATTTGTTATCTTTACGGTGCTTTGTGTAATTAATAAATCATTTAAAAAGGGATTCGCCCAAAAATATGGTAGGTATTCCAAATTTCAAAGGAACGCCATTATAATAATTATTGTATGTATAAGTATTATTTATTATACTCGAGGTGAAATTGTTACAACCCTAAATATCCATCTCACGTATGGTAACCCAACATACAAACCCATGCTAAGAGAGGATTCCTTGCTCAGGTACCACATTGGCCGAGCAAGACAATGTCAAGCCTTCATCGATATGCTCAGCACCTGCATACACTATAATACAGAAATAATGGCAAGAAATGAAGAAGAAGAACAATGTCCCATATCCTGAGGGAAATCACCTTCCCCAAGGAACAAGTTTGGAAACACACTTAGTTGTTGATATTTTAAGAACACGTCCCAATGGCAAAATTTAAAGATATCAGATCAGGGAATCGTGGTGTATGGACTCCAAGAGTATCGCATCAGGAAGAGCACTGCTCGAGGCACATGGTGTACGAAATCCTACACCGTCGCATCTGGGAAAAATCCTTCGTACTATCTTTAGTGGTACTCAACACTAATTTAGGAATATGGCAACAAAAAGAAAAAAAGGACCAAGCAAGTTTTTGGTATTTGTGGTGTTTTGTTCAACGACCACAATGGCTCCAGTTCTTCCAGAAATGACCTACATCAGGAGTCAGCATAGGTATACGTTAGTGAGTGCGATTTATAATCCAGAGTGCCACCACCACAATTCATCCCCTCTAAGAAAGTCGTAACAACACATTTCATTGCATCATCGCCATTGGGACGCTCCAATGGTCATCAACTCGCTTAACAAACACAGACAAATGCGAACGAGCAAGCATCATTAATGATGATGGATGATAAAGGCTCAGGGCCATTCTCGGGGAATTGGGGGAATCCAGTAAAAATTCTCCTGGTACGAATATCAGTTGAGCGTAGCTTGAGGTGGTTCTAAGGGTATAATAAGTGGGAGAAAAGGAATAAGATACCATGTCGTTCTCGACATACTCGTTGTTTCAAGGGATCGAGCTTTTATATAGTATGCCCAGAATCCATTACTAATTGTTGTGACCTTCAAGCACAGACACACCGAAGATATTGAAGATTAAATCCCTCAGGCCAATGAACCAAGGCTTTCCTGTCGGAAAAAGAAAATCCCGTGCATTTAACAAAACCTTTGGCAACTGGGAAGAGAAAACCCTTCAAAGCTATTAGCTCAATTTTTGCTGGTACATCGGCCGAGGCTACAGCGTGCCCTCCATCTATTGCCCTCTTGGTTGGATGAGACGGGAGCAACCATTACAATCCTGGTGAAGTAGGTTTAGGGTTAACTCTAACTGCTGATTGCTCTGTCAAAATTGATATTGACTCCCGGTTCTCGAAATAGCGGATTCGCAAGTGAATTGCGGAAGAATGTGACACTGTCTTCGAATTTAGCAGTTTCAGAGATTCATTACTTTCCCGTGGAAACAGACAAAATCCTTCGTTACGATAAGAATATCCAATAATACGCACTCCGTCGCTTTTGAACCAGTAATCAGCTCTCTCGCCATCTGCCAACCTTAATTTATCTGTCTAGGAAGACAGTCGGAACCATGGGCTCAAACCAATAAGTTGCGCTAAATCTTTCTACCCTACCCCTACAAGCACTCAACTGCATCACGCCCTTCTAGATACTCGATACCTCCTTTGTAATTTCCCCACATAACAATTTAAGGATTTCGGTTGTAACAGGGCAGTGATGTGTCTGCCCTTTCCCTTGAAAAAAAAGAAAAACGGTCAACCTATTTCATTATGCGCCACTTCAGCCTTTTCGGAACCTTTTAGACAGAAAATGGGATGTATAAGGATGGATTAGACAGAGATGGGATCGGAATAAATCCAGTTAGGAGGCTGACATAGTGTGGAACCCACTATACCTCTTCGGCGAACCCGTTAAAAATGAATCCCCATTTAAAAGTGGTGCAAATACAGCGCATAATAGTTGCTGTCATTAAGATGGCAGGAAATGCCACTTACTGCACACTCACGGCGCAGAGCGGAAGAGGAGAAAATTAGGATGGGCCAACTAATCGCAGCTCGTATTATCGTTTTCCAACCGGGCAGACAGGTAAGCGGAGGAGAAAGAATAAGAAGGGCAGAAATCGTACAATGTACTCTAGAGCACTCTTTCAAGAAGAAAGAGTGACCACAACTTCAACTACCTGCGACCAGGTGGATTTGTTGGAAGACCATTTTGGACCACAGGAGAATTGAAATTCCATCAATGGAACTTCAGAATATCGTGCGAGAACAATTTTCCTCGAATTATTGAAAAAGATGGTTTGCAACCTCCGACCACTCTAAAGGCTCCTCTAGACTTGCCGCAAGTGGAAGTCCACGTGCGAAAACAGAGCATGATGGCAATCTGACCGAAGCAACTGAATTACTGAGGCTAAGAGAGAGAACGTGGAGATGAATAATGGTGTCGAAAATGGCCGAGCTTTGAGAAGGTTATAATTTGGTTGTGTCTCCAAACGTCATCAAACTCCTACTAATCTCTCTTCACTATTAATCTGCACTTCGAGACTATTATCTCCGGTTATCGTTCAATGATAAATACTCTTGAAGATAATTGTCTAGAGTAGGGTAGTTACTACTTGATATAAATACCGTAGGATACCACAAATAAATCACTTTTTAATAGTACCCTATTCATCAGCAAAAATGTTTTGGGCGTTTTGTTTCCTCTTCTTGGTAAGTAATATGATTAGTGATACATTTTAGGCTAAGGTGGTTGATCAAATTGATATTTAAGTCTACTTCCGTTTTAGGGTACTTTATCAACAATTTCGCCCAATCCAAACCCATCCCCAAATGGATTGGCGTCCTTAATTCGTAACCAATTGCACTCCCGCCATCAATCGCATTCTAATCGTGCTTACAGAGCACGCGACACCACTCAACGGAAACCAACATTGTATCCAGCCGAAAACTTTAATGCGACATCCGATGTTGAGGCACTCAAAAATGCAATGGATGGAATCGGCACCCATGAAGTGACAATTACAAACATTTTAACGAAAAGAAGTAACGGGCAAAGAGTTGAAATTGCCGAACAATACAGGACGATGTTTGGAAGAGTAAGTCGACTACTGACTTAAAATTTGTTGGTATTATAATATCAATATTATTTTAGACTTTGAGAAGCGCTCTGATAAGTGAATTGAGTGGCAAATATATGGATACGATGCTGGCGTTAATTGAACCAACTCATACGTTCTATGCCAAGGAACTTAATAAAGCGCTTAGAGGTTGGGGTACTAACGACGATGCTTTGATTGAGATTATGTGTACTTTGACTAGCAATAATCAATTGAAAGCCGTTAGCGCAGTTTACGAAACGAGTAAGTTCTCTAGGTGACATGACGTGGCTTTTTTGTAAGCGGCTCTTGTAGGCTATGAACCCTTGGTGGAAGATATCGAAGCGGATACGAGTGGAGATTTTCGCGATTTCTTAGTCTCGTTACTTGAGAAAACAAGAGACGCGACTAACGTTACTGATCTCCAACAAGCCAAAATTGATGCTCAAGCGTTATTCGATGCAGGTATGTAGGCACTATAGTCAGTAATTTAATTTTCATTAACGAGTCAACGCTAGGTGTCGACAAATGGGGCACAGATGAAGCAGTCTTTTACAACATTTTTGCAACTCGTAACTTCAATCAACTGATGGTCATTTTCGACGAGTATAAAAGAATAGCATCCCACAGAATTGAACACGCAATTGAAGAAGAGTTTTCTGGAGATGTTAAGGAAGCCCTTTCAACATTCGTTAATGTCGTACGTAACTTGCCAGCATATTTTGCGACACGTCTACATGACAGCATGGAACACCTTGGTACCAAACACGACACTTTAATTAGAATCATTGTTACAAGATGTGAAGTGGACCTAGGTGATATAGAGGAGGAATATTATACTATTTACAAAAAAGACTTAGGAGAAGATATATTAGTACGTATTTATAATGTCAAATATTTGTGTCAACTTATGAATTTCATTTCAGGGTGATACATTAGGTGAATACAGAAGAAGTTTACTTCGTCTTCTTGGTCATTGGAAACTACATTAATATAGTAATAATGTGTAGGTACTTGAAATGAGATAATGTTTCATTTAAGTCTATTTCAAAGATAAACAATAACGAACCAAATATACTGCCTTGAGGGACGCCTTGTCGTGTATTTATTTTTGACGATAGCAAAGCATTTCAGTTCTAAACTTACTACATACAATAAGTAAAAGATGATTTAACAGATTAATGGGCCAGTTAATGCTTAATTAAGCTGGCTATACGGACGAAAAGGTAACGATCGCTCGCGTACTCCAATCTAGATTAGGAAGTCATGTCTCTAACCTACCACAGTTTAAACCAAGTGATTGCAATCTCTTTGGACACTTGAAAAAGCTTTTAGAAGGCAAGAACCTGAAAGAGAAGCTACAAGAGAAAGACCCCCTCTCTATACCGGCCACTATTTGCCAAACAACATTATGCCAATGGCTATAAGATCAAAGGTCTCTGTTGTTACTATGGACATTATTATCAGTACAGCCGCGCAGGGTTTTCCGGGTTTTCCCAGTTTTAAATTTTTCTAGTTGTAACGGAGCCGTCGACACCGCACTGTTACGTGTTTTATCCTTCCCTTGAAAAATATTATCATTTAAGGAGCCAAAGGATCTAGAACACCCCTTGAGTCTTTTATTGTCGTTGGGAATTGGGAAACCCTAATGGACACTCCCGTTTGGTTCTTACGCGTGGGTGGTGTGACACTCTCACCCACTAAAACCCTTCTACCATACCCAAGTGCTATAGTCAGACAACCGTCGTTTAGACATTGGATCTCCCTGGCATGGCGAAATATCTCTTCTTGCACCCGATGATCATTTTAGTGATGGCTTTTTAGTAGGAGCTCGGTTACATTTTCTGTTGTTACCGCTTCCCCACAAGCCTCTTCCACGGGCACTATTTCGTTGCCCGATCCTCCGCATGTAAAAATGGTGTGGTCTGGGTATCTTCTTCTTCCTCTCAGTAATAGCATTTGGGCTCTTCTCTTTTCTTGTGTTTGTTCAAGTAGCTCTCAAAGTTACTGCGTCCTGATATTACTTGGGTCCCTTGGTATGTTTCTATCTCCCCACGTCCTGCTTGCTAACACCCACATCTTTAACTCCCCAGTCCGCCTGCCATGCGCTCAGCTTCTCCTCCCTCGCTTTTCGTCTCGCATTTAATTTATTATGCCTGTTCGTTCACTATTTAATTTGTAATCTTATCGGCGCCACTCCAGCTGATCCGACGATGACCCTTAGTGCCATCTTTCCATTGACCTACTAGACGGTAAGCTTAGACTTATCGGGTCTAAAATTCCTGCACCTCAACGTCCATGCCCGATTAAATCCCGAAGGATCTACTACCAATTTGCACTGGAGTTGTTAACCTATAAGCAGAAGAAATGCTCACATACCCCGACGGACGCGACGTGTCGAATTGTACATGAAACGACGAAGAGAGAAAATTGATAGAATCCAGAAAGAATATTGGACGCACAAATCTGGCCAAAGGCAAGATAAGCTTCTACTGCCAAAAACATGGAAAATCTGCTGAAGTTCAGCAAGAAAGACGTGGATCTTCTCGTCGCTTTCCATGGCTGCAGTACATGGACCTATAAGGAACCACCTTTGAGAAACCTCAAGACACCGAATTGGATTAAGTAATAAAAACATTAAACCGGGCGCCTTTAATTTTGGATTCAACAAAATTTTGTAACACGGCACAATTGAAACCTTGCGAATTCAATAAAATTATAAAATTTCGCTTGTAATATTCAAATTTTGAAACTCCAAAATGTTGATGTATTGAGAACTTGAAATATTAAAATTATAATTGCAATTATTAATTAATTATAAAAATATAGAAATTGTATAGGTAAACCTCAAACCCTCAAACCAAATAGCTTAATTAATGGAGGCTTTCGCGGCTCCTCGAACTGTTAAGATAACTAGTTTTCGGCTTATACCCCGTCGTAATATTTGTTCCATAGCTTGCGGTGAAAGGCTTGCCTCGCCTTTTTCCTTGTGAGTCAAAACAAGGATTTTTGGAATAATTATCCATCCTCTTAGCTCCCGATGGTGGTGAGTTAGTCTAGGTTTGCCAGGTGTGACTGCTGAATGTGAAACCACAAGTTCTGACGTTTCGCAAGACATTGCAACTTACATCTTCAGAGATTCGTTCCTATTACTCTGAAGATGCAAGCTGCAATCTCTTACGAAACGTCAGAACTTTTGGTTTCACACTCAGCAGTCAGGCCTGGCAAACCTAGGCTTACCAGATTAACACCATCTGGAGCTAAATGCTTGTTTTGGGTTACAAGGAAACTATTGACCATCGGTGCTCTTCAATCATATAAAACATCCTTATATTAATTACTGCATACATAACAAATGCTCACAATGAATATAGGACTAATGCTATTCATATCTGACCAACGCCCTTGGAAATAAGTGGTACCTAGGTCACTAATTGAAAATATTTCCCCTTATCTATTAATTATGTTATACAATTGAACTTTCATACCGCTGATACATGACAATTTGAAACTTAAGCAGGTATAAGTACATAAGTACCTATGTACTTCATATGCTTAAACTTCCATTATATTTAACATAGGGGTGGAAATCACCAACTACGTATGCTGTCATTCTTTAACATAAGAAAATGTTTGAAAAGAAATAAGGCAGCAATAATAGAAAAAAACCGCAAGGCAAGGAAGGATATACCATAGAGACACTTTGCGCACGGTATCTACAATCTACTTGATATAAATACTGTATGATAACACAAATATCACCACTTTTGGTTGTACCCAACATCGAAAATGTCATCAAAAATATTTTTGGCATTTTTGTACCTCTTCTTGGTAAGTTATTTATCCACCAGTACCAGTGATAAAAAATTAACCCCTTCCATTATAGGGATATTTAGCATCTAGTACAACCTCTATTTCACCCCATACAAACACCACTTCTGTAATTCGCAACGGTTTTCACTTTCGCCACAAATCGCAGTTCAACGTTATTTACAGAGCACGCAACACCACACACCGTACACCAACTGTACATCCGGCCGAGAACTTTAACGCGACAAACGATGCCCAGGCACTCAAAAATGCAATGGAAGGACTCGGCACCAGCGAGGCAACGATTATAAACGTTTTAAAGCAAAGAAGTAATAGTCAACGGGTTGAAATTGCCGATCAATACATGAGCATGTTTGGAAGGGTAGGTCGATTGCCTAGGAATTTGGCTTATAATGTCCTCACTTGTAGACTTTACGAAGTGCCCTGATAAGTGATTTGAGCGGTAAATTTATGGATACAATGCTAGCACTAATTCTACCAACTCCAATGTTCTATGCTGCGGAACTCAATAAAGCGATTAGTGGTTGGGGTACTGACGAAGATGTGCTAATTGAGATTATTTGTTCATTGAACAGTAGTCAACTGAAAGCTGTTAGTAAGGCTTACGGAGAAAGTAAGTTTTGGTAAAATGGCGCTTTGGTAATCATCCAGTTGTAGAGTACGTACCGTTGGTAGAAGATGTCGAAATGGATACGAGTGGAGATTTTCGAAATTTCTTGGTCGCGTTACTGGTGAGACCTAGAGATGAGACTAACGTTACTGATCCAAAGCAAGCCAAGATCGATGCTCAGGCGTTGTACGATGCAGGTATGTACTTAGAATTGGTTGCATTTTCATTACTGAGTTAACGCTAGGTGTCGACAAATGGGGCACGGATGAGGAAGTCTTCTACAATATTTTTGCAACTCGTAACTTTAACCAACTCAGGCTCATTTTTGACGAATACAAAAACCTTGCGTACCACAGAATTGAACATGCCATTAACGAAGAGTTTTCTGGAGATGCAACAAAAGCCCTTTTAACATTTGTTAGTGTCGTACGAAACGTGCCAGCATATTTTGCCACGCGTTTATATGACACCATGGTAAATCTTGGTACCAGAGACCATACTTTAATTAGAATCATTGTTACAAGGTGTGAATTGGATTTGCGCGATATAATGGAAGAATATTACACCATTTACGAGCAAGACTTGGAAGAACATGTTTATGTACGTATTAAGAATTGTGTTGAATTTGTTTCTAGTTAAGGATCTCGTTTTAGGATGATACTTCGGGTGACTACAGAAAAAGCCTGCTTCGCCTTCTAGGTCATTAGTAATATTCCTTTTGTTAAATTATATGTTCTTTGACAATTGTAAATTTTTAATAACAGTTAATAGAAAACGATATATTGAGGTAACACTTACATTTTATTTCTCTCAGAGGTAGGTTCGTTCATCTACATGGGGTCTACTGTACCTTCCAGTTTTAGGGAAACAGCCTAGGCGAATGGACGTATGTGTCGCTTAGGTTAACGCTAGCGGTAAAGCCATAAAGGTACTCATACTTGCAAAACAGCAAATGTAAGCACTCAAAGACAACATTACGGACCAACTACTTCGCCATGTGTTGAGCTGGACCGTTTCGGTTGGTGCGGAGGGGCTTCGGTTAACCTCCCAAAGCCAGAAGATACATGCCGAAGAATGCATGAAAATACCACGTGGCTAGCTGGAGGCTCATATGTTTCTGTAACTCTCTATGACTCTTCCATCACTTCTTTGTATAAACCAACCCATCATCGTGGAAACCGAAAGCCCAAAAGGCGACTCGAAGGACATAACTGTGGACTCCGGCGCGATGAAAATAATAGCAGCAATAAGCTGGGGAAGGTCATAAGGAACCAATAACATGTCGATGCCAAAAAATATGGAAGAAATGCTGACCGAAGAGGAAACAGGGCTCGTTAATACCTGGATGCCTAACGGAACTGATGAAATCGAGGACGGAGATACGTGATTTCGCTTTTGGATAAGTATAACCCTGTAAGAGGATTTAAATATTTTTAGTTTAAACGGTGACAATAAAGATAATAATCTTAGAGTTTCCTCGGCAAACCTGCGCTTCTCTTTGGACGCTGAAGTACCGGAGTCTCGGCAATTAGCAATTGTTCGTTTTCTTGAACCTCTGCAGCCTCTGGATCTTCGTTGATGTTCACATCGTCCTTTGATACCGCTTCTTTTATCCTTATATCCTTTTTAGCGTCGCAGCAGGTTCAATAACATCAACCCCTACGTCTTCTTGTGCGTATTTAGGAACGGCTGTAGCGACATGGTCCACACTCTTGGTGTGTATGACGCCGTTTTCATCTTTAATTTGTATAAAGTCTGGACCTTTCTTTACTCTTCACCGTACCCAACGACGATCTTGGCACTCCTAGTCGTGGAAACGGACTGCCTTTCCAACAGAGAACTTCCTTTGTTCGAAAAGATCCTTATTTAGAGTACAATGAAGCTCAGGTCTTACACTGTCAAGAAGGGTCCTCACTTTCAACACCTCGGCAGGTGAGCAATTGTTTGCATCCACCGCTTTTCTCATTGCAAACAGTAGGTACTGGAACAAGCCTCGTTCTCTTGTCTTTCTCACCCTGGAATTTGTACCATAGGGCTTGAAGATACGTACCGTGTTCTCCGCTAAGCCACTTGAAGGTGGGTGGTGAAAACCGGTAGGAAATTCCATTTTTGTCGAAAAATTCGGCCAATTCTTGGAAGGGGAACTGCAGACGTCCGTTGTGGGTGACTATGACAATGAAGCTCAGGTCTTACACTGTCAAGAAGGGTCCTCACTTTCAACCCCTTGTAAAACACCTCGGCAGGTGAGCAATTGTTTGCACCCACCGCTGTTCTCATTGCAAACAGGACTCGAGCAAGTCTCGCTCTCTTGTCTTTCTCACCCTGGAATTTTTACCATAAGGGCTTGAAGATGCGTACCGTGTTCTCCGCTAAGCCATTTGAAGGTGGGTGGTATGGTGGCGAAAACCGGTAGGAAATTCCATTTTTGTCGAAAAATTCGGCCAATTCTTGGAAGCGGAATTGCAGACGTCAGTTGTCGGTGACTGTAGTTTTTGGCGTTCCAAAGTCGGCACATGTTTCTCGTAGCGTTCAGCTGTACTCATCGATGAAATCCTTTTGACGACTGCAAAGTTGGAGTATGTATCTACGAGTACGAGGTATCGCGTAGTCCACTGGTACCACGTAATCAAGTTGCATTTAAATGTGGCGGTAATTTTTGGGGAGGAGCTTTACTATATCTGTTGGGTGAAAAGAGTATAGATGGTTTATTTCACCTTTCTCGTCCATGTACACATGTGAGGCGACTCGCATAGATTATTAACTAACTGTCAAGCGAAATGGCAACTGTTATTAATTTTTACTTTCCCGTGCATATACACAGAGGGAAAGTAATGTAGTCGAAAAAAATCGAACTCGAAATTTTGACGAATCTCGACGTTTTGAGTCCAAAACCACCATCTTTGAAAAATGTATGTGTGTGGGTGTGTACGTTATGGCTGTGGAGCCTAAACTACTGTACCGATTTTGATGAAATATAAAATTAAGACCTATGAAAAAACTTCATCGGTAAAACAAGCTTCTCATCAAAATCGACCCAAAGCGGCCCAAACTAGGGGCGTTATTTTGGGAGCAAACATTCAAATTTTAAGCCAAACTAATTTCCCTTGGTGAAACTTTAGTAGACACATGGTAACAAGTAAAACGCCGTTTTTCGTTTTTTCTAAATTTAAAACGGCAGACAATACAGCAATTCTCCAAGTGTCTACTTTTTAGAGTGCAGCTCAAGAAACGTTTAACTTTGAAAATTGGAAATTGTAGCCATAGGATGGCCAAAACTTTTACTTATAATTGATAAAGAACAAAAATTTAACGTGGCCAATTTATTGGTGTCCAAAATTGGTCAAAAATTGAAAATCGATTTTCTCAAAATCTGCTCCGAGCATTTTTTTATTTTTTGAAATGTTATTATGCAAAAAACTATTTTATTTAATACGTCATTGTAGTAAAGACGGGAAAGTTGTGTGCCAGTTTAGTGGTCATTTAATTACTTTACGTGATTCCGCTTTTGGATATAACGCGCGAATATATCACAGTCATTACGTATACGTCACTGGTGTGGAGGCATGCGACCTTCACCCAGAAGAAGACACAGTTGTACGGAAGCAGTTTACCTAAAGTATTTTTCTATTTGATGTTGAACAAGTTCCATACTTACAAGAATTAAAAATAAAACCTTTTTGCCTCTACATGTGTCAAGATTTTCGTGACTCTGTTATGTGTGTTGCCTACATGCTAAATTATAAACTGGTCATTTCTCCGACGTTTCTACAATTTAAATCCCATTTTTTCCGGAATATTTTGAATTTTGAAAAATATTTCTTATGGCGTTTGAAAGAGAGTGACTATATCTTTCTCTTGACACAGAGATTTTTTCGGTATTCATATTTTTATAAGTAAATATTTTTTGAAAATTTAAAAGTAAAATAAAGCTTTAGATTTTTTAATACAGTAAAGTGGTATTTTAGAAATTATAAAAAATGTCAGTAGACCAATAAGACATGTATAATTAGAAAAAAAAATAGTCTACTGTTTTTGCTTAAAAAATAACTTTAAAAAAATGGAGCAAAAATATTTCAAGGTATAAATTTCAGCGTTTAGCAAAGCAGCTATTGGAGCAGTAGCAGTCCGGGGGGCGGCCGACATTTTTACAATCAATATACTTTTTACACTTCGTGAGCGCCGAGCCGCTTTATTGTAACGAGAGGCTCCGAAAATTTTCGCAAATAGCCCCTTGGGGGTGCCCAGGGGTAAAACACGTTGATGTGGTAATTACAAAAAATTGATTAATATCATGAGAAAACGGCCCAATTACTTTGTAGGACAATGTGACCCTTTAATTATGCAAATATTTACTAAGATACAGAAAAAAAATCAGCTTGATATTCATCATTTTTGTTAATGTATAATAATTATATCTATTATATGTTTGAGATGGGGGACATTCCTGATGGACCCATTTTTGTTGTAGGACAACACTGTTATTATAATAATATAATAATAATAATCGTCTTTATTGAAATACACATGACATGAAGCGAAGTTTAGCTAAAGCTATTCCACCACTTAACCTCATGCATTTAAAATAAAAACAAAAAAATAATAATAATAACAAAAAAAAATTATGAATTACTTACAAAAAAACATAAGTGCGTTTGGAAAAGAAGCGGAGTAATAAATCAGCCTGTCAGGCAGATTTCAGTGTAGTAGATGAGAAAACTATATATTGTAAATAAATTCTAATTTATTAACTGTATGAAGTGTTATTGTTCACTCTTTTACAAATTACCCACTTTCTACGCCTATGAACCCTTCGCCGAAGGATTTGGCTGGGAGCTTAATGAGGGTTTCCTATTGTCAACGCGGTCATTTTTAAAGGGTCTTCTATTGTTTGGTGGTCTTAGTACGAAAGAAGCGTCATTTTCATTTTATGTTCCCGATATTTGCAAAATTTATTATTGAAAACTGATGTGCCGCTCGTATAGCAAAAATACCATACTATACTTGAAGTAGTTGATTTATTACTTCGGCTCTTTTCCAAATGCACTATAGCTAAAAAATTAAGTGATATCACAGACTGTAATTACCACATCAACGTGTTTTTCCCTGCACTTCCCCGTAGGACCCATTTGCGAACATTTTCGCAGAGGAAAAAGTTTGGCGTCTCGTTAAAATAAAGCCGCTCACGAAGTAGGTATAAAAAGTATATTAATTGATTGCAAAAAAGGCGGCCGCCTCACGGATTATAGGTTCTTATGTGATAAATTCAAGGTATACACATTTTAAATGCATTAGGCAAGAAAAAGAGGCAGATCTCGAAGGAAGAACACGAGTCATTGACTCCTCAATCAACGCACGAGTATTAGAGGAAGTCCAGGAATCGGCAGAGGATCACCGCATGGAAAAGCTTGGAGGGACACAGTGAAAAGGTAAAACTATAATTGATAATTTCCGATAATTTGCATTACTTTTGAATACACAATAATTATGCAAACGTACTCTTTAAAAATTGTATCATTAAGGAAAGGGGGAGAAAATTATCAAAAATTTGAATTACTCTCAAATAATCAGGCAACACTGTTTCACTTAATTTGAATTGAAATATGTACTCAAATCATAGCAATTAATTATCATATCACTCGATTATGTTTTTATATTAATTAATAGTTACGTTATCACTTAATTACTGACTTACCCCAAACTTTAACCACAAACACAAATAATCACAACATAAGAAATAGTAGGTTAGGTATTTCTTCTGTAATTGAGGTTAGGTTGTTGTATCACAGTTGTGACAGCTCCAATATAATAATAATAAACCAACTTTGAATATAAAGTTATTTCAAAGAAGTGTTACTAAAAAATGTCGAATAATATGATAACTATAGGTATAATTAAATAAATCTACATTAAAAGTTACTGTAATTCAATTTTTAGGTAGCTTAGATATGCTCCGAAGCATGTACGATTTTAAAGCAACTTACCCTCAAGCTCTCAGTTTTAAAAGTAACGAATATTTTATATTGCATCAAACTATTACAAAACACAAAAACTGGTGGGAAGTTATAAATGAGAAGGGCGATATGGGTTTCGTCCCATCAAATTATGTAGAGTCGATCACTGTGAAGGCGGCTTTTTTTTTACAATTCTTAGAAAATTGTATCGCATCAATACAGTACAAGGAAATAGAGTCACTGTCGGGTAGTAAAAAGGATATATTGTTAAGGTTAAAGGAATTGAAACGACAAATCGAATTTCTACCGGAAATACAAGAAAATTGTATAGTCGGCGACGAGGCGACAGTCCTTCCTCCACTTTTATTTCGAAATTCGGATGGTAGCTTAGAAACGACCAGAGGTACCGTTAGTAATACGTCGTGTAGTGTAATCGAACCGAAACCTTCAATTGAGGAAGTAATCGAACGTAAACGTTCGGAACCAATAGAACGGAAACGTTCGGAACCAAACATACTAAGTGTAGCGAATGCCAAAGTGTCACCAATTATAACCTCACAGGCTGTTTACGAATTGGTGGAGAGCGTGCGTATTAACACACAGCTGTCGCACGATATGTCGAAAATCGCGCTCGAAACCGTCATACAGGGTTTACACGATTTATTACCTGCATCCGCATTTCCCTACTTGAGTACAATATTGTCACACTGCCAAACATCGTTAGTGGCGGATGACGTTCAAATAGATCAAACGCATGATGCTAGTCGATTAAAAATCATTTTCAACGAGCTCACTTCGTGTAAGGAAGATTCTCAACAAAGAAGCTGGATGTTGCACGAGGATGAAGGTGTTATTAAAGAGTACATAACGGAACTTATCTCTATACTGGTAAAGTTAGTACAGTTCCGTAAGTGTTTGACTCACAGTCTAATTTTAGTCGAACGCCGATGCCAGTATTTGTAAGCATGTAATTTCGATCGATCACTACCATGTCATTACCACCCTGATTCAATATTACCAAATGGAAGTACGTTGGTCGATTAGACAGTTGCTGATACAAGCATTTGGGGTTCTCTGCAGTCTGGATAGCACCGTCGTTACGATTATGTTAAATTCTGTACTACCAAGTGAACTAGCCAGGTATATTTAGCATTACGACACTGTTATTTTTCTGCTCTTTTTTTCTTAACCTTCCACATTTTTTTTTGCTGTTTTTGTGTTCACCATCCTAACTGTGTGCCGCAACCATTCTCTAAGTACTTAATTTTGTACCTTGCTGTGTCTTGTTACTCCTAGTGTCGGTAATTATTTATTATCCTATTGGATGCACCAAACTGTTTCCACTTTTTGTCTATAAGAGAGTATTACCAGACAACTAAGAAAAGCTATGATATAATGACCGCAAATTACTAAATTGTTTAAAAATTCAACAAAATAAATAATAGCAAAATGTTCAAAACTTGGCAGATTTGTCTATAAGCATCTCCTACAGGTTATCTGCTAGCATATAAGGCCATTTAAAGTCGGAGAGCGATATTAAGTTCTAACGATAATAAATTCTACATATTGATCTGTGTCATGGGTTGAGAAGAGGATTGTGGAAGTCGTTTTTATCTTATTCCTTTACTATTTTAAATTAGTTACTGGCTGGGTATGTGACTTGCAATACCCAATTGCGTTTACATTAGAGAACCCGCATGTTATTTTATTTATACTTTCTTTCAATTCAGGCAGAGACAACAACGATCAGGTATACAAGGGCTGTTTGACAGAAGCGTGATATCTCAATAGAATACAGGTTTTTAGCGTATAGGTTTTTTTTTATTTTTCAACATGTTCCCTTTGAGGACTACACGCTTAGTCCAACGGTCTTCCAATTTCTTTAGCCGCCCGAAAAATATTCTTTTGGCAACTCGTCAAAATATGCCTCAGTTGCAGCTCAGCATGATGTGAATTTTTTGCCTGCGTGTGATTTCTTCAAGTTTGGGGAACAAAAAAAATTGCTTGGAGTCAGATCTGGTGAGTATGATGGATGGGGAAGCAATTCGTAGCATAATTGTACTAATTTAACGATCGCAATTTGGGAGGAATGACATGGGGAGTTATCCTGATGGAACAGCACTTTCTTACGTACGAAATGTGGCCGTTTTTTTTTAATTCGACATCAAAATGGGTCAATAAATCGGCATAGTATTGACCAGTTATTGTTTTACCCCTTTCCAAATAGTCAATATGACTCCCAAAAAATAGTCACCATGATCTTATTCGCCCAGTGACCAACTTTGGGCTTCTTTGGTGCAGTTTCGCCCCACTGTTTTGACTGTTCTTTGGTCTCTGGACTATGGTGGTGGATCCAGGATTCGTCAACAGTCACATATCGGGGAAAAAACTTGACCGGATTACGTTGCAACATGATCAAACATTTCTTTGAAAGTTGAACACGAATTTTCATTTGGTCCATTGTGAGTAATCGTGGCACCCATCTTGCCGAAACCTTTTTCATATGCAAATGTTCATGTTAAATATTGTGGTCCCATTCGATTGAGATGCCTACAGTATCAGCTATCTCGCGCACTTTCAGTCGTCGATCAGACATTACTAGATCATGGATTTTTTGAAGCGATTTCCTTGGTAACCATTTGTGAGAGTCCGAGGCGTTCACCATCATCACTGCTCATATGGCCAGTTTTAAATGAATTAAACCACTTAGAAACCATTCGATGGGATCGAGCAGCTTGGCACTAATATTCCCGTGGCTTTTCCTCAGTTTCTTTCACAGTTTTCCGCGTAAAAAATAATCTTTAATTAAAACACGAAATTCACGTTTTTCAATGTTTACGAAATTGCAAACTGTATTTTTTCTATGACTGTCAAATGTAAACTGCACAAACTAGGGTATTTCGTAGTTTGTGGTCAACTCGGGTCAACTGTTTCACTGGTTGGAATGAAATTTGCAGATTACGCCTTTAAAAGGTTTTAGTCTATGCTAACGTTTTCGTTTTGCCGATATCAGCGCCATCTAGTGAAAAGTCACGCTACCGTCAAACAGCCCTCGTATAATAAATGGTTATCCACTCTCTTTGATTACATATTCTACAATCTCTTTACTTGTCAATTATTTGTTTAATAATGCTTTACTATTTGTTTCATAATTTATTGTTTAATTACAAATTCATACCTGTAACGCCACCTATTGAACAGTAGACTGTATCTGTACAATTCGCCAAAAAACTGCCAAAAGTCGACTATTTTAAGTATATTTTTTCATGAATGAACTGATTTTTGTTATTGTATTGTATTATATACAGGGTGTTCTATTTAAAATAGTCGACTTTTGGCAGTTCTTCTGTGGTCGTTAAAAAAATTCAGTACTGCCCTTTTGCAACAAATTTCGTTCAAAATCAGCATATTGAGAAATAAAACGCTCTTTTGTTTATGATAATCTCCAATTTTGTTGCTCTGCTCCCAATGATTCAATAATATCTATAGGGTGTTCTATTTAAAATAATCGAGTACGATCCTGTACAGACGAAACCGAGAGCAGAGCAGTAGTTTGTAAACAAGGAACATCTGAATAAGAAGTGCCTAAAATTAATATTAAAGGTACTATCGAAGAACGAAGGGCAAGGGGGCAACCCTGTAGAATAAGGATGTTTTCACACAATACAAGGTGTCCCAGTTGAAACTGACACATTTTAAACATGATTATTGACTAAACGAAATAAGATATAAGTCTGCGGTTTCAACCAATGAGTTTCAAATTTTGAAAGTTTTTTCCCAATCGCATTAAAAAAAATTTCCAGTTATACAGGGCGAGGGAAAAAAATTACCTACTTTCAACTAAAAATTACTTGACTTCATTTTCACAATTTTTCCATTCCACTTCCATTCTTTATCTGTTATTAATTTTTGTTTGTTTTTCTTTTCTTCTTCTGCAGTTATTCTTTTCTTAGCTATTTTTATAGTTTATTTTCGTATTTTTCTTTCCTGTTGATGTGAAGTATTTTTAACAGGGACATGCTGTCGAACTCGAGAAACATATCGAAGCTCAACTACTCATCCTTACTACTAACAATGATTTTTTCTACGGGCGAAAAAATGCCAATTACGCATCTAGGTAAACGAACCATTCAATAATAATCTATCTCTTAAGGTTTATTTTTAGATCAAATTGGTCCGCCTTTCCTCGATTTTATTTTAAACAACATTGAATCACCTCCCGATACCGATATCGAGGAACAGATCCCCGACTTATTTTTAAGCTTTATATTATCCTTCAACTTGCAGTTCGATATCGACTCGGATAACGTCATCTTAAACACTCTCGAAACGAGAAGTACAGCGAAAACATTTACGGAAAAAATCCTTTTACTTTTTAATCGAGAAGGTAATCGTCGTACTAATTTAATCGCGTTTCAATTAAGTAATTGTAGAGGATCCTGTAAGAATATTCGAGCACGAACCGGCACCGCCGCATTCGCTTTTAAAATTATTCTTGGATCTTTTCAGTCGTAAAACTACGGCCGACTTGTTTTATACGAATGATGTTAAGGTTCTTATAGATATTGTTGTTAGAAATATTTCCGATTTATCGCCCGGTGACAAGGTGAGTTTGTCAGTTTGAAACGTTTCCGTTGCTTTCACTTTGTCTTTTAGAGAAGAGGACACTATCTTGAATTGTGTAGGCGAGTAATGAGAAGTACAAATTACAATGAGCATTATCATCGAAAAGAAGATATTCTTAAAAGTTTTACCAGAATTTTCTGTGAAGAATCAAGCCAAAGTGTTCATGATCAAAAATTAGTGAGAGAAATTATGAACGAATTTCCATTGTATTTTAAGTAAAATTATTTTATTTTTCTATTATTGTCGCACTTAATTTAACCAGTTTCGTTTGTAGAGTTGGTATTGGCTACTGAAATTAAAGGTGGAAAGTGGTAGGTAAACTTGTTTATGTACCTTTGAGCTTTTGAAGACAGGCTTTACCTACTACTGTAATTGCTAAAATTGTCACCAGAGGCTATGAGTTGAGTTATTCATTTTTCAGTTTTACATAATGTTCTTTTCTTCTTATTTGATTCCTCTTCTTTTTATTTCTGTCTTTGTCTCCGTGTTAATTTGCTTCGTCTTGAAGTTTCTCTTTTTTAAGGCGGTTATCTGTCTCGCAAATCATTTTTATTGTGTTATTCTATTCATTGCCACTACGAGTACAGAGAAGACTTTTTTATTACATAGTTATTGATATTTATTTATTACTTTTATGATCCTTTATGTATTTACAAAATTCCCTTTGGTTTTTGAGGCTTCTCACATGCTTTCTTTTCAATTTTGTCAAGTACTGGTTTCCTATCTATCCATAATCTTATCTTCTTTAGTACTTCCTTTTCCCAACCTTGTTTTTTATGATTCGCATTGTGTATCTTCCTTTGCTGTTAATTATTTTATAAAGTTCCATTCTGTACCTTTTGCTTGCTTTAATTCAACTGTTGTAATCTTCATTTATTGTGCTTTCTTTTCTCTCATCTTGCTCTGTATCTTTTCATTCCACAATTGTGTGTTTTAGATGCTCTATAGCTCTTTTTTGTAGCTTCTGTGACAATTTTCCTAAATCTTCACTTAAATTATCTGCATTTATTTGAATCTTCAAATTTTTGTTGGTATTTTCTGTACCTATGTCATAGTATTTCGATCATTTCTTCAACTATCTTTTAATCCATACATTCCCTGTGCCTACTTTCATTATTTCATCACTTAGTTAGTGTTATTTTTTTGTCATTTTCGTCTATTCTTCTCTTTACAATGTGTTTACTATCAACCATTCACATTCTTTGCAGTGATCCTTAATCCCTTTTTGTACTTATTTTTCGTTTCCTTCAACTATTTTTGATGTTAATGTCTTTGTTTGTATTTCTTTTTCTTCTTTAGTTAATTCTTAAATTTGTAATAATCTTAATGATCAGGTTAGCGTGATCTGGTTAGTGCTTCTGCTATAGGTCATTGACTGTAATTCTCAATAACGTTAATACCAACTCTCATTACGATTTTGATATTCTAAAAACACCAATTCTAATTGTACTGCACGATTCCTAAGTTTTAGCTAATGAACACGCATTTTTTAAATATACAGGGTTAGAAATATAGATTTCACGATGATTAAGAATATTTCAATTATCATTCCGTAAAGATTGAAAGAGTGCCAAAGTTGATTAGCAAAAGATATTTTATGTAGTAATGTTAATATTATTGCTTGTGTACCTCTTGAAGGTTGACGCATAAATATTTTATTATAGAAACTATATGTAAACGAAAGTTCAAAAAAAATTTTATTGTCACTGTCTGTTGAAAAATGTTGTATTTGCATGTTTTCGAAATGAAATATCTTTATAAATGGACGTAAATGTTGGTGGCGGAAACAGTTCTACCACTTGCAGACGTTCTAATAAAAAATTAAATTGTGTGTTTTTAAATATTCGATCTTCAATACAGCACTGTTATTAAAGTGTTTGTTAATTAAATCTTACATTATATATTTATGCAAAAATAAAATTTGTTATTTGTTAATAATTATAACATATCCCATGTTAATTATCCTTTACTTTTTTCTTGCTACAAACGCCAGTAAATCAGTTATTTGGAAAGGCACCTTTGGCCTTCTGAATTGTATCTTTTTTCGGAAAAAGTCATATTTTGAAATACCCCTTTAAGCAACTTTAGTCACTCCGGAAGAATTTTTGTCCAATTTTGTACTTCGTTGTTCTGTGATTTTTGTTCACACGGCTGTCGACCTCTTGAGGTCTTCGGCTTCAATATTGAGTTCAATTTGCGTTTTACTGATCCATATTTTATTTATTTTTTTTTACAAACATTGGGCGGTTACCTTGATTTAGAATCTCGAACTTGCGATATGTGATAAGTGTCGATGGTTCGTTATCAGATTTGAAATAATCGTGACACTTATAATTAAATTGATTATTGAAATACACTCAAATGAATGATAAAAAAAGATCTCTTTCCATGTCTGTCTAAGTTTACCCATACTGTCTCCTTGTCGAAAAAATCTTTTTGGCCAACTTTGACTAAGTATGTAAGGCTGTCTGTTGGAAACATCTCGTATGGTCCCGAACAACGTGGGTGAAAAAGCTATATCAAGATACAAATTTGGAACATATTTGCGCCTCTTACCACATTCCTCGGTTTCGTTCTCTTCAAGTTAATGAAAGCGTACTAATTTATCCAAGACGAACATTTTCAACCTACACCAGACGGCAGATAATCAGCATGTACACTTTCGATTATTGTACGAAGATAAAGTTCCGTCTTTCAAGTTCACAGCGAGTATCGAGCAAATCTTCAAATGACTACAAAATGAGCTGGGACATTCTAAATGAAGGTGGGGGTGGGCTTTTATATTGCGCATTGCGCACAGAAAGGATAATAAATACTTTCTAGTGAATCATAGTTCGTCAGTTGAGAAAAGTTTTTTGAAGTAAGATCACTGAATTCAGTATGAGTCGCCCAGATTATTCTTTATCAGGTCCCTTCTTCGCAATTCGGCTTTGGACCATTTCCTATCTTTTTTTGGTAAGCAACTAATTTTATTTACTTATGTCATTTAGCCACCGATACTACTGCACTTACATCGGTTATTAGATAATCGAGATAATTAACCTATTGTGAGTACAAGGTGGTTGATAACGCGAGTTCGCCCTCTTTAATACCGTTGCCAAACGAAATTATAGTGCTAGCGCAATACAATTGCACTTTTTGAAATGTTTGTAGATTATTCTCAAAAGCTTAATTATGAAAAAATTTTCCTATGGCTATGCTGGAGTTTTGGTTCCTGAATGGTTTGGTCTCGCCTTAAGGTTAAGGAAGAAATCACAAACCGTGAGGTTAGATGATCGTGAGGATTATCCCCTGAATGTGGGGTGTTGAAGATGATAATCGCTGATGGAGATGAATGTTATTTCTCTCAGAGGCGTACGCTTGTTACCCGTCCCTGTTATCAAATACGCTCTCTTAGTCTCCAAAATTTCAATGTCCATCGGATTTCTTGCTGTATTGGATGAAATGGTAGGAAAGAGAGGAAACCACTCAGTATCATAACTTCGAACGAGAGCAGTACCAAATTTGGATAAATGGGCTAGCGAGAAGCTTTATGGGATTTGGGTCGAAAAACCTTCATTGGGATTTGATTGTAATCTGGAGAATTTTTTTGATCAAACTTGGTAGTAACTTTGAATAAACCTCAATGAACCCACAAAACGGTTCCATCTATGTTTGAAATAATCCTACCAACACGTAGATTCTTCTTCCAATTCCATGATACTTTGAAGGGAAAATGAAAGGAGAAAGAGGTTTAATAAGGATCGACGGGGAAATATCTATGCCTAGGAAAGCACTCAGGAACATCGAGATTCGATGTATTTAACCTTTTTCCTGAAAGTGGAGAAATTAGAATAGTGCTTTGGACAGTCTTTTGAGATAAACCGACGTAATTAGTGGGATATGAGCCCCCTCAAGTTCGAATAATTTTTAGACATCTATGACTTCTAAACGTTGTCCAATGTAATCTTGAAAAGGTTCGTAATGTACCTACTAAATAATCCTTCATGGGGGAGGCGTTAGAGTTGCGATTGGCTATCTATTGATATGTAAGCTTTCAGTGGCTCAAAAAAATACTTGAATATTTCCGAGGCATAAATTTCTCTAATCGTTTTTGTAAATCAACTCCATTTTCAGGCATTTGGAATATTTCCTGCAATCTCTACTCCTTCAACAAGACATTTTTTATCTAACGAAATTAACTCACGAAACTCACCGACCGTACTCCCTGCAAAGGATTTTAACGCAACGAACGATGCCAAAGCACTAGGCGGTGCGATGAACATCTTTGGTACAGATGAAGAGGCGATTTTACAAATTTTAATAAAAAGAAGCTACGACCAACGAATTGAAATTGCGAACGAGTACAGAAAGTTATATGGAAGGGTACGTCAGGTCGATTCAAAGATTTTCGGTTATAATTTCGTTATTTTTAGACTCTAAGATTTGCTTTCAAATCGGAATTAGGGGGCAGCTTCATGGATGCGACGCTTGCACTAGTTCGAGAAAGGCCCATTTACTACGCTACGCTACTAAATGATGCAATTAGTGGTTTAGGTACTAACGATGGGAAGCTGATTGAGATTCTTTGTACATTGAGCAACAGTGAAATGAGGGCTGTGAAGGAAGTTTACGAAATCCGTAAGTTAATGTAAATTGGTCGATACAGAGATAAAACCATCTCTTTCTAGGGTACGAGGTGTTAGAAGAAGACATCGAGGACGACGTGAGTGGTGATTTTCTAAAGCTTCTTATGGAGATACTTAAGGGAAATAGAGATGAAAGTGGAGTTACTAATCTGGAGGAAGCTACCGTTGATGCAAAAGCGTTAATTGATGCTGGTGAGTTTCCTTTGGCTGTTACTTTAGCTTCTTATCACCAACTCATTTCGTAGGTACTGGCAACATGGGTACTGAAGAGATGGTGTTTTACGACATTTTTACCACTCGTAGCCTAGAACAATTGAAGTTAATTTTTGAAGAGTACCAACGTTTAGACAACCACACGATTGAATCTGCACTGGAGAAAGAGTTTTCGGGAGATATCAGAACTACTCTTTTAACAATCGCTGCCGTTTCACAAAACGCTCCAGCGTATTTTGCCACCCTTTTGCACGATAGCGTGTCTGGTATTACTACAGATGACGAACAAATGATTAGGGTCATTGTTAGAAGGTGTGAAGTGGACATGGGTGCGATAAAGGAGGAATATGCTTCTCTCTTCTACGATAAAGACTTGGAAGAAGATGTTTATGTAAGTATTTGAAATATGGAATTTTTTATTATTTTTCACTTTCTTTAGGCTAACTCTTCGGGTGAATTCCGAAGAATCTTACTTGGACTAATTGGTGGCCGTGAACTACCCCCCTTATAAAAATGGAAATGATAATAATAGTAATAAACTAATGATATTGATTTACCTAACAGCTGTCACTATTTTCCAGATAAACACTATAATAAACTTAACTTATTCAAAGACGTTCTTTATCCCTCAACCCCCTTATGATAACATTTGCTACTTAAATTAGTTCTTTAACACTTAGCGATTTATAAAATCACTTGTGACGTCCACGTGGTGAATGGGAAAGAGAATTGTAACCCAGTAAGGGTATATGTTGAGGGTGAGAGCTACCACCTTCCCTTCCTGAAGCATTACCTAGTATCGCATTCATTCTCTTTCAAATGATGTTTATAAGAGTATCGCATTCATTCTCTTTCAAATCATGTTTATAAGAGTATAAGACACAGTTTTTACGTCATGTGTTCAATCATCATTCCAACAACACTATGGTGATGTGTTTATGTGTAAATGAGAGCAAACGCTCGGATCAGCAATTGTTTAGGAATAGATTCTACACTCCCGATCCTTGCCTTATAAAGTTTGACCGACCTGCTAAGATGAAATTGGGTGAATCCACAGTTAACATCTTATCATCCCCTTTTTTAAAATAATATATCGATATCGGTGCACGTTAAATTTCAAATGAAAGTGCAGGCTTGCCTTGCTAAGATTTAGTATTTTCAGCATAACTATAATATTCAAAAACTGTGTAGGCGACCTTGCGAGGAGAATTTCATTGGGAGTACCAAGTTGAAGAGCTCTGGAGATGTGACCTGGGTAAAATCACAGGGACCTTGCTTCGAAACAAAAGTTCATTTTTAAATCGTTACATAATCGCGACGTAAATAATTCTAAAAATTCAACTTATCTGGTGATATCGAAGACCTAATCATTATATTATTTCGATTAAGACAATGAAGGGTTTATCTTCCACTTTTGTAAATAATCGGCAATTAAATAAAAAGATTTGATAGTAATGTACCGATAAGATAAAAATGGCAAAAAAGTCTAAATCAAAGATCAGATGATGATCTTAAAATCCATTCCACGTGTCTAAATGTAGGCGAAAAAAGTCGCGAGAGAAGATAAGAAGAGGCAGTTGAACCTCAACTTAACCTTCGAAGAAGAAGAACGTAACCGACAGCGAATACAAGCAAGCCTGGAGCATCCTAAAACTATGGCTACAAAAAAGCTAACAAAAGGCAACTGAGAGCACCAATTCTGGTATCCAATTTCAAGGGTTCGAGGTACTCGAGCGAGACCCAAAGGTCTCGCGTGTGAAGAACAATATTCCTTTGGGTGGACGAAAAAGGTGTTTGGTGATCGCTGTCAGTGCCGGTTTTACATGTCATTTAGTAGTACGCACTAAGTAACATTGGGCCCCCCACCATCACCACCCACCCTCACAACAATTTGCATACATAGCAAAACTTCGAATTTGATACAAGCCAATCTATTTTTTTTCTCTACCTCCGTTGCTTTTGAGACGATAAAAATGAGAATCATTCAGACTAATATATTTTAAATAGCTTCATAAGTTGAAAACGGCAAGTCTGAATTCTCAAGAAGCTTACAATACAATAAATACGGCGCATCTGTCTTTATTTATGGACTTTATGGTTGGTACAAGTACAAACAACACCGAACGTAAACGAAGTGTAGGCCGGAAATTATGGCAATAAAAATTTTGTTCCATAATTGGAATGTTTCACATTATTGTTAATTCGCTGGAAAATAAAATTTACATTTTGCAATTTTTTAAAATACGTTTTCAGCAATTTAAGAGGAATATTTCCGAAAATACAAATATTAGTGCCGTCACATCCGGGTCCCATAGATCACAGGCCCGGGTTCCGCGAGGCTGATAGTTACGCCCCTGATTCACAAACCCCTCTTGTGTCGGCATAATTATGTACAAAGGTTATTTACTTACAAAGGGACGAGGAAATGTTCAATCTGCAATAAAGTCTTTTAAAATATATGACCAGTAATAAATTTTAGTCTTAAACGTGTTAAAGGGTGTCTTCTTATTATTATACCTTCTTTTGAGATTTTAACTTTCCTGTTATTTAAGATTGTTGTATCTTAGTATTTATAGTATTTATTCTGAAGGGAAGTCGTGAGTGAAATAAATACACCTTAATTCCTTAATATTAAATGCATTGATTGATATATATAATTAATAAACTTAAAACTTTATATTTGTCCGGGCCCTACGCACGTCCAGGCCCTACGCACGTGCGTAGTGTGCGTAATGTATAAACCGGCACTGATCGCTGTATTACATGGTGGAGCTGTACGCATTGTCCTTTTCCTGCAGTAAAGTTGATTCCATTACTTCCATGGCAGTTTTTTTACTAATTTGCTAGGGCACTTTACATATTTTGTGCCACACCAAATAATTGGAAGTGGATATAAAATGTGCTAAAATGACTGTTATCGCTCAATCTATCATTTAAAGATAGTATGACAGAGGTATTGTATTTTACATTTGCACCCAGACTGTTGTACTCTCCCATACAATCCAATGGGACTGTTGACTTTTCCACAAGTACGTTTTAATAGAGAACATGTGTAATTTATCTACCTGCCAACGTAGTCGATGCTGTAGTGGTTCATTTCGTTTTATTTATCAATCTGTTGTTTCGAGGAGCATCTTAAGTGCTAATAAATGATTGGACCTCGAACCCGATCATCTCTTCAACTGACTTAAGTGGAGACAGTTTGACTTGGTATCCAACGAAAAGATGTCAGTGATCCGTATTTGGTTAAACTTTTTATGCTTTAACCAACCACGATGATCTTGAACCCACACGTTCCCTAAATTCAAAAAGAGGGGGGATGTAAATAAATGGAAATCGTCCATAAAGAACACTGTAAACCTTTACAAGGTGGGGAGGTAATCCAAAAAGTTGTAGAGGTAGGGGAATTCCTTACAGATATCCCTATCTCGAATAAAGCATCTATTATAAATACTTTAGGATAGCAACCACTTCGAGTAGTATTATCGAAGATTTTCGTCAAGGATGAACACTTTGACGTTTGGATTTTTTACCTTATGTTGCCTTTTTTTAGTAAGTAATAAATATTCGTAAGTTTCCGAGCTATTAGATAATGTTAACTACCCAAAATTAGATTTTGGCCATTAAACTACCATGTAAACACTAATCGTTATTATAGGGTGGCAACACTACTTCTTCCACCCACCCATTATTCTCTTTCCGTAAGAACGTCAACAAGATACCAACAGTGCATCCAGCCGAAAACTTCAATGCGACTGTCGATGCAAAGTTATTGAAAGATGCACTGGAAGGAACCGGCACGGATGAAGATGTCATTATAGACCTGTTAACAAGAAGGGGTAACGCCCAACGAGTTAAAATTGCTGAAGAATACAGGAAACTGTTTGGAAAGGTACGTAGTATGCCTGGAACTTATTTTTGTTACTCTCGTTTGTTTAGACTCTTCGAAATACCCTTAAAAAAGAATTAAGTAGTCAATTTAGGGATATAATGATGTCATTAATTCTTCCAACTCCATTGTTCTATGCCATGGAACTTAATAGAGCGATAAGCGGTTTGGGTACCAATGAAGATTTGTTGACCGAAATTCTTTGTACTTTGGACAAAACTGAATTGAATGCTGTTAGCGAAGCCTACGAAAAAAGTAAATTGAAATAAAGTGATAATTTTGAAGTCATATCGTTTTGTAGGATATGAACCGTTGGTGGAGGATGTCGAACTGGAAACGAGTGGAGATTATCGAAATTACATAGTCTCGTTACTTGATAATAGTAGAGATACGTCTGATGTTACCGATTCCGAACAAGCTAAAATTGATGCTTTAAAGTTATATGAAGCAGGTAAGTCGTGCTTTCACATACCTATTGTTTGCCTAAGCTAAAAAGGATTTTAGGTGTCAACAGACCGGGCACAGATGAATTAGTGTTTAATCACATCTTCAACACTCGTAACTTTAATCAACTGAGATTAATTTTTGATGAGTACAAATACCTAGCGTTCCATAGGATCGAGTACGCTATTAAAGAGGAGTTTTCAGGAGATGTTAAGGACGCCCTTCTGGCATTCGTTAAAACAGTACGGAACTTACACGGGTATCTTGCCACACGTTTATACAATAGCATGGATGGTGCTGCCACACAGGATGATACTTTAATTAGGATTATTGTAACAAGGAGTGAGTTGGATCTGGCCGATATAATAAGGGAATACAAGTCCATTTACAAACGTGACTTGGTGCAAGATGTTAAAGTACGTATTGAGAATGGAATCAAAATTGTTTTACTACTTGCGATCTTGTTTTAGGATGATACTTCAGGTGACTACAGGAGGACCTTAGTAGCTCTACTTGGTTCTGAGTAAATATCCATCTGATTGTTACTCTTAATAAATATACTTATTTTATTATTCCTTGTACTATATTTAATTCAACTAATTGCGCATTATGTCAGAGCCACCACTTAAAGCATATCGTTTAACCGTAAACGGCTTACTTTGGGAAAAGTGGAAGTGTAATTATGAAGTTCAGTACGTTTCCAGCTTCCAATTCCTCATGGTGCACAAGAAGAAACCGAATAGGTGGCCTATGTGCGCGTGGACTTCTAACTACCCTCCTATCATAATCCAGAGGTGTTCAAGAATGCTCATCCTATTGCCTCACAGACTTCTTCGCCTCTTAACATAGTCCCGTTCATTTCGATATAGTGCCTGAGGCAGCAATGAGTGGTGTAAAACTGGTAGAAGAAAGTACGTCCTCTTCTCTTAGGCTACTAAACTCCAGACACTGTCTCAATTCGACTACAAATCAATCGTAAATTCCATAGATGGCGATTATGTATGGCTCTCTATATAGCCCCAACTATAGGGGGCATTAATAATAATTAATTAATTAATTATAATTAATTAATAACGTAGATTGAAATATTTTGGATTTTTATAGGAAAGGACTATTTTCATCCTTGAAGTGACTTGAAAGTAAAGATTATCTGAATATTACTCTTATACCTATACTAAATATACTACTACTAAAATACTAAATATATATACCTAACCTACTAATTAACTTGTGAGAGGGTCTTCTTTTGATGTTAATATGGCAGCCTTCGACGAACTGAAGGAGACGGTCGCAAGGTCTCCACAGAATAGGTAGATCCTTGATGAGTTTAAGTCTGTCATTTATTGGTCCAGATTAAAAGTTTAATGCTCTTCCTTAAGCCGCTTTATGGAAGGTCCTCAGGTGTTCCGTCTAGAGGACATCTCAGATGCGTAGTCCAAGATACTTTGACCAGTTTTATAGATAGTCAGTACCTGTTTCCATGTGATGCAGAAGCTATCTAAGAGAGTGCTCAGTTCAAACAAAGGTTACGTACCCGACTTAGATTGAGTGTCTCTTTATGTATTGTTGTATTAAAGTAGAAAAAATTCCATCCATCTAAAGGGATTTAGCCAACTGCCCACTTTTTGGAGCCCATTGCCCTCTGTTTCTTCCTAGAATAGGTTCTTTTGGCACACATTGGTGAGTCTTCTTGAAGAATGCAATTAGGATAACGGCTATAGAGTTTTTCTTCCGGTTTTTAGCGAACCCCCATCAAACTTTTTCTCCCTGCTGCCCGTTTTCCTTTGAATGTCTTTGCAATCTGACACCTTATTACGTTCAGCGAGCGAAGTTTAGTATATTTTGCTTTGTTAAATAAACTTTCTGGCATATATTACGAAGCCACAAGGGTTCTTCGTAACTTACAGTAGCTAGTTGTGGATCTTCTGTTTGACCCCTGGTCATCTTCGCAGTTCATCGAGTGGCGTCATATGCTTCAGCAATTTTTAAAGCTTCACCTAGTGAAGGACTTCTGTACTGTGGTGCCGAATTTCGTAGTGTACCAAAATATGAATGCAGTATAATAATATCTCGTTAAATATCCACTCACTTATTTGTATATTTTGCTCATTCTTCATGTTTGTGCCGAGGAACTTGTAAATAATTGCCACACGGGTCTTTAATCTAAAATACACCAATTAACCAGCTCTGAATATTTTTTCTTACTGACGTTCTTTTGTCCAAAGACAAATAACTTCGTCACCAGATCTAATGTCTCAGTGCCAACTCATGAACTGGTCATCAACGGTAACAAGGTGCTTCCAAATGTCGATACAGCTACACCGGTACGTATTCCATCGTTTTTCATCTTTCGAACGTTAGAAAAGTTGATACATTCGACTTTTGATCTAATGATGTGTTGTTGCATTTCTTCAGAAGCTTAATCAACTCATCTGGTCCTTTTGACGCTTTCTGTTGCTGTTCTATAAAATGCTGCTATTGGAACGTTAGCAGTGAACTCTGTCGTTATTTTGTTACATTTTTATGCTTTTTAAATTCTGGTCACTGAATAATATTTTATTGTCTTAATTTCGAAATATCATGCACTTTTTCCAAATATTTCTTTAATCCTTTAATCTTCATGGTCCAAAATGGCAAACTTCTTCAGGAGTTTCGCAAGTAAAAATTCTTCCTCACGCTCTGTATAGGTACATCTGTCGGTAATGTGAATAATCTCATTAAATAAATCAATCTATGATTTTATTTTGGTTAAATACAGTACGTTTTATCGATTAAAAATACATCAAAAACATATAAAAGAAAACATATATAATCAGTGAAGACCCAGTAGGTTAAGTATGGCCTCTTTGTATAAACCCTTGGTGTGAGCCTAAAACAGAATTAATGCGATAACACGAATTGACATTATATTCCAAAATTACGTACAGCAATCTCAGTCTCCAAGGATTTGTGATAGATAACTTCATATTCTTTCTTTATATAACCCATATCCACTTCAGATCTGGTGACAACAATCCTAATCAGTGCCCCATGCTTCTCATCTTTACCAGACAACCAACTATCTAAACATTTGGCGAAATATCCCGACAAATTTCTCGTAGCAGAAACGACCGCCAAAAGCCCTTCTTTGGCATAACCCGAAAACTCCTTACTGATGGCGTATTCGATTTCGTGACCAGATACGTGCTTGTACTTATCGAAAATTATTCTTAGCTGGTTGAAGTTGCGTGTGCACAATATTTCGTAAAACACCTTCTCATCAGTTCCTATCCTCTCGAGACCTGCCACAATTACGTAAGCATATTAAAAAGTTCAGAAAAGTTATAGGAACTTACCAGCCTTATGTAGTTCCTGTGCGTCGATGAGGGCGTGGTCTTTATTGATGGCGGAACTTTCATCCCTGTTGGCATGAAGTAATGTAACCAAGAAATGTTTGAAATCTCCACTGGTATCGCCCTTAATGTCGTCGATCAACTTATGATGAAACTCTAGAGAAGGAGAGGTTGATGACAGACATTTTTGCTTTGGATAAACTTACCGGTCTCATAAGCATTGATAACTGCCTGCATTTCACTGTTGGTCAAAGAGCAAAGAATGTAAATTAAAACTTGTTCGTTTGTACCGACACCGTCCATTGCCTTATGTAGCTCAGTGGCATAATAGAAGGGAGTTTTTAGAACCAATGCAACGAGGATGTCCTTCATCATTTCATCACTTACATGCTTTACCAATTCCTCTTGCAAACTCTAAAAATGAAGGTTTTACAGCGGAACATTTTGGAAACCCACAAACCTTTCCATATAGCGCTTTAAACTTATGGGCGATTTCAATTCTTTCGCCGTACGTTCTATGTGTTAAAATCTCAACGATTGTTGGTACACTAGCTGCATACAAGGCATGTTTCAGTGATGTGGCATCGGCCGACACATTGAAATTTGGTACCTTGAATCCTACATTTTTCAAATCGCTTGTTTGTGGTAGCGGTTCATACGACAACACCTACAGAAAAGTATCGCTATAATTGTCTAGTTTAGAAAAACCGTTTAATACTCACATCTGCTACCAAGCACAAAAGGAACACAAAAGATGGATTCATTCTTGAGGACAAATCTTCACTGATACTAAACTTCAAACGCATAGATTTTTATTGTCGTACGTTTGTTTATCTTATCTAACCAAGCAAGTGCGCAATATGGCCATAGCAACAATGTCTGAATCTAAGCTTTATGGACTATCTGACCTCTTTAAGGTCGTCGATTAGTTGACCTCTTAGTATCCATCCACCTATCAATACTATTGAAAATAATATGTTGAAATTATTTTTTTTAATGGCCAATAAGGACCATTCATGCTTGTAGGGGGCGGCCAAAATTGTGTGTTAAACCACCCCTGAAATAATGAGCTTCATCAAAAATCTTCAGTTCCTTTTAATTTGTCTGCTAATTTTGAAGAAATCCATAATTTACTGTTGTTTAGATAATCCTGTTTGTTTTTCTAGGATTCCGAGTTTTCATAGGAAATTTTCTTTTATCTGTAACTCTAATAGCTTTCCTCCCCCGTTTGAATTGTTTCTACGTCACTGTTTCAGACGTTCCTAAGTTTTCCACTGTCATTTTTTACATTAGTTTTGCTTCCTATACGTTCATCATCCTGCGTGGCTTGTAGGTGCTCTCTGAAGACATTGCATCGCTTTCTCTGAAAAGGAAACCTGCAATATTATGACTATGAGCAGATTTTCTGCTCTGTACAGCGAAAGATATCGTAATATCTCTTCGCCATTGAAAGCTCTTATAAGAAATAAGAAGCAGAAGAATATGCTATCGTAACGTCGGAGTAAGCTTAAAGGGACTAGTTAAACCACCCACTAACGCGCCCTAATAAAAAGAAGAACTAGCTGCACTGATCAAATCAAATCAAATCAAATCAGTTTATTATCCCTGAACCACCTCCCACCAACTAAAAAGGGAGATCTTGGTCCTGAAAATAAAAATGGCTTAATCAGAGGAATTAGCGTATGTTGCTGGAAAGGCCGCAATCATCGGCTAACGCTCCAAAAGAAAAGAGCGAATAATTTTTAGGGGAGCTGGATCATCCAGTCGTTACGGAAATTCAGTTCTCCAACTGGTTTGTTGTAGATGTAGAGGGCGACCTTTTCGAAATCAAAGGAGATGCCTAAGTCTATCAACTAAGTAAAGGAGATCTTGTCATTGAGGTTTAATTTTTTCAATCACCAACTAATTGTCCAATAGGAAAAGGAGAAGAAGGTTTAACGTCTTTTGGCATTGAAGACAAGGCATAAGCCGAAAGGAATGTAAGCATAACAGGTAAGATTTACCTTTCAGGCTGTAAAAAACCTGTGGTAAAAGTTATAGGACGCATAATTTTATAATTTTATTTGATTGCACATAATCTAAATATACATATATATATATATACATAATAATAATAAAAAAATTATTTCAGTTCAATTAATTACATTCAATTGGATATAGCTGAGCATCAATAGAGGCCAATTAGGTTAAATAACGCATCTGTATATAAACCCTCGGTATGAGCCTAAAACAGAACATACAGAAAAAGTTTTGGCAACGTTACAAGTACTTACAAAAATATCGGACTGCAAAGGTACATGGTATACGGTGATGTATTCTCTTTTTATATCATCCATGTCTACTCCAGATCTTGCGACAACAATCCTCGTCAGTTGGCCACTACCTTTATCTGCACCTGACATCCATTTATCTAAGCGTTTGGCAAAGTACTCTGGTAAGTTCCTCGTGGTTGCAACAAGCGCTAAAAGACCATTTTTGGCATCACCCGAAAACTCCTTAGCTATGGCATCTTCAATCTCATGACCCGATAGATCCTTGTACTCATCAAAAACTTCTCTTAGATGATAATAGCTGCGGGAACATAAAATTTCGTAAAACACTGACTCATCTGTACCTATCCTTCCAACACCTGCTCCATGTAATTTACGAGCATCGGCAACCGCTTGCACGTCATGAACGGTTCTTCCTTCATCTCTTCGTACAGTCAACAATGAAATTAATAGATGTCTAAAATCTCCACTCGTATCTCCCTTAATATCATTTACCAACTGTTGATGAAACTCTGCAAAATAAGGTAGGTAACAAAATAGATTTTACTTCGCCCAGTTTTACCAAGCTCGTAAGTTTTGTTAACACTCCAAATTTCATTACTACTCAAAGTACAAAGAATATCGATTAAGATATTTTCGTTGGTGCCGAAACCGGCAACAGCTTCGTGCAGTTGCCTAGCATAGAAGACAGGAATTGGAAGAACTAAAGCGACCAGTAGATTTCTAACTTCTTTATCCTCTACGTGAGTTTCCAACTCTTTTTCCAAAATCTAGAAAAGTAGCGTGTTACATTCAGAATTTTTGGACAAATAGCAAACCTTTCCATATTTCAATTTAAACTGAAGAGCAATATCGAGTCTTTGATCATAGCTTCTGTTTGTTAAAATGCTAACAATCGCTGACGTATGTGAGGAGTCTAAGGCATTTTTCAGTAGTTCGGCATCTGATGACGCATTTGGCGTTTGCAAACGGGAAGTTTTGAGATAAGTTGATGACAAGCCCTAAATTCAATGTTCAAAATGTACTTATAACCATTAGCTCAATACTCACATCTGCTATGAGATATAACAAGAAGAACAATGTGTGTTTGTAATAAGGTGCCATTTTTGACGCAAGTATGTTAAAAGATTGGTAGTACTACTTATATTATCTTATCTACTGCACGGACTTCATGCGTAATATGTTTCGGCGTACCCTTATCAGGAAATTTTTCCATCGATTGACCTTTTATCTATGATCTTTCTTTGACGTTCTTTGTACAATTAGTTTTAAAAAGAAGGAGGAAACTTCTACTTTTTGCAAGAGGAATCTAATTTGAGTCAACGGTGATATCTAGAAGAGGGGAGGTCAAAAGTTATCCAACTGACAATGAGAAGAAAATGAGGAAGAAAGAGAAGAACGCTTCCAACAACCATAGTCTTAAAAAAACACACGTAAACTGGACTAAAGCGACGGTAATTAAACTGGCATTCAAAATTGTCCGCTAACGAATCAAGACGTCGTAATTTGGAGATACCTTCTACTTCTCCGGCACAGTGCCCAGCATAATCTAAGGCGTTGTCCTCGAATTCTCTTCGTACCAGAGACAATCTCACGGCTTCCCTGTCTGTGTCTCAGTTTCAACGGTAGAGGTTATTATATTTTTTATTTCTGTATGTCCCATATATGTATATGAAGATATAACCAATGTGCACCATGAGGTAAGGAATTCTCGTAGCACCACACTCTTTATGAACACCTCTGTCATTCGTTCAACTGCTTGAAGGAATCATGCCTGAAGTAAAGTCACTCCTCAAGATCATCTGTGTAGTGTACTCTACGAGAAAGCGATTCAACCAAGCCCATTAGGGACTATATGATTAATTTAATTCACAGTGTGTTGTGTATTACGGAGAGTGCGGGAGTGCACGAGTGTGTGAAGCGGAGTACGGCAGTAGTGAATGCGCGCTCGTGACTGATGTACGTATCGTTCATCGAGATTTATACATTATCCATAGATTAGTTGTCGATACATTATACATTAAGGTTTTCAATCACAGATATAATATTGGCGACGAGGCTGCGATCTTTAAAAAACACGTGGGATAATGACGACCTTTCACGGTTTACCGGAATTCGATCCGCGGGGAGTAATAACGTGGGATATTTACGCAGAGCGTTTACAGTTTTTTTTAGAAGCAAACGGTATCGACGACGTGGTCAAGAAAAGGGCCGTGCTTCTTAGTTCGTGTGGTAATGCTACTTACGAGATTGTCAGATCGTTGTGTGCGCCGGAAAAACCGGCTAAAGTAACATATGATCAGTTGGTGGAATTGTTGACTGCGCATTTTGCCCCGAAGCCTTCAACAATAGTACAACGGTTTTTGTTTAATAAACGAGACCAAAAAACAGATGAAAAGTTTTCGAGTTATTTAGCGGAGCTACGGAAATTAGCGGACACGTGTACCTTTCATGCAGATTCGAGGGAAGAAATGCTGCGCGATAGAATCGTGTGCGGGGTCAAGGACGAGGCCTTGCAGCGCCGACTTTTAGCGGAGTCAGACCTAACATTGCAAAAAGCAATTGATACGGCGGTAGCTGCGGAAACGGCTGCGTTGAATTTAAACGAGTTACGAGGGTCCTTTTCCGGAGGTAGTTCTACGAGTCAAAAGTCTGTTAATGCAGTTTCAGATCATCCGGGAAAACGGAGCAGCAGTTATAAAAGCAACAAAGGCAATCGCGCGAGGGATTCCGCATCTAGTAAACCCTGTTTTAGATGTGGCGATCCACATAATCCTGACGTGTGTAGATGCAAAGAAGTAATTTGCAGGTTTTGTAAGAAAAAGGGACATATTGAGCGTGTGTGTTTTTTAAAAGCGAAAAGTAAACCTAAACCTAAGCAACGTAACACGGAAGTGAATCAGGTCGACGACGAAGATCTCGATCTCGGGAACTTGTTTAGCGTGAGTGATTGCGAGAAACTAAAACCATTTAAAGTGAATGTAAACATTAACGGGAAATTTTGCGAGTTTGAAGTGGACAGCGGGGCGAGTAACACAATTATGTCGCTTCCAACCTTTAACAGGCTGTGGCCGCGAGTGGAGCCGAAAATTCGGGCGTGTGAAGCTGTTTTTCGGGATTTCTCTATGACTCCCGTTGAAACGGTAGGGGAATGCGATGTGCTAGTGACATTTAATGATACGGAGCATAGGTTACCGCTAGTGATTACAAAAAACACTAAAGCCAATTTATTAGGTAGGAATTGGTTTAGCGCGCTGAAAATTCACATTTCGGGTATTAACAAGATATCAGAAAAGACTATGTTGAATGAGTTGTTGTACGAGTTTCGTGACGTGTTTTCGGGAACACTGGGCCAGTATAAAGGGCCTGCGATAAGATTTTCTTTGGACGCTTCAGTAGCGCCGGTAATTTGTAAAGCGAGAAATATTCCTTATGCGTTGAAGGAAAAAGTGGAAGCCGAATTAGAGAAATTGGTGAAGCAAGGGGTTCTGGAACCGGTTGAGCACTCTGAGTGGAGTAGTCCAATTGTGCCAGTAATGAAAAGTTCGGGGGAAATTAGGATTTGCGCGGATTACAAGTGTACCCTGAATAAGGCGTTACAGGTACCGGCTTATCGAATGCCAGCTATTAATGACATGTTGGCAAGTTTAGGCGAGTGTAAAACGTTCGCCAAGCTAGACCTAGCACAGGCGTACCAACAGCTGAGGGTGGATGAAGAGGCGGCGAGAGCCCAAACTATAATTACGCATCGGGGACTGTTCAAAGTGAACAGATTGCAATTCGGGGTGAATGTAGCCCCACAGCTGTTCCAAAAATTCATTAATGCTAGGCTTGCAGGAATTGACGGGGTGTTGCCATACTTTGATGACATTCTGGTGTGTGCTTGTGACGAGAAACAATTATTAGAACGATTACGTGAAATTTTAGTGAGACTGAGGAAAGACGGGTTAAAATTAAAGCGGGAGAAGTGTATTTTTGGTGCGAGTGAAATCGAGTTCTTGGGGTTCAGAATCGACTGCAAGGGAATCCGACCGACGCAAGATAAGGTGAGGGCCATTGCTGCAGCTGCCGATCCGACAAATAAAAAGGAGCTACAAGCTTTCTTAGGGTTGTTGAACTTTTATCACGTGTTCCTGAAAGATAAGGCAAACGTGGCAGAGCCGTTGCATCGGTTGCTGGACGGGGGAAAACCGTGGCAATGGACGGGAGTGCATAAAACGGCGTTCGAAGCTGTTAAGAAGCTAATAACATCGGATTCGTTATTAGTGCACTACAGCCTGGAGTTACCGCTGGTGATGGTTTGTGATGCCTCTCCGTGGGGGGTAGGCATTGTGTTGAGCCATAGGGTATCGGAAGGTAGGGAAGCCCCGATTGCTTTCCATTCGCAAACGCTATCAGCTGCGCAGCGAAATTATGCACAGTTAGATCGTGAAGCGTTCGCGATAATAGCGGGTATTAAAAAATTCCATAAATACGTATATGGGAGGAAGTTTGTAATCGTTACCGACCATAAACCGTTGTTAGGGTTATTGGGGGGGACGAAACAAACTCCAGACATGTTGTCGCCTCGGATGCTAAGATGGACGTTATTTTTGTCGAATTACCAGTACAATTTGGAATATCGGCCGGGTGCAAAGATTCAACATGCGGACATGTTAAGTAGATTACCGTTGTCAGCAGAAGTTTCTGATCCTGAAATTTTGGGTGACGTGCTGATGATTGAAATGATGCCGGAAAAAATTCTTAATGCATCACAAGTGGAGAAGTTAACAGCGAAGGATGTAACTCTTTCGCGGGTGCGCGAGTGGCTCCTGAGAGGGTGGCCGTCCGAGGTGCCTCCGGAGTTTATGCCGTTTTATAACAAGCGCCTGGAATTATCGGTGTATAAAAATTGTGTTCTGTGGGGGGCAAGAGTGATAATACCGGAAAGGGCGCGTCAACAAGCGGTGGAACTTTTACATTCGACACATCAAGGAATTGTTCGAATGAAAGCTTTGGCCCGAAGCTACATGTGGTGGCCAGGGTTAGACCAAGATATTGAGAAAATCGTGCGGAGGTGTGAAAGTTGTCAAGAATTCAGCCACGCGCCTTCGAGGGCGCCTATTCATCCGTGGGAGTGGGCGACTGAGCCATGGTCGCGTATTCACGTGGATCATGCAGGTCCTATCAAGGGTCAATATTTGCTAATTGTGGTGGACTCGTATTCGAAGTGGCTAGAAGTGAAAAAAGTGCCTTCTGTATCTTCGGGCGCTACGATTTGTGCGCTACGGGAAGTGTACGCAACTCATGGGTTGCCAAATGTCGTGGTGAGTGACAACGCGACGTCATTCACATCGACAGAGTTCGCGGAGTTCAATAGGAAAAATGGAATACGTCATGTGTGTGTGGCGCCGTACCACCCTTCATCTAATGGTCAGGCCGAAAGAATGGTCCAGTTTACCAAACAGAGTTTATCGAAGCTGGGGGAAGGAGACTGGTCGTTGAAAATTGCGAGATTCTTGTTGGCTCAACATACAACGCCATGTGCGATGACGGGAGTGAGTCCAGCTGAGCTGCTACAGAAGCGCAAGTTACGCACTTGCCTGGACCGGTTGCATCCGGATTTTGGGCAAGCGATGCAGGGAAAACAGGAGAAGCTGGGGGAGACAGCGAGGGCCCCAAGAAGGTTTCAGGAAGACCAGAACGTGTACGTCAAAGGCTATGGAGAAGCAGGAAATTGGATTCCCGCGACCATTATTAAACCAACGGGTCCAATTTCATACCAAGCTAAGGAGTCGGACGGAAGAATTGTTCGTAGACATGTGGATCAAATTCGAGATCGTGAGGAGCCGTTATCTCCTGTCGTCGAACATCAACAGGAAGCCATTGCACCAGTTGAGGATCCTGGACGCTCCGAGAAGAAGCCATCCGAGGGCGTTTCATCGGCTGGGGGTGTAGTGCCTGGTCCTGATGTGAGTAAGCGGGCCCGTAAGAGACCCGCTCGTTTGGCAGATTATGTGATGTAATCTAGGGGTGAGGGGTGTTGTGTATTACGGAGAGTGCGGGAGTGCACGAGTGTGTGAAGCGGAGTACGGCAGTAGTGAATGCGCGCTCGTGACTGATGTACGTATCGTTCATCGAGATTTATACATTATCCATAGATTAGTTGTCGATACATTATACATTAAGGTTTTCAATCACAGATATAATACAGTGTATCGACAGTTGTAATGGGACGATTCGGGATTCCTCATCGCACTGTGTTGCAGCACGTGCTTCAACCCATAATAGCTCGAGAATGTAGGTAACTAATATTACTTCTTCCTATAAGTGTGGTGGTCTACAAGGGGAGCTCTGCTTACCTACTTAGCTATATAACATTTAACAATAAACTAAACTAGAAAAAGAGTAAGCGAAAAAAGGAAAATGAGACCTTTTGGCATAATCAGCCGCTTTGCGATCGGCAGACCTTGGGTCTCATCTCGAAAGGCAGTCCTGTGATTGTACACTGGGTTTTGTCGTAAGCCAGAACCAGACTCTCTACAATAACCACACCATTCTTCAATAATATGCAAAGACTAGGGTGCCTTGATTAGACAACCCCTACAGCCGTTCTTGAGGTTCTTGCGGCTCTCCTTCCACTGAAGGGCATTCCATGATGATCGGAAGAGATGTTGACTGGAGGTGAGGGAGGACACTCTCGTATTGTAGGTGCAGCAATCAAACGATTATTGTTTATTCTGGAGTGTAGGTCGGTTGTTTCCTGTTCCCTAAATTGCGATTGGGAGAACTTCCACATTTTTTAAATGTTGGAGTGTCACCCTATCCATCTTCACGGACGGAGTTATAAAACAATAGAAAGAACACGTACAGGAATTGTTCCAAAGAACGCTGAACTTCTACATCACTCAATTACTACAAATTCTTCCAACTGTATTCCAGACGCAACTGGTAGGAACAAGCCATAGTGCAAGCAAAGATATCATGGATAGCATATAGTGAACGCAGTAATTAGAATCTCCGGAGACAGCAGAGCCTACTCTCGAAGCTCTAGGGCACTACAAAATTATCGTTAAGCACGTGTTTTCGCTGGAAGTATTGAAACCCGCTGCAATGACCAAAAAGCACAATAAAAATTTATCAAGTCGAACGCGTTTCTACAGCAAAGTCATTACTATCAGCGCACAACAATAGTGGGAGAACTGTGCCTTCATTGCGTGGTCGAATGATTTTAATGGGGAAAGTGGCGCAAATAGCTGAGATGGCGAGGCTTACCTTCTATCCTAATCGATACAGAAGTTCAAGCATGGACGACCTCTTTTAGCTTGTTCTAATCGTTGTTCCCATACGGTAGCTCTCTATAGTTTACGCCTGGGTTTTGTTTATCTACGTGAACCAGTATACTGCGCGCTTCCTCCTAGACCGTTGGTTTGATAATTCTTCCCAAGGTGTTCCTTGTTGCAGTCGTTTGTCCAACCAATCCTTTGTTACGTCAGGTGATATAGAGTCGCCTCTAATGTGGTGGTATAGTCGACCAAACGCGACGCGATCGCTCCCTTTTAGATTTCGTTGAGGATCCACGTCTTAAATACTCATTGTTTCTTCTACGATGAGTATTGTTGATAGATAAATGCCGTACAGATGTTGGCAGCAGCGATACCGCAGGAGGTTTTTCTTTTCTTCTTGTATTAATCCCATTTTCTACGCTTATAGGATACTGCCTCCAACCGGTGTTACTTAGGGGCCCTTTAAAGGCAAAACATAGCGAAGCTTTCTTGTAAGCTAGAAAGTGTATGGTGACGCGACAATATACGCTCCCATTTCATTCCGTTTATAAAAATTCACCTTGTTTCATCACTAATTTGTAATCGTGGCAACGTTGTTAATGTGTAGATTAAAACAGCCGAACCAGCCGAACTTAGGGCGCGCAGTACGGAATTAGCCGATTCGATTTTACTCTTTTTTAAACTTTTTAACGGTTTTTTCGGAAAATCTTTAATTTTCGGTTTGTTATTAAGTGCGTGTTAGTGTTTTATGGACGTGTATTAATGCTTTTTTGACAAAAAACACTTGGGGTAAGTCCTATTATCTGTTGTTAGCAAGTGAGGTTATAATGCAATTATAAATTTTTAAGAAAATACACTCAAAACATTTATTAAGGCCTTAAAGTCTCATAAACAGTAGAAGATATACAGTTCAAAAATATTTCTAATAGCATTGAAACACGAATATGTTTATAACAAAATAGAGTTATATAAATCTATAGAATGTTTAAAGAACAACGGTAGAGTTGGCAATATTAGGTAACTTTAGTAAGCTCCGATAAGAGCTAATAAACACTTTTTGTAGTCTCCAGAAACGTCATCCTAAAAACACGTAGGTTAGTCACATATTTTCCATGTAATATAGATAAACTTACGGCAATCGCAGACGCCAAGTCCTTCCCGTACATAGCTGCATAGTGCTGCTTAATCTCGCCCATATCGACCTCGCTTCTCGTAACTATGATTCTTATCATCTGGTTATCGTTCGTACCTAATCCTGCCATACTTTGATGTAACCTCTTAGCAAAGAAGGCGGGTAAATTCCGTATGGCACGTACGACCGCTAACAAACCCTGCTCGATATCGCCGGAAAACTCACCCTTGATTGCTTGCTCGATGTCGTGACCGGCGATACGTTGATACTCGTCGAATATCAGATTCAATTGATTATAATTACGACTGCACAGAATCATGTTAAATAGAGATTCATCGGTACCCCACTGAAGTACGCCCGCATTTAGCAACTGTTGGGCATCTCCGGCAGCTTGGGATTGATTAACCATTCCGCTTTCGTCACGGCCGGCACTACACAACGAGGTCATTAAACGTTTGAAGTGACCGCTCGTATCACCCCTAAGGTCACGTTCCAGTGACGAATGGTATGCTGTAAATAACGGGTTTAGCTGCTCGTATATCGTCGATATGTTCACTTACTGTTTTGGTACGCATCCCTTATGATCATAATTTCGTGATTACTCAACGTGCAGAATACCTCAATGAGGCAATCTTCATCGGTACCCATACCGGTGAGTGCGTGGTATAGTTCCCTGGCGTAATATTGAGGTAGAGGTAACATTAAGGCAACAATCAGATCTTCGAATCGTCCACTTAGCTCGCTTTTCAAATCTTTGATGAGATCCTTTCCGTACATGGTCTTAAATTGCATGGCAATTTCGAGACGTTGCGCATTCGAACGTCTCGCCACTACGTTAATGATTGCTTTTTCGTCTGTACCAAAGCCTTTCATAGCTTTTCTAAGTACTTCGGCGTCGGATCTTGGGTCGAAAGGACTCGCCGGTATGACGGTCGGCGTTTTCTGAAATAATGTACGTAGTACACGGTAACAAGGTGTGAAGGTCGTGTGTAATTGTGCTTACTCTTTTAATAACTTCTGGTTGCGTAGTAGGTGCATACCCTCCGTGAGGTGGTCCATAATTGCCGTGCGAGGTAGGCGGTGGTGCGTAATCGGATGTGTGATGACTGGGATAAACTTGTTGTGCACCCGGGAAAGGCGGTTGTGAGGCTGCACCGGGATACGACGGTTCTACGTTTGGGTAGGATCCTTCAGGCGGAGGTGCACCTGGATAACTCGGTTGTGGCATATACATTGGCGCATTTGTACTATATCCCAGTGAGGGAGGGTAAACTCCTTGAGGTGGATAAGGTGGATATGAGGGTGCACCGCCACCACCTGGATAAGGCGGGTATCCTTGTTGCGGATATGGAGGGTTTGCGCCAGGCATTCCCTGTCCCTATCAATACAAAACCAAAACATTTATACGATAATCTAACTGATAATGTCTGTCGATAATCACCTCATTCACACAATAAGCAGTAGAAAGGGAAATTGATATATAGGGCGGGCGGCCATTGATTGACCCACATCAAGGTTACTACTAATTTGTAGTAATATTGTGATTCTAATAAATATATAAAAGGGGCATACCTGTTGATAGGGTGGATATCCAGGGTAGCTCATTTTTCTTCGGATTCTACTGTTTCAAAAAGTTACCACTCGATACCTAAACACTTACTGTACACGTACTTCAAACAATACGTGGATTTTCCACTTGGATTTTTTGAGTAGTGTTTATTTTTATGACGTAGTAACGTGTGAGTAATGATTACGTTTTCGTTTTCACAGAAAAGGTAAAATAATTTCTCAAAATTCGTTGTGGTGGGAGAATTCTACTGATGGTGTCACGTGGTGTGGTATTTTCTCTTTTGACCTTGAGCGTGCGCCCATCATTTGTTTTATCATAGGCGGAGGTAGTATAAGAAAAGGAAGGGGCCACCAACTATCACTTGAAGTTTAAACAAGAAAGACAACTATACCGATTGCGTGTCTTCCAAATTAATTATAAATCTTTGAAAACAACAAACTTCGGTCAACGAATGGAACAAATACCAGCTAGTCCTGACGATTTACGATTGTAAATGTTTAGTTAACTTATCATTCTTAATCCTATGAACAAACAAGACTAGTTACGGCACAAAGACTGTACATTTAACACTAATTTATTTTAGAAAATTTATCACAGCCAAGGATTATGCGCATCGCGTATTTTGTACTAGTCTTTGTAATCTATCTAAATCCTTCTTAAATGTTTAAAATGTTCTATCAACTCTACATAAACAACCAAATTTTTTCCTATTTTTCTATTCACATAATCAAAATGATCATCAAACCTAAGCATATTGTCAATAACTATAATTCTAATAAATACTTATTTGTTACGAACAATTTCAATATCATAGTTGTTTATTCTAATATTAGTATCACAAACTATAGCTCTATCAATAACTCCAATACCAATTAACATACCTTTACACTTAACTTTAATTCAATTTTATATCACCAATATAATAAAAAATAATAAAATTCTTGAACTAGTGGACCAAAAGCATAAAGTCGCGGGTATTTATTATGACTTATCAAAAGCATTTGATAAATTAAATGACAAGGTATTGCTACAAAAAATACAATCTTATGGTATACGCGGAATGTGCCACAAATTAATAGAGTCTTACCTGGAAAACAGGTCACAAATATTAAGTATTAAATCCAAAAATACAAACAATATTACAAATACCTTTTCAAAGGCCAATGTTATAAATACGGGAGTTCCACAGGGCTCCATATTAGGGCCCTTGCTGTTTCTCTTGTATGTTAACGATCTGTCGGAGCATCTAAGCGGTACGAAACAAATATGCCAATTCGCCGACGACACATCTTGCATAATCGCCCAAAAAAATATTCAACATCTAATGGAAAAAGTTACTCAAGTAAATACTTCTATGGATGAATGGTGTAAAAATAACTTGTTGCTATTAAATGTGAATAAAACATCTATAGTTCTGTTTAAAAATACCGGTGATTGTACTAACGGCAATTATGAATTGCAAATAAATGAAAAAACAAAATTTTTGGGTCTTATAATTCAAGGGAATTTGGAGTGGCAAGATCACATATTGACGCTGATATCAAAATTAAGCACAGCTTGCTTCTTAATTAGAAGTGCAAGGGATCGACTTCATCTTGAATCATTGCGAATACTTTACTTTGCGTATGTCCAAAGTATTATAAGCTATGGAATCATTTTTTGGTATCCATAGACTCATAACAAAAAAGTTTTTATTGCTCAGAAAAGAATTCTGAAAACGATGCTACAACTACCCTCAGGGGAATCCTGTAAACTGCATTTCAGAACGTTACAAATTTTAACACTTCCTTCATTGTACATATATAAATTAATAATGTATATTAAATTAATAATAATAACGAATTTAAATCAAATTCGTTTTATAATAAACATAGCATGACTCTTAGGCGAATTGAGGAATTAAGTATACCAAAGTACAATTATACTCTAGTCCAAAAAGGACCACATTTCAGAGCAATCAAAGCATTCAATGTCTTGCCACAAAGTATATAGGGCTTATTAAAAATTTAACTAAATTTAAAACAGCATTAAAATCAATGCTCATACAAAAATGGTATTATTCTTTTGAAGAATTTCAGGCAGAGGGATCATTGTAGTGATTGTAGCGTAGTTTGTCTAAATAGTTTTATTGTGTGTATTATACTCCAAATCTGTGTACTCATGTTGTGTGTTTATGAAATCGTTGATAGGAGATTTTCCAAAATTGACTATAATAATTGTTTTTATTCAAATAATTTGCTTATTTATATGTGATACTGCCATTGTCTGAAGAAGAATTAGCGGCAATAAAGATTATTATTATTATTCAAAGACTAAATGGGCATATTTTGGTATTACACGTTCCTATACCTATCTTCAATAGTTTCTGAGTTATTCCCATTTCATCGCATTGATACCATTTTTTTTTTGGATTTTTGTTAGTAGTTGTTGCGTAAAATTTCCAAATAACGTTTTGCATTCAAATTTTCTGGATACATGTGGAAACATAAAATCTTGTTATTTTTAAACGCACAAAATTCAATAATACTCCAGCATTTTTGAAAGTGTACATCTCGATTTAAGCAAGGATTTTAATCGCACCAGTAATGTCAATTATGCAATTAAATTTTTACTAAATTGGGTCCCGCCTGACCAAATAATGTTTTCCAAAAAATCATCCTGGTTCCTCAATTCGTCTTGAGAGTGGTGGGCTGGTTGCATCAAATGCCCATTATGGTGAGAAAATGGGCGATAATGGCAGTTTTTAGGATTTTTTAGATGCAACTAATATTTAAACCCAAAGCAATTAGTCTCATCGTCAACAACGGATTTTATTCTAGGTAATTGTTTTGGTGCTACAAAGCTTCCAAAATTCAAACAATTTCATTCCAGTGTTAGGAGATTTACGGAAAATTGTTCGAAAACAATTTTTCAAAAAGCAATTCTTCGAAAGCAATTCTTCGAAAACCAAGGGATCAAAAGTTATTAGGCTCAAAAATTTAACATGGGAGTATATGGGAAATACAGTAAAATCAATATTTTTAGTGTCAAATTGTTGGAAATGATGCCGTGAATCTAGTGGTTTTAGACCGTGTAAATAAATGTAAAAGCCGCGGCGGGTTCCCTGTTTTTGTATACATTGAAAAAAATATATACTAAACTTGTAAATTAAGTACCTCGGCGCTTTAGGTACAATGTACGTTTAAGTTTAGCATTTTGTTTTACTTCCAAAATTTGTTTAGTGTTTTTGTATCAATTGAAAAAAAATATACTAAACCTCCAAATAACCTATGGCCGGGGCGAAATTGGGCGGGTCTACTTAGGTTTGCGGAAAATTTCTATTTTGAACAGATGCACTTCGAAAATTTGCTTTTCGAAGAATTTTCCGGACACAGTGTTCGGATGGTTCACTAGGACGCGGTTTTTATGGATATCGCTCAATGAACGTATGACAATCATGTAACGCGATTCTTGTCCATTTCACCACATTTCACCATAAATAACAATAATTAGATTCCAAAAATCTTAATATGTAAAACCATTGCGAGCCATTTTTTTCGATTATTGAAAAACTTATGTTAACCTATATAACAGGTGACGGATTAGTATCACTTGATTTGCTCAAAATTCGATTGCCATGGTCCATGTCATGGTCGACTACTACAAAACATCCAAAGAAATGGTATCAATGCGATGAAAGTCAGAAACGATTAAAGGTAGGAATAGGAACATGTAATACCAAAATTATGCCCATTTTGATTCTCTGTCAAATGCAATAGTAAGAAAATAGTCATTTCTTTTAAAGTTTTTTAGTCTTTGAATATTCCTAAATTTGGAGCCCCATAGATGCGAGGTCGTACGCAACTTAACTTTTTTTAACTAAGTACACCAAAAGAAAGCTCTATTCTTCATCTATGCGCGATTTTACTCTTTTTAAACTTTTTAACGGTTGTTTTCGGAAAATTTCCAATTTTCGGTTAGTGTTTTATGGCGTGTATATGAATGCTTTTTTGACAAAAAACACTTAGGGTAAGTTCTATTATCTGTTGTTAGCATGGTATGTTGAGTTGTTAGTAAGTGAGGTTATAATGTAATTATGAATTTTTATTTATTTATTTATTTATTTATTTACACAAACGGTAAGAGTTTGGCAAGTGCCATTCTACCACTCCACCGCAAAAATAATATGTATAGCAAAAGTAGTAAACTAATAAAAAAAATTACAAAATTAATAAATATACATAATAGAATAATAGATAATAATAATAATAATACATAAAGAAAGAAAGAATGAAACTACACAACGAAACGAAATGAAAACATAGCAAAGCGGGTTTTTACATAGGACAAAGATTATATTATATAGGTGCTACATAAATTAAATTAATTAGGTATTATTGTTGTACAAATGGTTTATGTTTAGTGTTAACACTTATTGTATATCCAGCTTATTTAATATAATATATCTTTTAAATAGGCGAGTTGATATATCCAGGTGTTCAACATGTTTATTCAGTAAGAGGGGCGCCATATAAGAAAAACTACCTTCAAATCTTGACGTTCTATTTTAAGAAGACACTCAAAACATTTATTAAGGCCTTAAAGTCTCATAAACATATATAGGTACAGTTCAAAAATATTTCTAATAGCAAAATAGAGTTATATAAATCTATCGAATGTTTAAAGAACAACAGTAGAGTTGGCAATATTAGGTAACTTTAAGCTCCGATAAGAGTTAATAAACACTTTTTGTAGTTTCCGGACACGTCATCCTAAAAACACGTACGTTAGTAACATATTTTCGATCTAATATAGGCATTGAACTGTTATGTATGCCATAAGCAACTGGAAGGGATACGGACGATTTCAATGCATTGTAGGCGTTGAAGCTGACAAAAACAGATGCGGAGTGGGTATTTCTGTCGCCTTCTAGATACCCATTCGTTAATGGTTACCTAACTTGGCTGTGGCTTCAGTGTTACCTTATGCGCATTTCTTTTCCAGTTGCGTATAGCGTACAGGTACAGTTCAATGAATATAGGTAAACTTACGGCAATCGCAGACGCCAAGTCCTTCCCGTACATAGCTGCATAGTGCTGCTTAATCTCGCCCATATCATCCTCGCTTCTCGCAACTATGATTCTTATCATCTGGTTATCTTTCGTACCAAATCCTGCCATACTTTGATGTAACCTCTTGGCAAAGAAGGCGGGTAAATTTCGTATGGCACGTACTACCGCCAATAAACCCTGCTTGATATCGCCGGAAAACTCGCGCTTGATCGCTTGCTCGATGTCGTGACCGGCGATACGTTGGTACTCGTCGAATATCAGTTTCATTTGACTATGATTACGACGGCACAGAATCATGTTAAATAGGGATTCGTCGGTACCCCACTTAAGTACGCCCGCATTTAGCAACTGTTGGGCATCTCCGACAGCTTGGGCTTGACTAACAATTCCGCTTTCGTCACGGCGGGCGCTACACAATGAGGTCATTAAACGTTTGAAATTACCGCTCATATCACCCCTAAGGTCACGTTCCAGTGACGAATGGTATGCTGTAAATAACAGGTTTAGCCGCGCGTATACCGTCGATATGTTCACTTACTGTTTTGGTACGCATCCCTTATGATCATAATTTCGTGATTACTCATTGTGCAGAACACCTCAATGAGGCAATCTTCATCGATACCCATTCCGGTGAGTGCACGGTGTAGTTCACTGGCGTAATATTGAGGTAGAGGTAATATTAAGGCAACAATCAGATCTTCGAATTGTCCACTTAGCTCGCTTTTCAATTCTTTGATGAGATCCTTTCCGTACATGATCTTAAATTGCGTGGCAATTTCGAGACGTTGCGCATTCGAACGTCTCGCCACTACGTTAATGATTGCTTTTTCGTCCGTACCAAAGCCTTTCATAGCTTTTCTAAGTACTTCGACGTCGGTTCTTGGATCGAAAGGACTCGCCGGTATGACGGTCGGCGTTTTCTGAAATAATGTTCGTGGTACTCGGTAACAAGGTGTGAAGATCGTGTGTAACTGTGCTTACTTTTTTGATAACTTCTGGTTGCATATTAGGTGCATATCCTCCGTGAGGTGGTTGTGTGGATGTGTGATGACCAGGATAGACTTGTTGTGCACCGGGGAAAGGCGGTTGTGAGGCTGCACCGGGATACGACGGTTCCACGTTTGGGTGGGATCCTTCAGACGGAGGTGCACCTGGATAACTCGGTTGTGCTATGTACATTGGCGAATTTGAACTATATCCCAGTGAAGGAGGGTAAACGCCTTGAGGTGGATATGGGGGGACACCGCCACCACCTGGATAAGGCGGGTATCCTTGTTGCGGATATGGAGGGTTTGCACCACACCAGGCATTCCCTGTTCCTATCAATACAAAACCAAAACATTTGTACGATAATCTAACTGTCAATGGCCATAAACAGTTCATTCATACAGTAAGCAGTAGAAAGCAAAAATGATATATAGGGCGGGCGGCCAATGATTGACCTACATGAAGGTTACTACTAATTTGTAGTAGTATTGTGATTCTAATAAATAAATAAAAGGAGCATACCTGTTGATAGGGCGAATATAAAGGGTAGCTCATTTTTCTTCGGATTCTACTGCTTCAAAATGATACCACTCGATACCTAACACTTACACTGTCCATGTACAATACGTGGATTTTCCACTTGGATTTTTGAAGTACTTAGTGTCACAGATTACACACCTGTTTATTTTTATGACGTGGTAACTTGTGAGTAATGATTACGTTTTCATGGAAATAGAAAAGGTAAATTAATTTCACAATATGTTTTCAAATAAGGGTTAAGTACATACTTAATGCCAATTCATTATAGGTATATAGTTAGTTATAATTTGACGACGTTTATATCCAGGCCCCGCACTTTGAAAGGCCCCGCGCTTCATCACAAAAAAGCGAAAGCCAAGCTTCTTCTGGCTTAGTGAAAACTCAATCTGATAAAATTGAGTAACGGTAATATTGTAATAAAAGTTTATTTTGCAGTAGAATGATTCACAAACCCCTTGTTTCGATTTACCGAAAAGGGACGAGGAAATGTTCAATCTGCAAAGCGATAAACTCTTTTAAAATGTATGACGACTATGACGAGTAATAAATTTTAATCTTCACTACCTCAAACGTGTTTAAGGGTGTATTTTTATTAGCTATTCTTGTGTTTGTAACTTTCTATTTTCTTGTTATTTAACTTTAACATTTTTTAAAGCCATACGTTATTACTTATTTCAAATTATTTCAATAGTTGTAATATTTAGGCATTAGCATTTTTGTTGAAATTTTACCCTTAATAATAGACGTAATTAATCCTGAGTGACAGTCGAAACTCGAAGTAAGTTGCTCACAAAAGCACAACGTCAACCAATTTGAAATGTAAATAATATTCTACGAATTTTGTATAACTGTTTACAATGTTCACTTAGAAGTAGGTAATCGTTTTTAATTTTTTCATGAATAAGCAAACCAGCTAACATTTGTAGCGTTTTCCATAAAAACGTTGGAAAACGCCATTTTTACCTAGGGCCCCGCGTAATTTCTCGCCGCAGGTCCCGCAACATTTCGCGACGGCCCTGGACATGGTGTCTTTTTTCGTTTTCAGTATATCCGTTTATCGATTGTTGTTATTTATGTACCGGGTGGCCAAATAAACGAGGTAAGCGGCTGTATCTCAGGACCTGGTCATCTGACAACAATGGAATTTTTTTTATTATTATAAATTTGGCCATAAAAAAACTCTGGAAATTATTTTCGAGTTCCTAAAATGGCCGCTAAGGGGCGTATTTGGTATAATAGTTCATAAAAGCTTAATTTTCTCGCTTAAAGTCCCAATGAAGTGGGCCTGAAAATATTGTCATGGCAATCTACGATCATTTTTGAATAAAAAACCTTACATCAATTTTTTTGACAGCTGTCAAATAAAGTGGTGGGGGAAGGTTTTACCCCCAAAAAGAAAAATGCTTGTAGTGTCAGTTTGGCTTGGCCGATTTTACTGAAACAACTTTTGATTAAAAGAGCATTTTTGGAAGTATTTTTCTATAAAAATAAAACAACAATATATTTTTCCATTGTTCTGCGAGAGGGCGTTGATTTATAACTTACCCTATTTCTTTAAATATCTCTAAAAAGTTAAATGAAATCATATATTTTTTCTTACGATAATAAGTAGAGCACAAAAAACAAAAAAAAATAGTGAAAACCGCAAAACGATATCTCTATTTATAACGAAGGTATTAACAAAAATGTTTAAATATCGTTTTGCGGTTTTCACTATTTTTTTTAGTTTTTTGTGCTCTACTTATTATCGTAAGAAAAAATATATGATTTCATTTAACTTTTTAGAGATATTTAAAGAAATAGGGTAAGTTATAAATCAACGCCCTCTCGCAGAACAATGGAAAAATATATTGTTGTTTTATTTTTATAGAAAAATACTTCCAAAAATGCTCTTTTAATCAAAAGTTGTTTCAGTAAAATCGGCCAAGCCAAACTGACACTACAAGCATTTTTCTTTTTCGGGGTAAAACCTTCCCCCACCACTTTATTTGACAGCTGTCAAAAAAATTGATGTAAGGTTTTTTATTCAAAAATGATCGTAGATTGCCATGACAATATTTTCAGACCCACTTCATTGGGACTTTAAGCGAGAAAATTAAGCTTTTATGAACTATTATACCAAATACGCCCCCTAGCGGCCATCCTAGGAACTCGAAAATAATTTCCAGAGTTTTTTTATGGCCAAATTTATAATAATAAAAAAAATTCCATTGTTGTCAGATGACCAGGTCCTGAGATACAGCCGCTTACCTCGCTTATTTGGCCACCCGGTACAGTACTGTATTTCTAGTTTTTGGTTATCGTTGACTGCAGCATCAAGATCAAATTTGTAGATAATTTCTTAGGCAATTTTTGGTGAAATTTTTTCAGAATTTGTGGAGGAGATTTTATGCTATTCAATTTACAAAATTTAAAATTACCGCCATTTTGCTGTAAAAAAGTTTTGAATAAACGTTGTAGATATTAAACTGTTGATTCCAAAAAACTTTGATTTTTTGAAATCCGACTACATAGTAAAAAAACAAAAAAAGGTTCATAATTCGAAAACAAAAGCCAAAATAAAAAAAATTCTTTAAAAAAAGTGTTAGTTTTGACCAGTTCTATAACCTCTATTACGTTGTCCACTTTGAGTAGAAACACCCTGTATAGATTATTTTTTAGTAGCCTATTACTGTTTGAGCTCTTTTCACTTTCAATTTGAATAAAAAAAATTTTACTGCCCCTCGCCAAGTTTTTATTGAATAATCCTCCTATTTGGAAGGGTGGCAAGTTAGCATTATATTGGGATTTTAGCAATAACAAAAAGCACAATTAATTAAAGAAAGTATAATAATGAAAGCTTCCACAGTTGTTCATATTTATTGAAAAATTTTTATTTGTTCTGGGTTAAACTGTGTAGTAATGGAATTGATTAAATAATCCCAAACGTTTCGACACCAATTGCAGGTGCCTTCTTCAGTGGGTTAAAAATTAAAATTAAAAATTAAAACGAAAAGAAAACTGACAAATTGCACAATTAAAACTAAATTGTCAACTAATATATACGCCAACTAAATAATTAAATATTATTATCTATAACACGAACATTTTTCAAAACCAAGTGCCAAGTCTTATTAAGGCAAATATTATCGAACTGTCTATTAATATTGTTAGGGTGTTTATAAATTTCAATGGCTTCACGTTGAAGGCGAACATAAAAATTAGAAGTTCTCGATAAAATCTTCATATCATGAAACAGAACATCATGACTAAGATTATTTAACGCAGAACATGCGTTAAATAATCTTAGTCATGATGTTCTGTTTCATGATATGAAGATTTTATCGAGAACTTCTAATTTTTATGTTCGCCTTCAACGTGAAGCCATTGAAATTTATAAACACCCTAACAATATTAATAGACAGTTCGATAATATTTGCCTTAATAAGACTTGGCACTTGGTTTTGAAAAATGTTCGTGTTATAGATAATAATATTTAATTATTTAGTTGGCGTATATATTAGTTGACAATTTAGTTTTAATTGTGCAATTTGTCAGTTTTCTTTTCGTTTTAATTTTTAATTTTAATTTTTAACCCACTGAAGAAGGCACCTGCAATTGGTGTCGAAACGTTTGGGATTATTTAATCAATTCCATTACTACACAGTTTAACCCAGAACAAATAAAAATTTTTCAATAAATTAAAGAAAGGTTTTATAATTAAATGTAAAGTGCTTTAAATCTTATAATAACTAAGCTTTACATCATAAAACAAACTTTTGTCTCTTCTCAAAAATATTAAAAGATTATATGTTACCAAGAGAACAGAGCACTATGGTTACAATATAAACAATGTCGGAAAGACTGTTCAAAGTGGCCTTATCTTCCACACTTTCCGTAGTTTTTCTTTTTTTTAACTTTATAGACCCATTTTCATGGAATTGCCCTTGCTCCTGCAGGCAAGGTTGCTAGCTCCCAAGTCCCAAGTATCATTGTTTCTTGTTTCATAGCTAACTGCCAGTTGTGTCTGTCTTCCCCTTGAAGAGCCTCTTAATATGTTTCAGTCTCTCAGGGTTTTTTTTGTCCGACATAAATCCTTCACTGAGCATTATGTAGTCATCATAAATTGACGAGACGGTTTCTTAAATTCATTGCGAGAAATGGAGCTACATCAAATTCTTCTTTATCTGAGTCTCGCTTTCTTGCCCTTCATGTTCTTCCGCGTCTTTGTGCATCATCTTCTTCAGAACTACTGTTTTCATCTTTTGATGGCTTTCCCTGATTGTTTGAATGTTTGGTTCTATATCTTTAATAGGAATCAAGGAATCTTGACTTTTTCTTCACACTTTTGGTTAGCTTAATTCTCATGAAACACAACATCTCTCGAAAGTATTATTTTATTTTCTTCCTTGATCCTGATCCATACTCTATATCTTTCATTTCCATCGTAGCCAACTTTCCATCTTACGTCGTCTTTGTACAGGGATGTGAATTTAGCATGTTGAACCGATGTTATTCGAAGGTGTTTGATCCTTCGGCTTCTTTCCTAGCCATAACTGATACGGATTTTTACCTTCGACTGTGGATTTTCCTGTTCTATTCAATATGTAAGTGGGCGCACTTACCTACTAGTTCTGGTCATTACATCGAGAAACTTAATCCCTTATTCATTTGAGTGCATCAAAGTCCTGGCCATTTCTACAATAGTTCGGAATTCCCGTTCACTTCCTCCAACATATTGGAATTTTAGCAATAACAAAAAGCACAATTAATTAAAGAAAGGTTTTATAATTAAATTATAAAACCTTTTTTTAATTAATTGCGCTTTTTGTGTAAAGGATTGTTTTTTTATGATACCTACTCAGAAACAAGAGGTTAACTTAGCAGATATGTATTAGTAAGCCTGGAGTTTTACAGTTATACCATGAGAGGTTTAGGCATGGCATCAGAATAAACGACTTGAAAATGAATTGAATGTAAAAGTGCCTATTGAAGAAGGTATTTGTGAATCATGCGTGTATGGTAAAGCTCATAGATTACCTTTTGGTGTAAGAGAAAAATGTAAAACACCAGGAGACGTCTGGTGGACCTTTCTGTGAATCCTTCTCAAAATTCAAGTAGGTATGTGGTAGTTTACAAGGATGCATTTACAAAGTTTAGGAAGTGCTATTTTTTAAAAGAAAAGTCTGAGGTGATAAAGACTTTAAACAAAGTTTCAGAACACGTACTGTTCAAAGAATTTTTGAGTGACAATGGTGGAAAGATTGACAATAAGGAGGTAAGAAGAAGTGTATTGCTTGCAGTCAGAAGGAACTACTCATAGGGTTACAGCCATGGTCTGTGGTTACAGCTCAATACACACAAGAGCAAAATGGAGCAAGAATATTGGGATTTTAGCAATAACAAAAAGCACAATTAATTAAAGAAAGGTTTTATAATGAAATGTAAAATGCTTTACATCATAAAACGAAACTTTTGTCTCTTGTCAAAAGTATTAAAAGACTCCTATGTTATCCACCAAGAGAAGGAAAAACTAGCGCTAAAGTTAAAAGTGACTTTATGTTCAACAAGCATACTTTGTATTATAAGTTGATTCATTTTCTGATTCCTTCACAGTCTAAACACATAACATCATTAACCTAATGTTTATTTACTTAATCAGCGTAAACTGAACTGCGTAAGCTGTTATGCCTTATGCGTCACAAATAATTAATATCTCTTCTGTGGTGTGGTTGTGTGTTCTTTCTTGCTGACATAATTATTATCATCATCAAGCTGTAGTGTAGTTAATGTGAGAAAACTATAAAATTTATGTAAGTTTATTAGGTTTAATAAACATAAAGAATCTTGGTACTTCACAGTATACCTACCTTCAACTCCTTGTTTTTAGTGGAGATGAGAACGTCAAATTGGTTGTTGATCATTAGATGCTCACCTTTCGACACACCTTGTTCTCCACTTTGGCGGTATTTCTAACTTTTGAAAAGGTAGTATGTAGAATGAATTTTTTTATTTTATTCAAAAATACAGTTGGTTCATTCAACATTTTTGGACTCAGATATACAAAATACAATGATAACGGATTCACTTAATACTTAAATTTATTTATGATACATAAAATGTTTGTTGATTAAATTCTATAAATATCTACAAAAATAGGTACAAAATTTAACCCACAACCGCCAATAAACATTTCTTGTAATCACCCGATGTATCATCCTGTAAAAATTACATAAAATTATTATCACAAATTTATACAGGAAACGGACATACTTGTATAAAATCGGCCAGGGTTTTCCCGTACTTATTACAAAACACTTCCTTTATATCCTCCAGATCGATTTCGGATCTCGTTACGACAATACGAATTAATGTAGTATCATCCGTACCGATACCGACCATACTACCGTGCAATCGATCGGCGAGATACTCCACCTCGCTCCGAATGCACCTTACCAAAGCCAAGAGAACCTCTTTAACCGTTCCCGAAAACTCATTTTCGATTGCAGTCTCGAAATCGTGTCCGGTTATCTCTTCGTATTTATCGAAAATCTTATTGAGCTGATCTCGGTTACGTTGGCACAAAATTTGATTGAAAGTCGACTCGTCGGTCCCCGCAAATAGTTCTCCAGCACGTAGGAGGGTTTGAGCATCTTTGTAGGCCTCGTCGTGGTCAATTATTCCCGATTCGTCCCTGTGGGCCTAAGTGAAATGTGTACGTTGAGTATGAGGGATGGGTGGCTACTTACGGTAACGAGGGCGACCAGTAATCGTTTTAATGAACCGGAGGTGTCACCCTTCAGGTCACTTTCGAGGGTATTTCCGTACACTAAAAGAAAAGTTTGAAAAGTGTATTTAACGAATAAGTGACTTACTGCACTGATAGGCTTCCCTTATTGCAATAATCTCACTGTTTCGATGAACACCTAGAATTTCGATGATCGCCTTTTCATTAGTGCCTATACCACTGATCGCCTTGTGTAATTGTTTAGCATAATATTCAACAGGTGGTGTCATTAGGGCGACTATAACGTCTTCAAAATTTCCCCTCAATTCACTTTTCAATTCTTTTATCAGATCCTTTTAAGAGTAGTAAATTTACTATAGTAAAAGTAGTAAATTTGGAGGGATTTACTTACTTTTCCGTACATTGTTTTAAATTGTTTAGTAATCTCCTGTCTCTGTTCGTTACTTCTCCTTGCGATTATTTCCGTGATTATTTCCTCGTCGCAACCGAAACCCTTAAATGCTTGTTTAAGCGCCTTTGCATCTTCGACCGGTTCGAATTCCTCGGCAGGTAAAACGGTCGGCTGTAAATTAATTAAATTAAGTTTTATAAATTAAAACCATTATTATATTCACCGTTCCGCTCATATTCAATTCCCTTTGTTCTCCCTTAACACGTGTAACGGTAAGGATGACTTCAAAGATTTAGCTGGTCTTTTCCCGACAGTTATTTAGATGTTTCAGAGATGATTCGTGTGCGTTTGCGCTTTCTTCGTGGTATTTTTAGTCAGTCAACAGTGACGATCATTCACGTGATCGTAAAAGAAGGTCGTGTGAGAGTGGGATAGTGGGCAATTAGTTGATATTTTCCAATTTCCATTTATCCCCATTACTCACGTCAATGATATTGCAATTCTCTTTGTTTACAAACAATGCAAATGAATTTAAAAAACATTTTATTGTAATCTTAATTGTTTACTTTTTTGTGTCTCTCGTGTATACAGGGTGTCCAGTCTGATGCGATAGATTTTTTTAACGTACATACTTTTATTACTGCAACGGTTCCCTCTGGCACTGAACACTGAACTTAAAATTACAAAATTCATACACGTCATGACATTTGTTTATTTTATCTACATAAATCAAGGCTTTGTTTTTAGAACAGAATTAATTAAGAGAAAAAATAATTAAACAAAAATTAAAAGGCATCAACCAACCTACAATGTGAGCTTTACTATACTTAGCCGTTGAGTGAAGATCTTTATTCAATGCTATAGCCAAAGAACGTATACAGGGTGTCTCACGGTGACCGTCGGTTAGAAGTATATCAAGAACTGTAAAAGCTAGAAATTTGAAATTTTGCACATGCGACATGCCGTGTTTAGTCTATTAAATAAAAATATTTTCCAAATGACAGCACTTCCGGAACAACATCTTTATTTTAAATTCAAACCAGGCAATTTTTTTCACATTCTGATGTGTCACAAAATGTTTAGTAAAGTATGCTTAAAATATCGGCGTATCAATTTTGATCCTTGAGAAAAAAATTTTTTTTCACTGAAAAATTTCAAAATCTTGTTTTGGAAATAAAATTGAAAGTCGAAAGTGGTAAAAGTCAGGGAAATTGGATTTTAGGTTCTCAATGTCAAAAGATTGAGACACAATTGTCTGTCATGGATAATAAAAAATTGCCCGCGGTTACGTATCTATTTGACGTTATTTCCAGATTTAAGAAAAACTTTAAAAAGTCTCTTTTTTCAAATAGAATGCTTATTATATTATCAGTCCATTCAATGCAGAAATAAATTTCCTTTAAATTAAAATCAATGGTTACAGAGTTATTTACATTTTTCTATTTAAATTTATAATTACATACTTTACAAAACATGGTTGGCTTTGAAAATTATCAAAAAAATTTTATTCAATTGTTTCTTATAATTCTTATGCTTTCTTATGATTTTATTTGACAGTTTGACAGAATACATACACAAATCTGATATTCTAAATTTGTTTTACATTCATGGCAAATCTGCTCGTATAACTCTTTGGACCTGCAGAACCTTTAACCATTGATTAAAGAATCACTCAAAACTTTAACGAAAGATATCAGCATTTACCTACAATGACAGAACAAAAAATCAGGATGATTGAAAAGAATTTTCTAAATTTTGGCGAAGTAAATGCGCCACGAAATTTGGCAAAGCCAATTTAAAGTTTTTCTTAAGTCTGGAAATAACGTCAAATAGATACTTAACCGTGGGCAATGTTTTATAATCCATGACAGACAATTGTGTCTCAATCTTTTGACATTGAGAACCTAAAATCCCATTTCCCTAACTTTTACTACTTTCCACTTTCAATTTCATTTCCTGAACAACATTTTGAAATTTTTCAATGAAAATATTTTTTTTCTCAACAATAAAAATTGATACGCTGATTATCTTAAGCATACTTACTAAACATTTTGTGACACATCAGAATGTGAAAAAAATTGTCTGGTTTGCATTTAAGATAAAGATGTTAATGTCCACTTTCGGTATTTCCGGAAGTGCTGTCATTTGGAAAATATTTTTATTTAATAGATTAAACACGGCATGTCGCATGTGCAAATTTTCAAATTTCTAGCTTTTACAGTTCTTGATATACTTCTAACCGACGGTTACCGTGAGACACCCTGTATAATACGTTCTTTGCTATAATTAACAAAATTTAAAACAGACAAAACTGAATACATATATGTAGTGTTTTTTTGGGAAAGTTTTATAGGTAGGGTTTTTGAAAATGTGTACTTACAGTTGAATCAATGAATATACAGGACGTTTTTTTGGGAGCTTTAGTTAGAAATTTCTGGGAAAGTGTTATAGGCAGGTTTTTGAAAATTTGAACCTAGGGGTTCCTCTGAAAAGCGAATCGATGTAAAATATTTTCAAAATGGCAGCGCTTCCGGAAATGCCGGACGTACTTAGTAACTTTGTTATTTTAAATAGCAACCCCTATTTTTTATTGCATTTAATTACCTACGTGAAATTTCAGTTCTTTTAATATCCACATGTGACATGTCAATATCTACAAGTTATGGTTTTTAAGTTAGGTATTTTTACTTATTTAAAATGGTGGATGCAGACGGTACTCCAAATTTAAGAAAATTCAAAGATTAAAAACTCAGTTTTTTTAAATGAAATGACCATTTTCTTACTATTGCATTTAATAGAGAATCAAAATGGGAAAATGTTGGTATCACAAGTTCCTATCCCTATCTTTAATAGTTTTTGCTTATTCCCATTTCATTGCAATGGTACCATTTTTTTCGGATTTTTTTAGTTAGCCATGATCTTATGGCAAACGAATTTTAAACCAATTAAGTGACATTAATCCGTCACTTGTTATAGGTTTCAAATCAATTCAAAACCTTGTCATCTTCAACACATGCTCAAAATGAGCGCCTTCATGTTCCAAGCACAAACCCTTTTTCGTAAATGTTCTCGTGTGGAGTATCGTATGGACTTGTGATTCAGTATTCGGCGTGTTCCTGCAAAAGCAGATCTTCTGTTGCAGGAACAACAATATTGCGTAAACGGTACTGGATACCGACCCTATTCAATTCAATATACAATATTTTGAACATTTTTCAATATTTTTCAAAAATTCATTCCAGCGTTCGAATGGAACGTTCACTAGAACGCGGTCTTTCTGGATATCGCTCAGTAAACGTATGAAAAGTATGTGACGCGATTCTGTCCATTTCACCATAAATAACAATTAGATTCCAAAAATCTTAATAAATAAAACCATTGCGAGCCATTTTTTCCGAATATTGAAAACCTCTTATGTTAACCTATAATAGGTGAGGGATTAGTATCACTTGATTTGTTCAAAATTCGATTTCCATGATCGACTACTAAAAAAAATCCGAAAAATATGGTATCAATGCGATGAAATAGGAATAAGTCAGAAACTATTAAAGATAGGAATAGGAGCATGTACCTAATATCAAAATATGCCCATTTTAATTCTCTATCAAATGCAATAATTAGAAAATGGTCATTTCATTTAAAAAATTTGAGTTTAGTTTTGAATTTTACTAAATTTGGAGCCCCATAGATGAGGTCCTCTAGAAATGAGTAGGTACATAGTTGATGAATGACATTTTAACAACTTTTAGTATGTTCACCTAACAAAGTCTTGAAGTCAAAAATTCTCCCATATTCCATGGACTCTACCCTCGACTCTACCTCTACACCCTTCTTTTGATCATTCATTGACTGGACTATTAGGGGTTACTCTGAACCGAATCGATGTAAAACATTTTCAAAATGGCGGCATTTTCGAAAATGCATAATGTATTAACCTGCATCGATACTGTTTCAATAGGCAAATCTCTAGAAAACTATTGACTTTCGGTATAGGTAAAAGGTAAACCTAATTAAACTACAATTATACATGGTGATTTGAAATTAACGTGTTATACAACCGTCATTCTGATATAGGACACCCTCTATAATCGTTGAACCAGATTCGTATTTACTTGTAACTTTGTAGTTTGACTATTATTCTCCGATATGGATCGCTCTAAGTTTCATTTATTTCATTATGACAAGTTTTCGAAATTGAAGCAGTAGTATAGCGAATCACTTATTCAACTTTTGTAATAAATTAGACTAGAAATCAATTTGTTAACGTATGATTATGTAAATATCTAAGCTAAGCAAACATTTTTGGTCGTGCAGATTACAGGAACGAATGATCAATCATTCTACATTTTTCATAATGGTAGATTTTCAATGCAAAATAGCTTCCGTTTTACGTCGACTTGCCGAAGATCCTGACAAATTGCGTTAAATTGATCTACGAGTTTAAAAGGAACGTAATGGATTCTTGGCTTGTGTTTAATGCTGAAATAAAATAGACTGAAACTGAAAGTTTGCTGGTTACGTAATGTGGTAGAGTTTGTTTTATAATAGATTTCTTCAAATCGAACGTTAAATACTTTCCGAGGCAATACCGTGACCTTTTTTGTCAGTTCTGTGGTACGAGGGTTGCATAGAGGGTCTGTAAATACGTCTATTGTTTATTTGATAATTTAAGACAAAAATGTCGAATGTTGAGAGAAGAGACTGTATATCGAGTACTAAAAAATTAAAGTCGAGGCATTCGTTTTTCAAGAACATGTCAACGTGTAAAGAGAGTTGAAAAGGTCACAGTGTTTACACAAGAAAATATCGATTGTGACGACTTGTATAGATTCCTCTGGTACCATTTCAATAATTCTGAACCATTATTTAGCCTTTGGCGGTAGGGGTATCCCGAGTGCTGATACTTGAACAATAATGCCAGCAAATGAGTTGTTCCAAGGCCAGGTGGCCTTGGTTGTTCTAAGACAAATTTAGAGTTGAGACGAAGTCCAGGAAATTTTGTTCGCCGGTTGATAAAACCTAGCTATGAGGCGCCGTTTGTACCATAACTCTTTTTTACATATATATATTAAATAAAGTCGATATATTAAAAACTAAAAAAAAAATAATATATATCATCCAAATATAAAAATATATCAGCAATGATGAGAGTACTGATATATAAAACTTGAACTTCCAACGTTGACCACTGATGGCGCTCTTCGGGAAATTATGTTTGGCAAACGAGCAACGACAAATTCAAATACTTGCAAAGGCGACGCGACCTACGTAATGTTACATTTTCTACATTGTAAAGCTGTTTGATTTGATTTACACTACAATGCAGCGCATTACATATAACTTTCCACCTTGTATGATTGATTATATTGATCCATACCGATTTAAGTTGGTGTCATACATGGTTTTAGGAGTAATTGTAGTTGCTAAAGATCATTACATGCATTTCATATTAGGATTATTAAAGTATGGCAGTTACTTTCTAATGTATAAGCTTAAGCATATTTGGATAATACACGTCCGGCTAAGGTTGTCCATATCGATAACTATATGGCACTTCATAACATCGAACCAATTCCAACATAAACTCTTCTAATTAAAAGGTAAATAATTAAGTGACAGATGTAGCAGCATCTACGCTGTTGCAAATTTTGTCTCTAGCTACAGCGTCACTAGTGGTGGATATTCAAAGCTGAAGTTTTATATATTTCGCCCTCAAATTTTCTATATATCTGTACTTTAACTACCAGATATATTTTTATATTTGGATGATATATATAAATATTTTTAATTTTTAATATATTGACTCTTTTTAATATATATATCTAAAGAATAGTTATGGTACAAACGGCGCCTCATACCTAGCTGTGTTCATAAACTTAGACCTCCGCTTAAGTACCCCTAGACAAAAACCGAGCAACAATGATTTAGTTATAAAAGATACGCACAACCCACCTCTTCCAAGCTCTTCGAGCCATTAAGAACAATGATCTATTATTTAACCATCATAATGCTAATCCTCTGTTACTCTACTCGAGTGTTGGGGTATGTACAACTTTCCCGCAATGTTTTCATATAGTTTTAGTGCAGTTGTTTCATTCCTCTACAATTTCCACAATCATATCGTTTCGTTTCTTATAAGTATATGGGCGTGATAGTTCCCATTTTCCGTTGATTAGGTATTTCCTTTTGTTGCCAGCATTCATTTAACAGTGAAATGATTCTGGCTTTTTTAATTTCCCAATTTCTATTATCCCCGTGGCATATTATCCATTCAGCCTCGCGCCTCCATTTCCTTCTCTCCGGCTTATGTTAAACAATTTTCCTTCATCATTCTCCGTTCTGACAATCCCTTCCTAAGTATTCCTTCCATAGTATCTTTACCTTTTTATATTTTACTCTATTGATTCTATTCATTACAGGTTTATTATTCTATAGTTTTGATTTTCCTTACTTTCCATTAATTTTCACACTCGGTTGTTTTCCTTTTGGTACATCTTTTGCATACTAAATTCATTTCTTTGTCTCAGTTGTTTTAATGTACCATAGAATAGTTTTTACCGCCGCCGCCGTTGTTAAAAATTCTCACAATTTGTGGTTGCGTGAGCTGTTGACAATGAAATCTCGAAATTTAAATCTTCAAAAATTTCCAGTTGTAACTGTAACTGAATATGTGTTGGGTAGACAAAAGACTGGTCAAATAATAAAATAAATAAAGTTTAAACTTTTGCAAAAGATTTATTTGCTATTTAACGATGAAGATACATTTTTGTATATAAATTTTTACTATTTTTTTACTTACGTTAACAAAATTCGCATAATTTTTATTAATAGATAGGAATACTCTCTAACCTTTTATCTAGAATTTATTGTCAGCTTCACCTGACCTTACAACTCTAATCACCTCACGGGCGTTTTTACAACTATATCAAACGATGATTTTTTTTTAAATAAAAGGAACTTTTTTCAATTTTTTTGTTTCATAAAAATATTAAAGAAATTGTTTTGAAATTTCGGCATGATATGAAGGTATGCCCAATGTTCCTTAGATTGTCAAACTAATATCCTAATACCCTAAAGTGATCACATGAAATCGGTTGCTGAACTTACCGATTATGGGTGTTTTTTAAGGTTTTGAACGCCGTTGGTGTTGGCAGTGTTGTCACTTATTGCATGCTCATTTTAATTTAAATGATATGCGTTCGAGAAGCTACTGTCTACTTTATTGATTTTATTAGTATATAAATATTCGCTCTTTAATCTTCCTTAATATGTCTATACAACTCAGTCGTAAGCCAAAACCCTTACAGCCATCTTCTTTTTTGTTGCTAAATTTGGTGTAAACTTGCCTTAGTCGTTGTAGCTGCGCGTGCTTTGAGCTTTATAAAAAATATATAGATAAATACCCGTTATTGGGAAGATTTCTAAGAACGAAACTTTCTATTGTAAGCAATAACAACCTTTGTTACGGGCAGTGTTTCTACCCACACTTTTATGTACAAAATTATTAAAGATGTCCGCCATCACGACCTTGGAAGATTATCTCTACCGACAAAAATGCATAGACTCTAAACAGGTACCTCTCTATAACAAATATAAATTTAAAACCTTAAACGTTTACATATTGGTCCTTCCATACAAAATTGTATAAAATTCTAAGTGTACAATTCTGTTCGGTACGTTGAAATGGTATTAGGAAACGTCACACTGTCGTCACTCTGTCAACCTCGACATATCGAACAGAATTGTCACTGTGTCAGCAAATAACGCCCTTTTCGTCAATAATGGCGGTATCCGAGGACAAACTTTTAAGTCGTGTCTGTAAAAATGAACGCGGCCGTCGCCTGCATCTCTTCCAGGCGATAGCGCACGTTGCAACGCCCGAAAGTAAAATTGCCAACGCCACTAAAAATAGGTATAACGGAGGCAACTGAAGCAGAAGTGAACAATGAGTAAGTGCCTCGTCGATTCCTGATGGGCAGTCTTCCACTCCATTGCACCATACGCTAGCGTTAATGCACGCGTCCAATTCCGGGCATCGATATTGACACTCGTCCGCCTTTATCCATAAAAGCCCCAAACCGTTCGGTGGCACTATCCTCCTATAATAAAAGCAAAAATTGTAAATTTATTAAGTGGCTACGTGTCGAGGATTATGTCGGTTCGTTAGACGTTCGCATCGACACATTTTCCATCCGGACGACATCAAGCGTGATTGCGGTAGCATTGTCATTTTTTATTAATCTCCACTTGGGAATGATTCCGTCGCGTGTAAACAGAATTTTTTAACGGCACAATTAAATTTGGTTAAGGCTTTAGTTTGAGGTTGTAATTTTGTAAGTAGAAAGTGACGTCACTGTTCTTGCTTAATAAATCGACTATATCATCTAATTAGAGAGATTGTCCACGATGCGAGGATAAATTTGAACTACCTCGGCGGTCTTAAGGTAAGCTTCTTTATCTTTCGCTCGAGTGATGCGGGTTCGAACCCAGCCAAGGTAGCGCTTTTCTAAAGCGGAGGAAAACTGGAACACGCGTTTCTTTCGGATAGGAAATAAAACCGTAGGTTCCGTGTCAACGCGATGTTTGGCAAGATTCCTTCCTGGGGATGGATTCTTTCAATTCATGAAAAATTCGACCACGACACAAATACAAAATACAAGAAGTAAGAACGGATGGAGAAATAGAAAAGAATATAAAAATGAAATGGTAACTATAGTAAATACGTATGGTCCTAAGGAATCGGACAGTAAATTGGAAAAAGGTAAGCTTTGGAGAATAATTCAAATACAAGAGGAATATTGGGATTCGAAATGAGAAATAATGTAGGTAAATATGATGAAAGTGTACCAAATTCAAATAGTCAGAGAATATTAGGTTTTTCTATAATGGACGATGTATTGTGGAACCGTATTCGCACTGAAGATATTAGAAGCAAACTACAGGTTCAACAAGTAACAAGACAAAGAAGACGAGATATCGGACTGTTGATTTTTTTGGCGAAAAGTTAGATAACTGGGCGCCTCATTTTTGCCATTCGATATCAAGGTTGATCCTGTTCCAAACTTAATTAGACTTTCGCGTTTTTGTGAACGAACGCAAAAAACCGGAGATGTCGAATTAGCTGTCGAGACAAATGCTTCCTTTGGTTACGTAAATATCCGCTAGATGTAGCTTGGAATAAATTTCCGAAAACATATTAAAAAATCGTAACCGAATTATATAGACCTCATTCAATTTTCACTAGATTAACTTCCGTGGAGATTGAGGGCGAGATTGTCGATTAAATTTAGATTCAATGACCACGATAACCGCAATAGTAGCGAAAGAATGAGGTTAGGTACAATAATTTGCTGAATTACATTCCCATAACAAAGATGGGACGGAAGAGAAAAAAAATTAAATAATAATTTCTCTTGGCGACATTAAATTGATTTATCTCGATTTCACGCCTTCGTATTATGGTCATTTGTAAATCCGGTCACGGAACGAAATATATATACTTTCTAAAGGAGATAGGTTCATAGGGTTGCGTTTGATGATTTATTTCGTTGGGACTTACCTTCGTGCCAATTCCAGCCAGGATACCGCATAAGAGCCGGATTCCTTTCCCAGAAACTCGACAACGATGGTCTTTGAAAGCTCGTTTCCTAAATAATCGATTTCAACTTTATCTACCGGCAACGGACTCGGTCCATTAACGCTATCGGTCTGCCATCCTTCGGAAAAAACTTCCACTAAATTATGCCGACGTGAAGACATAATATAAGGACAAATCACTGCCGAATATAGGGCAGTATGTATTGTTATCCTGTTTGATGTTCCGCAACGAGTCGATGTTATGCTCGTTTCGTTCCCTGATTTGCTCGAATGTTTCATGATAACTCCGCTTATTTTTAGGTAGAGAAACTTTTTTGGTCCCGGTATTATGACGCGTGGGTAATTCTCGCAGTTCAGCTGCAATTTGGAGAAAAAAAGGTGTTAGCTGTAATTGGGGGATTTATACGTACTTCATCCGGTGACTCGCTTGGGTAGCGGAAAATAATTTCTCCGCTCGCTCCTTGTCTACGTAGGTTACGCGAACAAATCGGTGTTCGTATAAATTGCCACGTGCCTTCAAAAAATAACGTAGTAAAATCGTCGGACGAGTTCATGCCGGTCACGTCGAATCTGAGTTCTACCACGTTTGAGGTCGAGATGTAAGTGAAAGGGAGATTAGTTCCATCACTTCCCGAGCAGAGACAATCTCGTGGAACAGCCGGTACGTCATCCCAAGGCACTTCAAAGAAACGAACCGCAGCGGAAGTATTTCCATAACAGTGAAGGCGATCGGTGTTTGGATTAACATGAGTTTGACATTGACGCTTTTTAAATATTAATTGTGTCAGAGTTATCTTAACTTTTTCATCTTTTTGCGCTTCAAAGTGATAGACACAACTGTAACGGTTAAAGTTGTATTTTGAGAGAGAAATTTGCGGTAAACGTACCTTAAATTTTTCGCTCCACCTCTTCCATAAAGAAATATATCACGTGGCGCCTGAAACTTTTGCTGTATATTTTGTACGGCCGTAGTAAATTTCCTCGAACACGCTCCAATTCCGTAAGGCTCACCATCTTGATGCAAATCAACAAACTCGTATAAAGCTCGAAATTGTACCGGTCTATAATAATAAGACAAATGAATCAGAAATTAATTAACAACAATTGGGGCACCTTAATGCCGTTGAGTCAGACACTTGTAATTCTAATGTCAGACTGTCTCCGGAGGATAGAAAACTCTCAGTTAATGAACAAGGACGTGGATAACGGGTAATATTCGCTAACATGGAATGATCGCATGTTCTTGCTATATGTTCTCGACAATATCTCGCCAGAAGGGTCACATTCTTTCCACCCCCTAAAGCTCCAGACATACTCGTTTTTGGAACATTTTTCAATTTATCTTTGCTGCTGTTGGAATACATAAAGTTTAGAGAGTAATTGATCCTATTTGATGTGTAGCCTTTAGCGAAAATGAATTTGAAATCTTACCAAAATAAGTCGTTGCAATTCGTACCCGTCCAGACTTGCCCATCCCAAACTTTTAAGCTACTTCTGCACATTTCTTGGTCTTGTTTTTGCAAGTCTCTCGATCCTGTTACGTGAAATTTGGTTACCGATAACCATACGCGATATCGAGGTGGGGGAAACAGCAATCTGGTCTGCCTCCAAATTCCATCCGGATATCTAGATAACGGCCTGAAGGGAATCGGCGATGGTGATACGGTCGTGTCAATCCCCTGGAGATGGTACAAACACGTGGTGTTTGCAGGAAGTGAGTGTAAGGGATTGTCCAAAATACCTTTATCTGTACCTCTGATCCAAAATTCGCAGTTCCGTTTGTGTTTAATAAACATTGGTGAGAGTTGATCGACGAATTTCACCTAGAGGTAACAGGTGAGAAAGGGAATAATTACGGTGTGCTTACCTCAACGTCTAGCTGAAATCCGTGAAGAGACTGTACAGGAGTTGGATGCGAAAACGTTCCAAATGGAGAAGTGGAAAATTCGACAAGCAACTCGTGTCCGCTTGACACCGCTTCGGGAACCGCTTCACCTCCCCCACAAAACTTAAGTATAATAGGATCACGTGTTGTATAGCCATCGTATACCGTTACATAATCCTGAACATCGTCACATGCATTCCAAACTTTTAGCTCTCTAGTACTCGCCGTTCCGTGCAATGCCGATTGGCTACGAATCGAAATTAGCTGCCCTTTGGACTGCCGTACTGTTATTAAGGCATGCTTGCCTTCGGGTATTTCGTGTTGTCGTACCGCATAATAGCACGTCACATTACGAGGGTACAAACCAGGAAAATTGGGCGACTGCAGTCTACACCGTTTCCTATCACAATCACTAAATATCCTCGAACAGTAAGTTCCCGTAATTAGATCACCCAAATAGTATTCAGTTTCTGGCTCCACTGAGGAAGACGCTGTCGTATTCACCTCCAGAAATGGCTGGCCTAAAAATTGCCAACTATAAATACTGCGACAAAAACGAACATCAAACACTTACCCCCACCGTATCTCACCGTCGCCGATTGCTTTCGCAATAACTTATACTCCATTCGGAAGTCAAAATTGTAACCATTCTGATCTTTGGCGAGCCGTAAAAGACTGACGGTTATTGTAACACTCTTGGTTTCGCTATAGTAAATTTCGGGACACCAGGAGGTACCACACCACGATCCTCCAACATGAGGCCGATTTAATTCCGTTATTTGTAAGGCACCATCCGGACAACCATCGGAAGTAAAAGAAACGAAACGGCCCAATGTAAAACTGTCGAATGTAAGCTGTAAAGAACAACGTATTAATTCGAATAATATAGGTTATTATAGAGTATAAAGAATCATGGACAGAATGATGCCCCTCGGTTACTGCGACTTAGGCAATCAACATGCCACATGATAGACGGTGGACGATGTTTAATGAAGATTTATAAATAACGATGGAAATGGGCGAATACGCTAAAATTGATCGCCCCCCTTTTTTTATAAATCTTCGTTAAACATCGTCTACATTTGATCGTGTGGTGTGTTGGTTGCCTAAGTTACAGTATCCGAAAGTTACTTTTTCCATGATCATACATACAACTACTGCATGTCTTTATGAGACCACAATTTTCTACTGTGCGTACTCAAATATTTAATAGAAGTCTCACATTTTGATATTGCACAGTAAGAGTTCCTCTCCTTTTTCTCCCTACGCCTGTTCAATTTTTTTTAACGATTATTTTGAAATTGTTACCGTCTCCACATTTCACAAACCTACAAATTTACAGAAAAATATGTGGGAGGAAGGACAGGAAGTAACTTTTTTTAGATATTAAGGTTACCACGATTTTCTTTCTATGTACAAACAGTAACAAGTAATCTCACCGCTCCCCCGTTTATGATCCCTGGCTCTATAATTGTATTGGAAGCCAGAGCGCGTAATACAAGCTAAAATCTCTAATGTTATTCTTCTTATACAAACTTAATTTGACATATCTAGAGCAAGAGAAAATCGTCTTAAAACAAGACATAGTAATATGACACAAATCCACCTCACTCAATTAACCCTGTAACATTTTAATCATTCTTAATTATTTATCTTGGTATTAAAAGAAAACTTCGGGAGAAAAAAAGTGAAACTTAATATCTTTTCTAAATCCTTACATTACATAGGATTTTCTTCAAAAACTTTCCGAGTGCTTTTATCTCGCCCGTTTCTTATTAAGATCGAAAGGAAGAAAAAATAAATTATATCGGTTCAGAATTAAAGCGAAAATAATAATACGTTTTGCTTATTTACTTTGACTCATTTGCCAAATAAACTGACAGCACTCCATCATTTGTAATTTAAAGCTTTGTTGTAACGATGGGTATTGTTATCGAACGCTGCCCTTCACTCCTAAGTGTACGAAAGGTCGACGTTTCGATGAGTAAATGAATGTATGACATTCGTTTCGTTTCTAGATTATTTTCACGACAGTTCGCACTTGCTTCCTTTCATCTCACGTGTCTCATTACCACTATTTATGATCATTTCGTTTGCGCTCGAAGTAAGACTTTCATGGAGAATTTAGCGCAGGATTACTAATCCCATGTAGTGCTCAATCCGTATGCACCTTATAGCCCCTACGTGCTTTTTTACTTCGTGTCCATAGTATTAGTCACCAGGTAGCAGAACTACATGACAATTTTAGTTGTAAAATTGCTCAACAATATCAGGTTACCGGACTTCAGTTGCTAAACAATTTGTTGAAGAGCGCAACTTCAAACTTTAAGTGGAACAAACACTCAGACTGAAAGAGATTGCATTGGGTGCATTTTTTGACATAAAGAGGGCATTTGATAACATCTCTAAAATCAATCAACAATACCTTGAAAAATATGGGAATTCCCTGCGGATGTAATATCGGAATACGATGCATAGAGCTCTCAAATTTACAAAGGGAGACTGTGAGAAAGAGGGACATTGAATTCTCACCACTGTCTTGCCTTTCTGATACACCTGAATAAGAGGAGCTCAAAAAACAAAAGGTGCCGAGGTTCATAAACTTAAAGGTTTAAAGAATGAGAAGATAAAAACAGTAAAATCGCTTTGATATGAACGATTTTTAATATCAACCTTTGAAAGGAAAATATCAGAACTTAAAGGACATCCAATAAGCAAAGTTGTTCACTGTAACCTATTCTGGCGGCAGCTTTGATCTAGATTCAGCTACTTTGGAACCCAATGAGAATTTAAAATACATTTATTGTGGAACCTTATTAACGTACAGTACAACCGTGGAATAACTCAGCCGAGAATAGTTTCTTCAAGGAACTTACGTGGTGCCAAATCGGAGAAGGGATTCAAAACAGCTCATCAAACTTGTAATTGTGCCTTTGGAACAGGCCAGATCAGAATCTCTTTTTTATCCATTAGCGAACCTTTTGGAACATAGTCGCACATAAAAAATATGTCGATAAAGTTGTCGCCCAATTTCCTCATGGCCACTCCACGCTCAGAATAAGTCCAAAAATATCCAAACATTTTAGAGAGCCGATCTTATATCAGGTGTCCCGAATTTCATGCAAGATTTGAATTTGGCACCATTTATGCGATAAAGATAGCGCGATAGCTCACATTTCAAGGTTATTAATTAGAAAGGGAGCGCTGCATGAAAGAACAACGTCGAATGGATTTTGGAACAACGACAAGTGGATGCTGATTTTTCGAACAATATTTATTTTCAGCGATCGGGTTCATTTTCACCTTGATGGCGTCGTTAATCGTCAAAACCTTTGCATTTGGGATTCAGAAAATCCACGAGCGATTGTTGAGAAATAAATGTATCCAAAAATGTACAATGTCAATAAAATTACTTCTTGCGTGGAACAACATCCTATAACAATAGGATCAGTGTGTTCACGAACTTCAGGAATTCGAGACTACAGAGCTCATCAAAATATAGCCATATAGCTCTGACATAATGCCGCTTATTTCGACCTGAGACCATCCTCAGTTCTTCTGAGGACGCCCTGCGGGCTAGCTTCCTTATGAAACAGTACAGTTGGGGAATTTTCGTTGGAAACAGTAAGATCGCTAGCAACACTTCTTTGGGAACATTTCAACCAACCACATCCATTCATTTGTTTCTCAGGGCGAAGAACGAATATTGCAGATGAAAGATCGATATTTTGGTCAAATGATTTGTGATCCTAATCGTGAGACATTTTCTTATTTTACGTTGGACGCAGGTCCGTTAAGCTGGCACAACCCCTATAGCACAATCAGTTGAAACGTACCACATAATTTAGTACTCATTTATTACTAATTAATTACCCAAAAGTCAAATTTATTACTGTTGATTTAAAAAAAAAAAGTGGTTGTGCCAGCTTAACCGTTAAGCTAGCACAACCCAAAAAAAAAAAAAACTATTAAGTAGCTAACACCACACTAATAATTGATTACTAATTAATTACTCACTATTTACCAAGGACTTAACCATATTTAAGCTCTCAAGCCCCGCGCAGTCCAAAATTAGACGCGCACAGTAATGTGGGGTAACCTACCTCCGCCAAATCGATATTCGTTATTTTAAACATTTTTCCAATGATATGTGAACGTACTGTAAGACAACTAAGTGTTTGTAATTTGTAAATTAATGAAGGTGAAGCCGGATATCGGATATTGTTTTTTATGCTATGAATGAATTATACCAGCCCTACCAGATAAAAGGCAGCTTGCGATGCACCAATCAAAATACATCGACATTAATTGAAAATCAATCGTAACATAATGTTTGAACATAGGTTAGAAATTGATTACTCCAGCACAATCAGTTCTAATTAATTTTTACATGTATTAATCGATGTATTAATGCTTTAATATAACTTAGGAATTTATTACTCCAGCACAATCAGTTCAAATTAATTATAACATTGACTAATCGATGTATGAATACTTTAAAGTAAGTTAGGAATTGATTACTCCAGCACAATCAGTTCAAATTGATTTTTACCTGTATTAATCGATGTATGAATGCTTTAATATAAGTTAGGAATTTATTACTCCAGCACAATCAGTTCAAATTAATTTTAACATTGACTAATCGATGTATGAATACTTTAAAGTAAGTTAGGAATTTATTACTCCAGCACAATCAGTTCAAAATAATTTTTACATGTATTAATCGATGTATGAATGCTTTAATATAAGTTAGGAATTTATTACTCCAGCACAATCAGTTCAAATTAATTATAACATTGACTAATCGATGTATGAATACTTTAAAGTAAGTTAGGAATTGATTACTCCAGCACAATCAGTTCAAATTAATTTTTACATGTATTAATCGATGTATGAATGCTTTAATATAACTTAGGAATTTATTACTCCAGCACAATCAGTTCAAATTAATTTTAACATTGACTAATCGATGTATGAATACTTTAAAGTAAGTTAGGAATTTATTACTCCAGCACAATCAGTTCAAAATAATTTTTACATGTATTAATCGATGTATGAATGCTTTAATATAAGTTAGGAATTTATTACTCCAGCACAATCAGTTCAAATTAATTATAACATTGACTAATCGATGTATGAATACTTTAAAGTAAGTTAGGAATTTATTACTCCAGCACAATCAGTTCAAATTAATTTTTACATGGATTAATCGATGTATGAATGCTTTAATATAAGTTAGGAATTTATTACTCCAGCACAATCAGTTCAAATTAATTTTAACATTGACTAATCGATGTATGAATACTTTAAAGTAAGTTAGGAATTTATTACTCCAGCACAATCAGTTCAAATTAATTTTAACATTGACTAATCGATGTATGAATACTTTAAAGTAAGTTAGGAATTTATTACTCCAGCACAATCAGTTCAAATTGATTTTTACCTGTATTAATCGATGTATCAATGCTTTAATATAAGTTAGGAATTTATTACTACAGCACAATCAGTTCAAATTAATTTTAACATTGACTAATCGATGTATGAATACTTTAAAGTAAGTTAGGAATTTATTACTCCAGCACAATCAGTTCAAATTGATTTTTACCTGTATTAATCGATGTATGAATGCTTTAATATAAGTTAGGAATTTATTACTCCAGCACAATCAGTTCAAATTAATTATAACATTGACTAATCGATGTATGAATACTTTAAAGTAAGTTAGGAATTGATTACTCCAGCACAATCAGTTCAAATTAATTTTTACATGTATTAATCGATGTATGAATGCTTTAATATAACTTAGGAATTTATTACTCCAGCACAATCAGTTCAAATTAATTTTAACATTGACTAATCGATGTATGAATACTTTAAAGTAAGTTAGGAATTTATTACTCCAGCACAATCAGTTCAAAATAATTTTTACATGTATTAATCGATGTATGAATGCTTTAATATAAGTTAGGAATTTATTACTCCAGCACAATCAGTTCAAATTAATTATAACATTGACTAATCGATGTATGAATACTTTAAAGTAAGTTAGGAATTTATTACTCCAGCACAATCAGTTCAAATTAATTTTTACATGGATTAATCGATGTATGAATGCTTTAATATAAGTTAGGAATTTATTACTCCAGCACAATCAGTTCAAATTAATTTTAACATTGACTAATCGATGTATGAATACTTTAAAGTAAGTTAGGAATTTATTACTCCAGCACAATCAGTTCAAATTAATTTTAACATTGACTAATCGATGTATGAATACTTTAAAGTAAGTTAGGAATTTATTACTCCAGCACAATCAGTTCAAATTGATTTTTACCTGTATTAATCGATGTATCAATGCTTTAATATAAGTTAGGAATTTATTACTACAGCACAATCAGTTCAAATTAATTTTAACATTGACTAATCGATGTATGAATACTTTAAAGTAAGTTAGGAATTTATTACTCCAGCACAATCAGTTCAAATTAATTTGAACATGGATTAATCGATGTATGAATGCGTTAATATAAGTTAGGAATTTATTACTCCAGCACAATCAGTTCAAATTGATTTTTACCTGTATTAATCGATGTATGAATGCTTTAATATAAGTTAGGAATTTATTACTCCAGCACAATCAGTTCAAATTAATTTTAACATTGACTAATCGATGTATGAATACTTTAAAGTAAGTTAGGAATTTATTACTCCAGCACAATCAGTTCAAATTAATTTTAACATGGATTAATCGATGTATGAATGCTTTAATATAAGTTAGGAATTTATTACTCCAGCACAATCAGTTCAAAATAATTTTTACATGTATTAATCGATGTATTAATGCTTTAATATAACTTAGGAATTTATTACTCCAGCACAATCAGTTCAAATTAATTTTTACAAGTATTAATCGATGTATGAATTCTTTAATATAAGTTAGGAATTTATTACTCCACCACAATCAGTTCAAATTAATTTTTACATGTATTAATCGATGTATGAATGCTTTAATATAAGTTAGGAATTTATTACTCCAGCACAATCAGTTCAAATTAATTTTTACATGTATTAATCGATGTATGAATTCTTTAATATAAGTTAGGAATTTATTACTCCAGCACAATCAGTTCAAATTAATTTTTACATGTATTAATCGATGTATGAATGCTTTAATATAAGTTAGGAATTTATTACTCCAGCACAATCAGTTCAAATTAATTTTTACATGTATTAATCGATGTATGAATTCTTTAATATAACTTAGGAATTTATTACTCCAGCACAATCAGTTCAAATTAATTTTTACATGTATTAATCGATGTATGAATTCTTTAATATAAGTTAGGAATTTATTACCCCAGCACAATCAGTTCAAATTAATTTTTACATGTATTAATCGATGTATGAATGCTTTAATATAAGTTAGGAATTTATTACTCCAGCACAATCAGTTCAAATTAATTTTTACATGTATTAATCGATGTATGAATGCTTTAATATAAGTTAGGAATTTATTACTCCAGCACAATCAGTTCAAATTAATTTTTACATGTATTAATCGATGTATGAATTCTTTAATATAAGTTAGGAATTTATTACTCCAGCACAATCAGTTCAAATTAATTTTTACATGTATTAATCGATGTATGAATTCTTTAATATAAGTTAGGAATTTATTACTCCAGCACAATCAGTTCAAATTAATTTTAACATTGACTAATCGATGTATGAATACTTTAAAGTAAGTTAGGAATTGATTACTCCAGCACAATCAGTTCAAATTAATTTTTACATGTATTAATCGATGTATGAATGCTTTAATATAAGTTAGGAATTTATTACTCCAGCACAATCAGTTCAAATTAATTTTTACATGTATTAATCGATGTATGAATGCTTTAATATAAGTTAGGAATTTATTACTCCAGCACAATCAGTTCAAATTAATTTTAACATTGACTAATCGATGTATGAATACTTTAAAGTAAGTTAGGAATTGATTACTCCAGCACAATCAGTTCAAATTAATTTTTACATGTATTAATCGATGTATGAATGCTTTAATATAAGTTAGGAATTTATTACTCCAGCACAATCAGTTCAAATTAATTTTTACATGTATTAATCGATGTATAAATGCTTTAATATAAGTTAGGAATTGATTACTCCAGCACAATCGATTAATCCATGTAAAAATTAATTTGAACTGATTGTGCTGGAGTAATAAATTCCTAACTTATATTAAAGCATTCATACATCGATTAATACATGTAAAAATTAATTTGAACTGATTGTGCTGGAGTAATAAATTCCTAACTTATATTAAAGCATTGATACATCGATTAATACAGGTAAAAATCAATTTGAACTGATTGTGCTGGAGTAATAAATTCCTAACTTATATTAAAGCATTCATACATCGATTAATCCATGTTAAAATTAATTTGAACTGATTGTGCTGGAGTAATAAATTCCTAACTTACTTTAAAGTATTCATACATCGATTAGTCAATGTTAAAATTAATTTGAACTGATTGTGCTGGAGTAATAAATTCCTAACTTACTTTAAAGTATTCATACATCGATTAGTCAATGTTAAAATTAATTTAAACTGATTGTGCTGGAGTAATAAATTCCTAACTTATATTAAAGCATTGATACATCGATTAATCCATGCAAAAATTAATTTGAACTGATTGTGCTGGAGTAATAAATTCCTAACTTACTTTAAAGTATTCATACATCGATTAGTCAATGTTAAAATTAATTTGAACTGATTGTGCTGGAGTAATAAATTCCTAACTTATATTAAAGCATTCATACATCGATTAATCCATGTTAAAATTAATTTGAACTGATTGTGCTGGAGTAATAAATTCCTAACTTATATTAAAGCATTGATACATCGATTAATACAGGTAAAAATCAATTTGAACTGATTGTGCTGGAGTAATAAATTCCTAACTTATATTAAAGCATTCATACATCGATTAATCCATGTTAAAATTAATTTGAACTGATTGTGCTGGAGTAATAAATTCCTAACTTACTTTAAAGTATTCATACATCGATTAGTCAATGTTAAAATTAATTTGAACTGATTGTGCTGGAGTAATAAATTCCTAACTTACTTTAAAGTATTCATACATCGATTAGTCAATGTTAAAATTAATTTGAACTGATTGTGCTGGAGTAATAAATTCCTAACTTATATTAAAGCATTGATACATCGATTAATCCATGCAAAAATTAATTTGAACTGATTGTGCTGGAGTAATAAATTCCTAACTTACTTTAAAGTATTCATACATCGATTAGTCAATGTTAAAATTAATTTGAACTGATTGTGCTGGAGTAATAAATTCCTAACTTATATTAAAGCATTGATACATCGATTAATCCATGCAAAAATTAATTTGAACTGATTGTGCTGGAGTAATAAATTCCTAACTTATATTAAAGCATTCATACATCGATTAATACAGGTAAAAATTAGTTTGAACTGATTGTGCTGGAGTAATCAATTTCTAACCTATGTTCAAACATTATGTTACGATTGATTTTCAATTAATGTCGTTGTATTTTGATTGGTGCATCGCAAGCTGCCTTTTATCTGGTAGGGCTGGTATAATTCATTCATAGCATATAAAACAATATCCGATATCCGGCTGCACCTTCATTAATTTACAAATTACAAACACTTAGTTGTCTTACAGTACGTTCACATATCATTGGAAACATGTTTAAAATAACGAATATCGATTTGGCGGAGGTAGGTTACCCCACATTACTGTGCGCGTCTAATTTTGGACTGCGCGGGGCTTGAGAGCTTAAATATGGTTAAGTCCTTGGTAAATAGTGGGTAATTAATTAGTAATTAATTAGTAATCAATTATTAGTGTGGTGTTAGCTACCTAATAGTTTTTTTTTTTTGGGTTGTGCTAGCTTAACGGTTAAGCTGGCACAACCACTTTTTTTTTTTAAAAATCAACAGTAATAAATTTGACTTTTGGGTAATTAATTAGTAATAAATGAGTACTAAATTATGTGGTACGTTTCAACTGATTGTGCTATAGGGGTTGTGCCAGCTTAACGGACCTGTTGGACGCACTCATATGTTTTTTAAAATCTTAGTTTTTGGTCAAATTGACTACTGTCAGTAATATTGGTATCAAAGCTCCATTTTGGCACTGCATAAAAAGCATTTTTTGTTTACTTTTCAATATTAATATTATTTAGGTAAAAGAAAGTAGGGTCCAGGAGTAAAATTAATTAAAAAAAATGCCGGATTTACATTTTTAGCGAGAGGAGGGAGGTTTTTATTAAAAAATGAGTTTTTAATTTAAATTAAGTTTTCGGTTTCTAAATGAAAAATTGAAATAATTTGATTTTCTACCTCTAACAAATATATTACACGATATTAATGTATTTTTGTGAATTGGATTTGAAGTAAAGTCAAAGATGTAAATCACGATCTCTTTCGAATTGAATCAGAAAAATAGCGCCATTTAAATTTGGAATTAATTTTGAGAGAAAATACGCGATGTGTCTCTTTAAGGGCTTCGCGTTTGGAAACTTAAAATGTGGTACGGTACGGTCTGCTTTAAAAACAGCGAGTCGATATAATTTGATTTTGAGGAACTCGTTCGCTATTCATATTTTGATTCAAATAAATTCATATTGAGGACATCTTGTATATTTAACTTACAAAGCGACCAAAAGTCATTCTGTTGCCATTCAAATTGAAATTTTATTATCTTCAATATATCAGTTTGTGCCTGTCGGAGAGTATGAGTTTGTTGTTTCTTATGAGATTTAAACCACTTTCGGAGATGTTTTGGACGCAGTTGCCCGGTGTTGTGTTTCGTTGCTATGGAGGCCTACAAATTCAACTTAAATATTTCATTCTTCAATACTCGAGATTTTTATATCATCGTTTAGTATATATTTTCTATAGCTTCTCTTTTTGCTCTGTCATCTGCAGTTAAATCCCACTTCGATGTCAGAGGCAGAGTTATCTGTTTCTTAAATTATAGGGATCTAATTGTGTTAGAGCCATTATTCAGCCCAGTCAGGTCTGAAATATTTCTACGAGAGGCAGTGGGGGTGGAAATGGTCCCCTGTTATTTCCGCAGACATTAATTTTATGTAGACTTAGTTGATCCCGAGGAAGAAAGTTGACAAAGTTTTCCTGGTGGGACTGGGAATCTAACCCAAGCCATAGACTTCGCAGCTCAGCACAAACCTGGATCATGGTGTCCAATGCCACTTCTGTTTCTTGTATGAGCCGAACTTGTCACAGTTCGAGTTTGGGTAGTTCTGGAATCAACTTAGAGAAACAGAAGCAGCAGGACTGTTGTATTTACAAAATGACAATGCGTTTCCAAAAATCCGATCTGAGCAACAAAGATGTCTAACAGATTGGTATCAGCGCACGGTAGAGGACAATCCCGAGATTCAACACAAACTTGTAGGTCAAATGTCGCGTAAAAGGGTTGCAAATATTGGATTCGTACATTTAGATGGTATAGCCAAGTTTTTGGATTACATTTCGTCTTAACTAATGTCTTAATTAATATATCACAACTTATGGTATGTCTGGATTGTCGTGGAAGTTCAGGAGAACACGACAAAGCTTGATAAGTGCTGAGAAACACTATAACCATCCCTGGTGATGTTGAACGGTTGAAAAGCAGAAAACGGAGTTGGGTAAACGTCGAGGTAAACGTATATTGAAGCAAAGAGGAACAAAACCACAGCCAAGTGTATGGCAAATTGTTACTGGATTGACAACTGGCCAACGGTTGGTGGACTCAGCAAATCCCATCTGCAAGTAGAGATTCTTCCGGACACCTCGCGAAAATATAAATACTACAAGAAATCGTACAGAATATTAGTCGAAAAGCTCTTTGTTTGGGGGAGATCCTCTGGCAGAAAAGAGTGTCAAACTAACGCAGTTCAAGCCGCAGCAACAGCCGACAATAAACCAACTACCCGAACCATGAACAACACAAACAATATATCTGGTCGGAGCCGGTCAACATCAACTATCATCGCCGTAATTCAAAAGCTCTAAAACTGCAGAAGCAGATCGATCAACCTTCAGAGAGATCTTCTTGTTCGAGACAAAGAGATGAGGCTTGAAAAACAAACTCAAATCACCGCCGATCGGTTACGCGATAATGCCGCCACCAATGTGGAAAGGATACGCAGATTTCAAACCGATCTGTAGGAATCTAAAGGATCTAACACCCTGAATAAATCGACCAAACAGAACTCTTGGTCGAGACAAGCTGCAAGCCGAGTTCCACTCCAAGGAATAAAAGGGTGAAAGTAGTTTTCTCCAAAATAAGGTTTACGATTAATACTAAGCTGTAGAATTATATAACACAGTCAAAAAGCAGATTCAGGCGATAAACACAGATGGGCATTGCAGAAAAAATTCCAAGATCTTTCTGAAAAACTCCAAACGGGGATTTAGCAGATTTTATCTTAAAATGAAGTAGGACCAGCGTAAAAACTTCACGACAGAAATTGCCACATTGTAGGAATAAAAAATAATACCTCTGATCGTCACTTACTCCTTTATAATGACACTAGCATCCGGGTGTCCAAAAAAATAATTAGGATCAAAATGATCAGTTTGCAGGATTGACATGGAGCAACGTAGGATAGTTTTGGGAAAAAGGATGCAAGATGAAAGGATTTGATTAACTGCCGACGTCGGAAAAGGAAAAGTGATCATGTTTCATTCCTCATCCCTTCTTCGGCTTTCCAGAGCTTCGTCCGAGGCTTCGTCAGTCAAAGAACTGCATTATAAAAATTGATAAAGGGGGATAGGTACGGAAGAAATGGGGTCAGTGTGTCGATCAGAGCAAAAAGTGAGCCACGAGATATCACCGAAACTGGAAATAGTGTGTCAAGGGGGAGTCTGACGCCCCAATTTGTTATGACTTATGGTGCTGACGAAGGTCGGACAGTCAATTATTGAAAAGCTACTGACTATATTAAAACTAATTCGCGTATATTCTTTATTTGTAAAAATAAAATTCACATCTTAGCAGTTTTAAAAAGCTAAAGGGTGTTCTATTTAAATAAGTCGAGTAATTTGTAGTTGAAGATAGGTAATTTTTTCCGTCGCCCTGTATAACTGGGAATTTTTTAAATGTGGTGTGGAAAAAACTTCGAAATTTGAAACTCATTGATCGAAATCGCACATTTCTATCTTATTTCGTTTAGTCGATAATCACGTTTAAAATGTGCCAGTTTCAACTGGGACACTCTATATTTGGCCATCGTTCTAACCCTTTCGCATCTTCTCAACCATGTAATGGACTTCAACCTTTTGATTTGCGTAAGAAGTACCAAGGAATTTGTCTGATATAAGTACATATAGTATATTCGTTCTTAAATGTCTCTCGGATTAAACGCCCCTAAAAGTAAGACAAGGTAAAACGTATATGGTAACCTTGTCTTGCTTCTTACGCATGCGTACCATTCATTCATCCCACTTTACGCCTTCAGACTTCACGACGGAGCACGTGAAATATGTTTCTCAATGTATAAGATAAAGACAGAATAGCAAAGGTGTTTACGCGATTCTGTCTTTATCTTATACATTGGAAAACATATTTTGCGTGCTCCGTCGTGAAGTCTGAAGGCGTAAAGTGGGATAAATGAATGGTACGTATGCGTAAGAAGCAAGACGAGGTTACCATATACGTTTTACCTTGTCTTACTTTTAGGGGCGTTGAATCCGAGAGGAGACATTAAAATTTTAAGAACGAATATACTATACCTATTTTATTTATATGTATTGTTGTTATTTAATTTTAGTACACTTGACGTAATCATTTTTCTCGCAGTTGGAAGCTTGTAAATCTCAGAAATGAATAGATTTCAATTGTATCTGCCCTTTAATCCGGAGAATGATGCTAGAGCTTTAAAAGAGGCCGGTTGCAACGAAGATGCAATTATAGACATAATTACCAAAAGAAGCAACGAACAAAGACAAGAAATCTTTCAGAAATTTAAGAGAATGTATCGAAAAGTAAGGAAATTAAAGTTAGAATTTATTCTTCATAGTTAATTCTTCAAGGATTTAATTTCTGAGCTGATATGTACACTAAATGGAAATGCCGAAGACGTCATACTCGCCCTTATGATGCCACGTGCTCAGTATTATGCTGTGCAACTTAGAAATGCTCTGCTTAGTACGGATACTAAGCTAAAAGTAATAATCGAAATTCTTGCCGCTGTTTATGATTTTGAAAAAACGAGAATAGAGGAGGTTTATCGCAATTGTAAGTTATTTACCAATTTAATTTCTTCTTCCTTCTTCTTCCTTTGTTCTTCTAGTTTATGGAAATATTTTTGAAGATCAGAAAGAAGAAGAGAAGAAGGAGACAAGCATACGGAGAGATAAACGTATACCTCCAAAGGAAGATACGCTTGGAAATGATTTGAAACGTGCAAGTACTTCGACTTGGGTAAATGATCTATTGATATCCTTACTGAGGGTAAGTTTATGGCATAGGTATATCGAAATTTTATATAATATTTTTAGTCTAGAAGAAGGGCATGGGCTTCCGCGAGACAAATTCGTGATCGAGTGAGATTGCTACGTGGTGGTTTAAGATATGGCGATATTAGCTGCCTTAGTTACGTTCTATTCCAACATGATAGGCACGACTTGTCTCGAATTGTGGAGGAGTTCGAAGTGGAAGAAGGACTACCATTATTAGAATATGCTAGGTGTGAAACACATTTGTCCGATATCGAAATTGAGGTACTATCATCAATAATGGAATGCCTTCGGAACCCTTCCCTCTATATGACCAATTGTCTTTTTGACAGTATGATTGGAAACGATACAGATAATGCAACTCTAATTCGAATTATGGTTACAAGATCTGAAAAGGATCTAAATATGATAAAAGAATATTTTCGAGGAAAATCCGGAGAGACTCTATCCAGTGCGATTCGAGTACGTAATCGTCTTTTTTGCAGTTTTGATAGCAATTTTTCAATTTTCAGAATCGTACATCAGGAAGTCTTCAAAAATTTTTGTTAGCTGTGGGCGATATTAACTCTGACGATTTCATAGATTTGGATGTATTATAAAAGTCTAAAAATGGGAAACACTTATTACATTTTTACTCCTTCCTTTTCTCTAACACTTTGCTTGAAGTCCACCTACACTAAGAATATTGCTATATGGTATTGTTTGTTTTCCTTTCCCATGTGTGGGGATTAACAACTTATCTTTCAATTTTTTCGGTATCTTCTGTTCTCCACGTTTCTTTTATTAGATCCACAACCATTTTCTTCATTTGGCCATCTCTGATGCTATATTGTCACTCCCTCTTACTTTGATTATTTTTATCTTTATCTTTTGCTTTTTCACCTCCTCTCTTCCTCTGCCTTATTATATTATTTCACAATTATGTTCTTTTGAATCGTTTTTTGCACGTTCTTCCACATACGGCTTTCGCTTTTCCTGGTTCTTCTCTTTCTGCTTCTATTATTGTTTGTGTTGACTGATGTGTTACTTAGTCTAAAACGTTACTGTGCATGAGTTTTTTCTTAGCCATGAAAATAATAGTGTAAACCGTGTTCTCTGTCCCCGTTGTTTTATTTTCTTAAGTTTTGTTATTACCGTAAAGTAGCGACCGTACGGTTCCATCCATTTGTCTTATAGACTACTATAATACAAAAAGCGTAAGAAGCCCATTCTATAACCTAAAACTTACTAACTGTAGACTTGTGATGCCTATTTAAAAAGGGTTAAGTGGTAGAGCGGTCTCGATCGTATCAGTCTGAACTTCGCTCTTATTGCCTTATTTTTGTAATTAGCAATTAATTATCGTTATAGTTCTTATTAATCTAGAGACGGTTTAATAAACGACTTATTATAAGTTAAATAGTCAGCAATACCTGTACAATATCGCCAAACTCCTTCCCGTTGGCAGTAAACGTTAAATGGCAGATGTATGGAATCTTTGGTTCACGGGGACGATGCAATTCAAGCTTGTACGTTTCACCAACCTCTCCATAGTACGTTCGGTTGCATGCTGAAACAAAAATTCAAACTGAAACTTTCATAGAGACCAAAACGATGAACATCTTCATACATCATTCACACTTTTAAATTATTATCTTCGAAATGCTGACATAAATCGATTCATATTTTCATCGAAAGCGATTGTGACAATTTTTTTCGATACAACAGGGTAAAAAAAAGCGTAAACTTTTTATTAAAAATGAAAAAGATTGACAGATTATGATTGACTTACAAGTCACAACGGAGGGGTAAATTTAATATAGGCAGTTAAAGTGCTGATATTCCATATATTCAAATTGAACGCTACCCAAACATTGAGCGGTATGAAAGTGTCACTTTAAAAGGACACCAATCGATTATATTCGAGATGCATTTATGTCGAACATGTTTTGCCCTTAAATAACTAGATCAAAATTGTGCAATTTTTGTACGTGTTCAAGCGTCTTCGTGTGTTTATTGATCTCATTGCGGAACTGCCACGTGCTTTTGACGACTGTAAGGATTACGTGAGTAGTGCTTATCTTGTGGTAACATTTGTTCATATAAATCACTGGTTACCGTGAGCAATCTGGTGAATTATCATTATTTTAATAATATGTACCATGAATGAATCATCTGTCATTGTACCAACATCATTACGGTGCCATGAAAATCATTGCCGACGTAATATAGAAATCGTTCCTTACCAACGCACCGAAAGGGAGGAGTGGGTGTATGATTAAAGAGGCACAAAACTGATGAGAGCCTTTTATTATACGATTACATTTCATTTCTAATTTTATTATTGCTAAACTAGCAGGGGCACGCGCCAGAAAACAATCTGGCGGCCTACATCAGGCAGAAGTTGGCATTTCGCGTCACCATACATACATACATGTAGGATGGGTTGCCTATAAAATGTGTACCGAATCAAAAAAATCTTTATCTTGACAGGATTCGAACCCCTGTTTTATGAGGTCTGTCCTATCGACTTGTTTATAGTCATTGCAAACGCATTTCTCGAGATATGAGTCAAAGAAATTACGAATTTGTTGCACCACCATATGGTGGATAAGTACATGTTCTAGGTCTAGGTTATAGATAGATCGTTCGTTAACTGTACTTTTCTGTTTGGGCAATAGACCTATCATTATTATTAATAACAGAAATAACCATTTTAGCTCTAAGGAGAAAAATAAAGAGAGATTTCTGTTGAATTGTTGTACAATGATGTAATTTTTATTGAAAACAAATGTATCTTTCTAGTTCATGTTTCATTTAACCAAATAGAAATAACAAATGTGTAGATTCTCATTTGAGCTAAAAGTTAAAGGTACCCTCCATTTTTTACAGCTTTAAGAAAGATTTTGAGAGTAGTGCGGTTCTATTGAAAGCCATTGTTATGGATCTAAAGACAATTTGTTTGGATCTAATGAGAAAATCTCATTAGGCACATTCATTACAATTTTTGTCATTACAGAAGTTATGGGTAAACTCATTTAGACAAATAATTATATAATTAAATATTCCATTGAATAAAATAGCAATTTTCGCAAAGGCTATAAAGTAAGAAGTATCGCAGATAAATTAGAAGATAATATGGTTTGATCATTGTATCGAATGAGAAAAATTGTAATATTACTCAATGATATATTCGAAATAGGAAGTAGTCGTTTTAGGTCTAATGAGAAAAATAAATGCGCGGTTGTTTAGAAGTAACATTTTGCGAAGGTGGGGTTTGCAGTAGTATAATGAACTTGTTCGTAGTATACCTAACTATCTTTATTTGATCTAGATATAATCTATCTTAGCTCTAAAAAAAAATCATACGTTTGTTGCCACTTCTGACAACAAAATTTGATCCATTTTCTTCCCCACTTTACGTCTAATTTAAATGTGCCGAACGGGATAACTCATTACAACTTTAACTCCAATGAGAAACAATATTTCGCATATGATGTATTATTCTTGTAGGTTAAAAGAAAATAACGTTATCTGGTCAAAAACTACACAGATACATTGAGTTTATTGTGATACACGCGTTTTCAAAGCTACTTAAAGTCTAATTTTGGAGTTTCAAAATTAAATGGTATTGAAAAATTTTTACTAATGCGATGCTCTAGTAAAAGATTTCATAGTTGGATTGTGGGAGAGGCGATTCGTTGAAATCGAAAATGAGTTTTTCGTATACAAATAATTAGCATCCTATCTGCTATCTGTAGATTCTTATTTGATCTAAAAATGTCCGAGCCTTACTTAATTGTATTAGTTTCGTTCGGGCTGTCAGGTGTGAACTGTTTAAAAGAGCTGCAACTGAAACATTCTTATTTGATCTAAAAATACTCTGTATAGGAACCAATGGGAAAATCGTATACGTTAATTACCACTTTCGCCGCAACGCAATGGTTAAATCGCAAATGCGAACAAAACTCTTTTTGATCTAAAAATAATCTAGTACCTACATTTAGATCTAATGAGAAAATTTCATTCGTTCATTACCATTTTCACCAATTTCATTGGTTCATGGGTTAAAATGTCAATCGGGAAGAATGAAATTTTCTGCATTTATCAATCCGATTTTTCACAATTTATATAAACTGGCCGTGAGCGAGCGTCTAAATAGACCACTGAGCAAACCAGTACCGAATGGGTCACGATTCCTCAACGTCTCGTATCTTTTTATTGTATTATAACAATTATCAATCAAAATAATATGTACGTTTGGTATAATTAATTGCTTTTAAAATCATTTTATGAACACGGCGAACAACACGAAACCAATTTTATTAATTAATCCGTTCCTCTAAAAATTTTGCTTCTTCTTTACAAGATCGCAATTTAAGAGCGGGTAATTAAACCAAAATGTATCAATGGTGGTTGTAATCTGATTACTAATTATTGTAATATTTGTTTACTGGACGGGAAATTCAAACGTTTTTGAAAAGCAACACAAACAAAAGGCCTTATTTTCATCATGTAATAATTTAAATTGTTTCTCTTTGTTCCAGGCAATTTGATATCCTCAACTTCATTATTTGGTTGAAAACAACAAAGGTAAGTTTTCCTGTTTGTTAAACCTACTGCTTGAGGAAACTCTTTATTATGTATTCAAGTGTTTCGTTTGTTATCAACATTCATCTCGACCGCCTTCGTCGACGTCATCGTGTAACTACATCAAAGATTAACCTTTTCCACCCCGTGGATGAATAGATTTTATAAAAAGTAACCTCTTTAATTATTACCGGGTCCGTTGAAAAGATCACGGACGTGAGCGTGAGCAAAAAAAGAAACTTCGATTTAGATCGCTTGTGGCTTGAATTATCTTTTTCTTTTCGTTCCGTATTTGTGTTCGAGGTGAATTTCAATTTGAAAGCGTGACATAATTTACAAGATACGTGTGTTTTTCGGAGTTTTCTGTTTGCTGAAACATATCATAGATCACGTAAATAAGTTTTTACTTTTGATATAGAAGGAAAAAGTTTAGATGAAATTTTTTTCTCTATGAAGGCGAAAAGAATAATTGTTGAAAACATATACTGAATTTTTGACAAGGGTTTATAAATAGCTTTTGGGCTTTATCCTTTATCTCTATGTTTTAATCATGCACGCGTATCCTTACCTAGAAGGAAAATTAAATTGTGAGAGTAATCTCTCATTTTATTAATGTTATGGTCTTATAGCGATGAGTGCGATACGATCCTTATTTTCTTTAATAAACCCTCTTTTACCGTCTTATTTTCTAACTTTCGTAAAATTTGTGTCTATTTTGCAGTCTAAATACTAAACCGGTCGGTGGCGCCCTATTTTTTATGTCTGAAGTACAGATTCAAAATCCAGATACATAATTTATTGTGTGTATCAGTAATTAATTGATTAAGTATATTGTTTCTAGAGGTTATTAATTCTGAGCAAGATCCTTGCTAAAGCCGTCAACGCATTTCGGAAAATTGTTGAAATTGATATTCCAGTTGAAATATAACATTTTTCATACTGAAATGCTATATTTCAATTTGAAAGTGAATTTGTTTAAATTATCCTTGAAATTTGAGATTTCAGACGCTAAATATGATTCCTTTATATTGTCATTTACATTTAAGGCAGGAGTATCAGGATTTACAACCCTAAATATTAATATTCAAGGTCTTGCGCCCATTTAATATTTCATATTTACATAACGTTTAAAATTTCGAATTTAATAGAGTAAAAGAAGTTTCATTATCTTTTATAAAAAACATCGTTTATTTTAAGTGCATCCGGAGTTAATTTTAATTTTTAAAATTTTATACGCATTGATGGTAAGGATTAAAAATGAAACCTGTGACCAAATACTTGATCGTGTGCCCACATTTCAAATTTAAAGCCGACATGGGTTTTTTGAGATTTTCTTTCAATATTATTTAGTGTAAAAATCAATTATCTTACGGAAATTTTTCACATTTCATGTTTGTTCGAAATGTTTCACTTGAGCACTTTAGAAAAAAAATAATAATTTACAGTGCAATTAGTGTTTTTAGTGTCATTCCAATTTCAAAATGATGCCCGATTTTAAATTTGAGAATTTTATTCACTACATTGTAGTTATTATTAAACATCTGGGAATGCAGTGCATTAACCATCAAGAATCCGAAGTCAAAATTTCAAAATTCGAAAAAAATTCACGGTTTTCGCGAATACAGTAACATTTAATATTCGTTGTAATTACTACTTTAATTGAAATATTTCATATTTAAAATTGAAAAGTCATTAAATTTGGATGCTAAAATTTGAGAGCCGTATTGGTTATTTTCTCAACTTTAAAAGGATAACTCTAAACCTTCCCCATGGAACTTTTAATATAATAACTAAATTGCGTTATGAGTGGATGAATACCTTAATACAGCAACATGTTTCGACAACTATCTGTTGTCATCATCAGGCTTATCTAAAAATAATTTACAGGTAACATTGAGTAAAAACTTAACTAATACTTATACAATAGCGGCGAGAAGTAAGCAACAATTTTTAATAATATCAGTTAAATTGATATAATTGAATTAATGGAAATGCCGAGTCACGAAGGTAACAAAGCCGACCCAGTAAACGGTAAAACTTACTCGCAACTTACTGGCTTACCCATGGGTAGCAACCTCTCCCCCCTTCTTGCTGAATTGTTCTTAACGTCACTTGAAACCAGTATAATTTTCAACAACCCAATGATTAATGAAAAATTCTTATTTTTAAAAGATATGTGAACGACATCTTGGTGATATTCAAAGGTTTCAGTAGAGACCTAGACCAATACATATTTCCTTTTTTTGAATAGTTTGCACCCTAAAATTAAATTCACTATTGAGATTGAAAAATGCCAATCCATCAACTTTCTGGATCTCACTATTAAGAGATTACATAACAGCTTGGATTTGGACATTTACAAAAAACCCACCACTACTAACAGACCACGTCATACCCTTTTCGTCTTTTCAACCCCCTCTCACATAAACTTGCCGCCTTTAGGGCTTTAGGTTTTTCTTTCACAGAATTTTCACCCTACCCTCTCAGTAAATAAAATTTCAAAAGAGAATACGATTTGATCTTCGAATTAACTAAATATAATGGCTACCCTTGTCACTTAATCTCCAAGCGTTACTTCAACTGTTCTCATAAATTCATTCCAAAAAAAAGATCTTACCACTTCACATGCCATTGATCACCCTAATTTGTCTTCGCCTCAAAAATGTTTCTCCTTGCCCTTCATCGGCCCTCCTTCCTATTTTTTCAAAAAAATTTTCAATCAACATGGTCTCAACATTTCTTTTTCATCTAAACACAACATCAAGAGTCACCTTGCTCACACTAAAGACAAAATTAACATCATAGACAAATCCGGTGTGTACACCCAAAAATTGTGGGTTTTGCAATTGCTTTTAGCTTTTACATCGGTCAAACCGCGAGGAAGTTTAAAATTAGGCTGTCAGAACACTTTGCTTGTTTAAAGAAAAATAACCTTTTGTACTATTCATCCTTTGCGAATCAAATATTAAATTCAGGTCACTCCTTTGATCCTAGTATCCATTATGATATCCTCCAGATTTGTGACAAAAGCATAAAATTAAATCTCCTTGAAACTAAAGAAATCATTAACAATTACAATAGCAATCCTACCTGTTCTCTGAATGAAATCTTGAATATCAATAAAAACCTCTTAATTCTAAATAGTTTAACCTCTTGTCTAGCCCTCGTATGTTTTGACCCCCGTATATTCCTTATTGCCGATATTACAGTTCCCTTTCTTTAGTCTCTTCAAGGTTGCCTTCTTCTTTTCGCCATTTAATTGTTAATCTTGAACTTGCGATCACTTGGCTTCCATTTTATTAATTTTCTACTCTTCCAGACCACCGAATTGTGGCGGTTCTGCGTTTTTACTCAATGTTACCTGTATATTATTTTAGATAAGCCTGATGATGACAACAGATAGTTGTCGAAACATGTTGCTGTATTAATGTATTCATCCACTCATAACGCAATTTAGTTATTATATTAAAAGTTCCATGGAGAACGTTTAGAGCAAAGAGTACTCTTTGGTTTAGAGATATCCTTTTAATTAACCTGTTAAATGCTTGGTTTTGCATATACAGGGTGCTAAAGTTCTTATTTTTTTTTCGTTTTTTCTTAAAAATCTCGAAGACGGTTGCATAAATAACTGTGAATTAAAAACTATCTTTGCCCGACATATAAAAATGGTTCCGGAGAACGTACGAGCAAAACACTGAGTAAGTCTGTACCGAAGAGGTAACGATTCCACATTCGGTCAGTGCTAAATAAATGAACCATTATGGTATATTGCTGTTCTAAAATTTTGCTAGCGGGGGGGGGGGGGGGGTAAGTGATTGCACCCATTCTTTCGTTTTCTCTTGGGTTCGGTTTTTTGTGGCACCTAGTATTGTACACTGTACAATGTTGATTTTTACTGGTTAGAATGTTCTTTGTATCGTAATAATCCTTTTGTATCTAGCCTTCACACTTCATACATAGTGTACGAAATCGCCACCAGGGGTGGGGATGAGTTAGTTCCAAACTTTATATGTACAGTGTGTCCACGGATTGACTTCACTATAGGTGTAAATGACCAAAAATTTTGGAATTTCAAAACAATTTTTTCAGATTCAGCCCTGCTTCATTGGAAATGAATTTTGATAACATTTTTAATTTTTTAAATTCAAAGCCGCCTTGGTGGTGGAGCAAAAACTATTTTCTTTGCAGGTAAAGTACCTTTTTTGTGTATCATAGAGCAAAATTTTATTAAGAAAAGCTGTTCAGAATTGAAAAACTGACCATAAAATGACAATCGGTATTGTTTGTAAACAAATGAGAATGTAATGTTTGAAATGTTGTATGCATAGATTCCGATTTAATCGATGATAGTCGTCCTAATAAATAAAAATAACGGTTTCATGAAATTGTGCCGATTATTTTCAAATTTTGCACTGATTATTATTTTTTGATTGTGAACAGTTTTTCTTAATAAAATTTTGCTCTATGATACATAAAAAAGGTACTTTACCTGCAAAGAAAATAGTTTTTGTTCCACGATCAAGGCGGCTTTGAATTAAAAAAATTAAAAATATGTTGAAAATTCATTTCCAATGAAGCAGGGCAGAATCTGAAAAAATCGTTTTGAAATTCCAAAATTTTTGGTCATTTACACCTATAGTGAAGTCAATCCGTGGACACACTGTATATCTACGCCAGTTACCCTTCTTTTAAGCTTGCACTTCTACGATCCTGCCCAGCTACTCGCTTCTCTTCTTTTTATTTCTTCTCTTTGGGAGAAAAGTAACATTTGTGTCATAATGCTAGTTTATGACTGATACCTCATTCGTATAGATATATTGAAACGTATATGCAACATGTAAACCGTAATTGTCTGAATTTTCCCTTTTTTTACTACTAACTACCCTCTCTGTTTATTATAAAGATTACTAACGTTTAATGCACGTTGAATAACCTCCATGAGTGTCTGATCACTTAAATCAGTTTCGGTCGCCTTGTTGCTTCAAGTAATACACGTTCAGCGAACAGAATGTAGCTTGGCGTCCGAACTCGAGGCGCGCACTAATAAGTTTTTCGTCGACTCGCTTACTTCGGACACTTTGCTAAAAAGTAATACTTCATTTATTAATGTTGACTTTTATGCTAATGAATTATTCAACTTTGTTTTCATATTACACCTTGCAACTATTGTATCGTGAATTGTACGTTAGGAAGGACATATAGTTGTGCCTTTATGTTTTGTATTGTGTCCTTGAATATCGTCTGCGCATCACCCCTGCCAAGCTACATTCTGTTCGCTGTACGTGTACACATTTACACAACTTTTGAATTGATCTTCAAATCGTCGCCATCATAACCTTAATCTCATAGATCCTTTAGACACGTTCCACATTGTAGTTGTATATTATGTAAATTTTCTTGTGAATTACTTTAGTGTCGCCATCTATCAAGATAACGCGCTAAATATTAAAATTTTAATCTGTGTGTTATATTTTCCCTTAGAATTAAAATATTAAAACTACCGCAAACGCTCAAAAATCGTTAACTTTAAATTGTAACGCCGCTGCAGAGAAGAAGAATCCATTTTATATTCTATGGGCGAACGTTTTTCTTGAAACTACATCCATAACTTTTTATCTCCCGAGATTACTATATAAAACAAAAAGTGTAGATTTGAAATTACTTTAAGAGCACAGTTCTAAGCATGATTTTAAGCTTGTCGTACAAATGTAAAACTTCCTACTTTTCCTTACACGAAACTACACGCTTACCACTTTATGTTTCTTAAAGACCTTAAAAAGGTTTTTCATTATAAATAACTTTACTAATTAGTCAAACAGAAGTCGGTCTTGAAACTTTCCTTCTTATAAATAATAAAATGGAAGATGACATTTTAAGAAAATTAATAACTTTTTAAAGGGAAGGTTAAAACTGTTTAGGTAGGTAGTTCTTTTTATCTTTTCAGAAAATGTCATTTAGTTAAATAAAAACTTTTAGACAACAAAGACTGTTTTTCGTTTGAGTTGGCGCGTTTCGAAAAGTTTCATAAAAGTGTCGTATAAAATAAAGTCCTCTGGTTAAAAACACACACAGCGTTTTGGAAACGAAGCAAAATTTATGTTCTCATTCTATCGAAATAACGGTGTTTCAATTCTAAAATGTTTTTCAGAAATTTTGAAATGTACAAGGGTCGTTCGTTCAGGGGATCCAAACCTGAAAAGAGGCCCTAATTCAACAAGAGTGCAGTTTATCAAACGTCTTCATTTGTTCCGAAATATCAAAAGATAGCTTTTATGATATTCAGCATAACCTGCTTATTTAATAACATGTACTGTAACCACTGCAGTGTGCATATGCGATCCTCCTTCCTTGACTTCTTCTGCTCATGTTCTTCGAGGTCGTCCTCTTCTTATGTCTGTTTTATTTCGGTCCTGCCCTTGATTTCTTCGTTTATTTCGTTATTTATTCAGCTTTATTCGACGTTCTTTCTTTGAATAAAGAGAACTAAGACAATGGAAATGTCTTAGTTCTCTTCAGGCTTATTTTCATGTAAAGTCTGTCCCACGAGAGCTCGAGTGTGACTCATACCTAAAACGTATCCGAACGATATAAATTAAAACGTTTGTCTTAGCTATCTTCTATAGGGCATTTTAATCTTCTAACCACAAATGTACCAAAATATAAATTTAGTGTACTCTTATTTACCTGAACTATTCATATTAACGGTAAATTTGATCCACCGCGATCGCGTTCGTTCTCAAAATATTTGAGTACGTTCATTAGCATAATCTGCGATTGACTTTTTAACGATTTATTGCTAAGCGACATTATAAGGCAAATATAGGTTAACAATAACAATCAATTTGACAGCTAATAGCTGACACTACGATACAAACTCGACGTACGTTTACGTAATTTACAATGCCAATGTTAGAAGATATATTTTTTATATTCGCTCTCTTTTCCATTAGGTACTTTTTGTAAGTATGACAAAGACAACCTAATAATTTGTGTTAATTCACACACCAATAACAAATGAGTCACACTCGAGCTCTCGTGGGACAAACTTATATGCTCCTTCAGTTTTTTATTTTATGTTTCTAGACTTCCATTCCTTGCGATGAGCGCTGTCATTGTCATACTCATGACCTAGTATCCAATATTGCATTGTACAATTTCTTTCTTTGTCTCCTTAACATCTTCATCTGGGACTCTTGCGAATAGAAGCGGACCTAGGGTGTACCCATATCTTCCGCTCTTTGTAGTTTCCAAACATGCTGATTTCTCATGCTTCGTTGTGACGAAATTTAATTTTCCCACACAAGCATCGTACTGTCTATACATCTTTATCCCCCCTTTTCTTCAGTGTTCCCCACACGATTTCTCTGTGGAAGAAGTCTATAATACACAAATGGACCTCTTCGTCCTCTTTGAATTCCTTTTCGTTGATCTACCATGTTAGAGATATCGTGAATTATTTCTAAAGGGTTTTCCAATTAGCGCGTCAGAACTTGAATGCCAAAAAACAAGATTGCTTTGGAATGTAAATGTCAAATCTTGATAACAAATGCGTTCAGTACATTGTGTCAAATTAATATGGACAGATATACGATTCAACAGCGCTTAGAAATTATTCGTATTTACCATCAAAATGCGTGTTCGGTACGCCGAACATTTCGCGCGTTGCGAGAAATTTATGGTCAACATAACCGACCAACCGAACGATCTCTTTATCGTTTAGTTCAAAAGTTTGAGCAAACTGGCTCAGTTGCAGATAAGTCAACATTTGTGCGTCGTCGGAGTGCCCGATCAGAAGTCACTGTTGCTGCTGTAAGCCAAAGTGTAGGAGATGATCCGAACCTCTCTATTCCACGTCGTTCTCAAGAACTTGGCCTTTCTCAGACGACTACGTGGAGAATTTTGCATCAAGATCTTCGTCTGAAGGCTTATAAAGTTCAAATCACTCAAGAACTGAAGCCAAATGATCATCAAGTGCGTCGAAATTTCGCAAACTGGGCTCTTGAGCAATTGGAAGCCGATCCACATTTTGCAAAAAAGATAATCTTTTCGGATGAAGCCCATTTCTGTCTCAACGGTTTTGTAAACAAGCATAACTGTAGGATTTGGGCTGATGAAAATCCTCAAGTGATTCACGAATCGCCTCTTTATCCTGACAAGGTCACGGTTTGGTGTGGTTTTTGGGCTCAAGGCGTGATTGGACCTTATTTTTTTGAAGACGATGATGGAAATCGTGTTACTGTTAATGTTGAGCGGTACAGGAATATGCTAGTGGAATATCTTTGGCCTGAACTGAGAAATGGTGACATAAACAATGTTTTCTTTCAACAAGATGGTGCGACGTGTCACACATCTCGGTATTGCAACAACATTTCCCTGGACGCGTTATTTCAAGGAATGCTAATGTCAACTGGCCACCAAGATCATACGATCTCACACCCTTGGATTTTTTCTTATGGGGTCACGTGAAATCTCTGATTTACAAAAATAAGCCACGAACAATTCCTGACCTTAAACGGAACATTGAACGCACCATTAGAAATATACCACGCGATATGTGTGAAAGAGTAGTCGCAAATTGGGCCTCCAGAATGCATTCAGTCAGACGAAGTCGAGGAGGACATTTAAACGACATTATTTTTAAAACATAATGCCATCGATTGTTCTTCAAAATTAAATAAAGATTAAAGGATTATCACTTGTAGTTATTATTGTGACTCATTTCAAAGTTCTGACGCGCTAATTGGAAAACCCTTTACTTAGTCAGAAGCTACATTGTAAGAGGTGTCCCTGTAATTCTTCTTATTCAATTCTTCATTATTATAACGTGTAGTTTTGCAGTTATGCTTTGAAGGGCAACTCCTGCTTTAATTTCCCTTAAACCCTTTTCTTGTATGCCCGTATTTATCGCTCTCTTCATAAATGTCACTAACGTCTTCATTACTTTGTTCTTTCCTGCCTGTATCGTTTCTGTAGCGATATTGCTTATTCCTGACGCCGTATCCTTTTTCGTCTTGTTCACTCTCTATTATTGCGGCTTCTTGGATCTGTCGTCTATATTCTGCCGCATCCTGATTACACTCTACCGAGCTACGTCTTGTCTCTTCTTCATTTCACTCCAGTAACTTCATTAAATATAATCTTCATCTCTCCAAAATCTTCTTCTTAATTATGATTCCTCCCGTCTCGCCCTTTATATTTTTTAGCGTGCTAATTTTCTTGCGGTTCTGATTATAGTCTGCAATCATTTGTTCTACAACTTTCATTCAGTTTTCTTTTCTTCTCTTGCCTTTTACCTTTTTCCTCTGAATATTTTATTCACTTCTGTTTTGTCTTCCTAATTGCTTTTTGATTTCTAACCATTCCATCACTTATTTCGATTACTGTTTGCAATTTTAGTCACACCACATGCTTTCTTGCTGACATTTCTTTTTTAATATCTCTCCATAGTTTTTCTAATGGGCCTTCAATTTCTTGATATTACTTCTTTCAACAGTATTTACAGGAAACCCTTGGGAAACTTTTTTTTTGAAGGGAACAGCAGGTCTTTTTTGTAATCTCCAAAGATTCCTTGTTGTTGGACAGTCAGCGTTAAAGACACACAGAAAAACTGTGCAGAACTATACACTGTTATTGGGCACTTTCAATGGTCAAAAACACATTGCAACGACTCAGCAGTGAACGAAAGTGATTATTTTTGGAATGATCTTGCTGTGGTGTGTGGTCGATCTTCTGATTTTATAGTTTCAAGCACTGTTGTAATGTAATGGCAGTAGTAATGCAATAACCCACTGCTGTTCTTAAAGTACTAGGCAAGTTCAGTGTGTTGGTTCTTGGATACAGAACGCATATTACAGATATATTTCATATGGTGGGCTGTTGGGGAACTATAAATCTACTCAGTCAGCGAAATCTCTTCCTTGAGATATTTTCATGAGTTTGTTCAGCGTACATTCAGTCCAAACTGACCACTATTAATTTTTACCGGCGAGCATTTACTGTTCGACTCATTCTTGGAGCACTATTCTACGGAAGTCAAAAAAGCCACGAGAATGGTCTTTTTGATTTTGATATTTTCGTTAGCGACTCGCCCTTTTTACCATTCCATGCTCTGGTTTTTGTTTCAGGATCGTATTCGTAAATCCAAGTTTGGCCCCTCGTGGTCACATTTTGAAAGACGTCTGCATTCTTCGCGATTTTCCTTTTTTCCTGCTGACATTTGCAACTTTTCAACGGGAACGAGGTTTCTCGGTTAATCTCTACACAGCGAGGCGGCGGTCTGCGTTGGTGGTTTCCAACGCCCGGTATTACGAGCGGTCGAGGCGCATTCTAAACGTATTTGTACTCTGTTGGGAATCTCCCTTCTTCCTTCCTGCTCCCTTGAAGAACATAGTTTTTTAATGGATTTTTAAATTCCTTTTCCTTGCTTTCACAAGGAATTTCATTGCCATTCGCTACCTTTCAAACTGACGATCACTTTCCATTGTCACAATCACAAAACCTATGTTCGCTAAAGCAGTGCTGGTATCAACGGGATGTCGGATTATACGAACGCAGCGCCATCGTTATCGAACTTAACGTGCCAGGTTTGCAACGGACCTAAATTGGATACTTGAGATACTCCCCATTTTTATCTGGCAATAGAATGTTATTAGCAATGAATGAAACGCTGGCGCTGCTATAAATATCGTTAAAACTTTGATACCAATTAAGAGTAGGTTCATTGATTGCTTTTACGCTTTTCAAATTATCATAAAAACAATTTAAAAGTCGTTTCCTTGAAAAAGTAAATAATTAGAAGAAAAGTGTTTTGATTGAATAAAAGATGAAGTTTGTTGTGTGTAGGTATCAATCGATTCGAAAAAAAGGAGCGACGGACTGATTAAATCTCGAAAGAAAGTTTTCTTAATTAGAAACATCTCGCAATGAATTATTTAGTTTATTTTTACTATTAACACGTTAACTTTGTAGTCCATTTCTTTTGATGTTGCCATTTCGTTTAAAATTGTGTTAAAGTCAAAAAATGTTGGCGTTTACTGTCGCTTCCCTCATTTGTTGCATTCGATAATAATTTTTAAATCTCATTTGCGTCGGGGAACGTTACTCATTTAAATCGATACACCCTGTACAATTCGAGGTTTCGAATCGCACATCCACTTAAAGATTCCACCCCTTGTCACTGCAAAGAAAATAAATGAGAAACGGGTAGATAATGAAGCTCTGCTGAAATGAAACGAGCAACTAATTAAAACTTATTAGTAGTGCCAATGGATTTGTTTAAAGTAAAGAGCCGTTTATTATTGATAATCAATATGTCCGCTTTATCCGGAGTCGCTTTTACATTTACATTCGTTAAATAACGAGATTAACCAACACTGTAAGCATGCCATTCAAAAACGTTTATTTCATTTGTTTTGAAAATTGGAATGCTCTCCATGACCGTTATTGGCTAATTGTCATATTATTAAACGAGATGTGGAACTTGCTTATGTCTGTAGTTGCATACGGGATGATTTTGAGACTTTACGTAGCCGTTAGATCCACAGAAGTAAAAAGTAGAGAGTGGATTGAAATGTATGTGAAGGAAGGAGGGGATATGCCCAATTACCTAGTTCAATTGCTTAAAGGGTGAACATACTTGCACTATTGCGAGTAGATGTACTCTGTCAAGATTATGCAAAACGATGAAGCAAGAAGGGTTTCACAAATTCACCACGGTTTAGCGTTCAAAATTAGAGTTCGTGTGTCTGAACTGACTGAGCACGTGAGCAGATAGATTTGCGGCTTGCCAGCAACGAGCAACCCATTCTGTGGGAGTCAATAAAGAGCTACAACATACGTTTTATGTCCTCCAATAAATCAATTGAGCTTAAGAGATGCAGAATAGCAGTGGATTCAATTGCGATCAAGAACTGCAGTAGTGTAGTAAGGCGGGTTCTGGATCCAAAAGTCACTAGATTTAGTAAGTTTTCTAGCAACTTTTCTTAGGTTGGTAGTGCTGGTCACTATAAAAGTCACTATTAGATTGGCCACGCTCCTAGTTTGCAACTTGGTTATGGCCAAATATCTGGTTTGCAACTTGGCTATGTCAAGGCAAAATATCTGGTTTGCAACTTGGCTATGTCAAGGCCAAATGTCTGGTATCCGCTTGAACGTGAGCACGACAATTTCTATAAGACGCCTTTTGAATTGAACATTTTGGTTTGGTTGTAGGTTTTCTCATCCATCAGCTCATTTTGGAAAAACATAGAATGTACTCGTATATGGAGCTGTTGTCTCCAAAGTTGCAATTACTGAATTACATCTTATAATCGATGACGTTGTTACGATTTAATTTCAAAAAAGGACTCTAGCGTAACAGAGCGTCTCTTCCTTCTTATACATCCTTATCGTTGACGTTTCTTTATAATTTTTGGACTTAAAATTTCGCAATTTTAATATATGTCAATTAATATGTGTGTCTTTTTACCATCTCCAAATCTTCATTCTCTCAATTATTTATTCCGATTTAATTCATTATCCAAATAATCTTCAACAATCATCATAGGTACTTCTTTTCCATTCTTTTGCATATTGCTGTTGGGTTGGTGTTTGTGTTCAGTTAACATTTTTTAAATGTAATTCGCTGCTTTCTGCTTAATAACTTCTTTCATATGAAGATTTTAAAGCAAGCAGAAGATTAAGAATGAGTTGTGGTGTATAAGGAAAAAGGATGAGGAGCAGGATGTTTTGGTTGCAACTTTTTTACGGTTGCAATTGACCTACCTTCGGTTTTACCTGAACTTTGTTCTCCATAAGTCATGACCTCACATTTAGTGTTCTTAAGATATAATGGTCCACAATTGCTTACCAATGTAGGATTGAAGATGACTAATTAATACAATTTTATGTAGTACAGTACTAGTAATATTAAACCAAGAGGTGTGTGGTAAATGTATTTCATTATGTAGAAAATCGTCACGCATTTCTATGTAGTCGTTTTAAAACATAAAAGTAGTATCCCAAATTCCCAATTGGCTACCAATTCATTTGTGTAGCATGAGAAATTACCGGAAATTACAAATTATCAAAACTTGAGCCTCTATGAGTGCCATCGAAGCAATGTGCGGTTTATCTTATTAATATAGAAATTTATCTACTTGTATTACGTACTTGTAACTCACTGCAGCCATACTCAACCTTTTCTTTTCTTGGGCCACATATTTACACTAGCTATTTCAAGAGGGCCACAACATAACGATTATAATAAAAAAAAGAAACATATACGAATTTAGTATATTTATTAAACAAAAACTAATGAGATCGTTGAAATTGTATACATTTTTGAATAATCTTGTCTAGATCAGGTTTGTGATTACTGCATGCTACCCGTAAAACGTTATCCAGGTGAGAATCAGTAAGCCGATTTCTATAAATATTTTTTGCATATTTAATTGGTTACTAATTAATTCGTGTTGCATTGCAGATTTCTCATTAATATCATTCAACTTTAGACAATGCGTTGTATATTGTAAATTTTTCTAATTAATACTTCTGTTTTCGACTTTTAAATTGAGTGTGGAAATTGAATATATGTATCACTAATTCACAACACTTCAGATACTACAGATGTCTCATAAGATAGCAGTCCATTTATAGCAGACTGCAATAATAGTTATTTACGTAACCAGTTATGAAAAGACTAACTTTATTTGACGAAATGTAATATTTGCCAAATCGAGCGAGCGAAGCGAGCGAGTTTTGCAAATTACATGAGTCAAATAAAATTAGACTTTTTCATAACGTGTTAAGTACAAAACTTTATCTAATTCCGTAATTTTATCTACCTTTTGATTTTTTAATGAGAACATTAATCTGAAATGAAGTAGTTTTAAGTTCATGGTTACTATGGAAACAAACATCGAATTTTGACAATAATTAACCAATTACTTATAGTTTCAAATTGTCAGTTGTGTAATATTATTACATAACTACTTTACATAACTGTGATGAGACAGTTTTGAAAAAGATCACGTTACCTAATTTTAAACAACAACGTAAACTATCACTTTTATTAACGGAATTAGATAAAAAATATTACATAATTTGTTACTTATTTGTTGCTAATTTGTACCGGTAAAAAAAATTTTGTACCATCAAAGATTTTCAAAAAAACGGCACACTGCTGCGTTAAGTTTAAACTGGCAGTCCACGTGATAGCGCCTCAACGACAGTAGTTATGCGAATGAAACATCAACTATAGTTTGTTACAAAATATAAGCATTTTTTTTAAATGCGTACAAAAACTTTATGCCATCTGCACCGCCATACGAATTTTTTTTCACCACTAACAGGTAATATACCTTATAACAAATTCAAAAACACAATTTTCTAGGTCTGTGGGAGCAGTTTACATACCTTAGCAGTCGGCGGTCAAGGGTAACAAAAATAAAATCGTTAGTGCACGTACTGGCAGCCAGGCCCGTGCGCAGGATTTGTCCATGGGAGGGGTTGGGTTGGGAACAGGGAAGACCTCAAACGTTGATTGAATGATTTCAATAAACGGCCCAAACATTCATAAAACATAAACTAGGTTGCGATACTCCCAATAATAAAATTAGGTTAAGGGGGGGTTCAAGAACTTTTTTCGATCCAATTTTGACCCTGATTTCTATCAATATTAGTTCGCCTGGAAGGCCTCCAAAGTTCTCTTACGTCTGTCCAGTTTCTTTCACTTGCCCGCACCAACCCTGGTTTACGTTCGCCCATTGCACTGAAAACATATTGACTCTACGAATTTGTTTGATGAATTCCGAAATTTTCGAAAAATGAGAGCAATTTACGAGGAAATTTAGCCTGAAGTAAAGAGTTGTCATGCAACGACAATTTTTCCTGCTAGTACGCCAAATGTTCACTCCCCATTGAAAAAGACTCGGATTTCATTTTTTGGACAACTCGCTTTGACCACTGTATTGGTGGGATTGTTGACTTTTATACCTGAAAATGACCCCACGGCAGTTATGCCTATCGATATCGCATTGGGGTATGCTATTTCTATTGTAACTTTGAATAAGAATCGCAAAATATCGCAAGAAAACAGTATCTGTCACTTTGATACATCCTAGACAGCTTGAAACATTATACTTTTTGCTAAAACTAGACATATGAGCCGTAGAATGTTGTTAGGGTCATTTTGAGACATAAAACTCCATGATCGGAGCAATACCATGGCCACAGCAAGTTGTCCAGAAATGCATGCCAAAGTCCAATTTTAACATGGCTTATATATGGGAGTGTGGTTATAAAATTCTGGTTACTTAGGACAATTGATCTCCTCCTTAACATATTCTTTAAAGCATTGAAATTTGGGTAGGTATTCAATATTTATCTATTTTTAAATACATAATTAGGTATGTATTTATAAAGTACGTTAATAACTACACATATATTATTATATTTCCTTATATTTCAAGGGGTTATGGGAGGGGTTTGAACCCCCAAACCCCCCCCTTGCGCACGGGCCTGCTGGCAGCGTGGTAAATGGTCTGATTTAAAAGACCCTTTTATTGGAAGTCACGTGCACAAAATTCGGTAACAAATTAAAAAACACAATTTCCTAAGTTTTTAGAAGAAGTTTACATCCTTTGGCAGTCGGCGGCCAAGGGTAACAAAAATAAAATCGTTTCCTGTAGGTACGTAATGTCTACCAGACCATTTAGCGCCTTGCCAGTACGCGCATTAAACGATTTTATTTTTGTTACCCTTGGCCGCCGACTGTGAAAGTATGTAGTCTTCTTCTAGAAACTTAGGAAATTGTATCTTTTAAATTGTTACCTAATTATCTGCGCTTGACTTCCGATAAAAGGGTCTTTTAAACGAGACCATTTACTGTCATGCTAGTATGGACATTAAACGATTTTATTTTTGTTACCCTTGGCCGCCGACTGTGAAAGGATGTAATCTTCTTCTACAAACTTAGGAAATTGTATTTTTTAATTTGTTACCGAAATATCTGCGCTTGACTTCCGATAAAAAGGTCTTTTAAACGAGACCTTTTACTGTCGTGCCAGTATGGACATTATGCGATTTTATTTTTGTTACCCTTGGCCGCCGACTGCCAAAGGATGTAAACTTCTTCTAAAAACTTAGGAAATTGTGTTTTTTAATTTTTTCCGAATTTTGTGCACGTGACTTCCAATAAAAGGGTCTTTTGAATCAGACCATTTACCGCGCTGCCATTACGAGCATAAAACGATTTTATTTTTGTTACCCTTGGCCGCCGACTGCCAAAGTATGTAAACTGCTCCCACAGACCTAGAAAATTGTGTTTTTGAATTTGTTATAAGGTATATGTATTACCTGTTAGTGGTGAAAAAAATTTTGTATGGCGGTGCAGATGGCATGAATATTTTGTACGCATTTAAAGAAAAAATGCATATATTTTTTTAAACTACAGGTTAAGTAACAAATTATAGTTGATGTTTCATTCGCATAACTACTGTCGTTGAGGCGCTGTCACGTGGACTGCCAGTTTAAACTTAAGGCAGCAGTATGCCGTTTTTTTGAAAATCTTTGATGGTACCTACAGAAATTTTTTTACCGGTACAAATTAGCAACAAATAAGTAACAAATTATGTAATATTTTTTATTGCAGTCTGCTATAAATGGATGCTATCTTAATCTTAATATATTATTAGTACCCTAAAGTGTGCTAGTCAATTTATTTTATAATATAATAGCCTTAAGTATCGTAAAGGTACTTAATTTCAGTCTGAAATATATCCAGGGAGACTGTAGCACTGCGGTGCGCCTATTATTATTCCAGAGATAATAATTGTAGGGTACTTATTTGTGGAGACTAAGTCGACGTCGAAAAGAAAGATGCTCAATGTCGAACCCTGATCATCGACATCTTTAACTACTGCACTACCAACCTGCTCATAACAAAAAATTTTCTCTCTCTTTTATTTGGTTGGAGTTTTAAGAGGTAAAATTAGTTACTCAAAATTGATTAGGTACCAATTAATTGGGCTAGTTACAAAAAGTATAGATACTTCAGTGCTATTTATGTACCTATAGTGTGGACTGTGGATTGTGGAAATAAATTTATCTAATTAAATACTTCTCTTTGGAGTTACAAAATTAGTACATATCTAAATTATTTACCAATTAATTTGTAATTAATCAAATTTCATATACCGCAATAGTATTAAAGTAAAATGTAGTGGCAAATCTTATTAAATGGGAAATTCTCTTCCACTTCCATTTCGTTCTTTTAAAAGACCAAATTAGTATCCGAATTGGTTATCAATTAATTCTTGTTGAATTACATATTAATAAGCAACAGAATATAATTTCAGACAATAGAGGTTAAATTTATGTAATGAAATACTTCTACACCCATTTTCACCAAAGTTGAATCCTGCGTCACAACTTGATGCTGTAATAAATCACAAGTGCATTATTTGCAATCAAATGAATGTATGCGTTGAAGGAAGATGAAAATGGAACGTTTACCTTGCGGTGTTTTTAGTTTCGGAAACGACGTTACTGAAACGTCTCATCACGCGTAAAATTGTTAATATGGTCTTTGTTGACATTTAATAACCCCTTTATTTCTTGTCTACGTTCTCAGTTTTTTCTTATTACTTCTAAACGGTCTTTTCCTCTTCATATAATTATTTGTTGTATTTGCGTTATTTGTTACTGCTTAATACGTGAATTTCATCAACATGAAATGTTATATGGATATTTATCCTCATTTGACTAGGAATTGTTTAATCAAGATTCGTACGTAATGGCCACCTTTGGTGAAAATGATTGTATTTGTCAGTTTCCAATTGGTTATCACGTAATTCTGGATTTTGATGGAAGGGGTGGGAAAACCCACGCGCACTTAGGCCATCTATTCGGGTCCTTTGTGCTACCTCCCTGATTAGAGTCGTTCGACCCCGCAACGTTACTCAAGTCATCCTACACGCGAGGTAAACCTGAGAATGCTGGACGGGGAAGCGGCTCTATTCTGAGCCATGTCCGACTAGAATTGTCCCAACATGGATCGTCTTAATTCGACAAGTACGGAACACTCACAGAGTATGTGTTGCTCCGTCTCATCGCCTGTGTAGCATCCTCTGCAGGATGATGATTCGACCAAGCCCATGCGGTGCATGTGCTTGTTAAGTTTACAGTGCCCAGAAAGTATGCCCACAAGTAGCCGCAGGATCTTTCTGGATAGCCCTGTGCACAAACGCGCCAAGCTACGACTGCTACGAGATGGTCCTCTGAAGGCCTCTCTCGCGTGGCGACAGTCTAACATCAAATTCCGCCTAGCCCTGTGTTGGGCTTGGGTGTTTTGGGTTATTAAGTTGTTTACAGTTGATACTGTAACTGGAAGAGCCGGCTCTGGACCATAAAACGGTTGTTTTTAGGCCAGTCGGGCTAACTTATCGGCTTTTTCATTGCCTGCGGTTCCAGCATGCCCTTTAACCCATACAAGCTCAAGGGCGTTGCTGCTTCTGATACTGCACCATTACCGAACCAAAGCGTTGTGGAAAATTGTCTCTTAGTTCTATTTCGTGCTTTTAAAAGATAAAATTAGTATCCGAATTGGTTACTAATTAATTCATGTCCCATTTCAGGTTACTAATTAATAGGGCTTAATTTGAGACAGTGTGGTGGTAAATTTACCTAATTAAGTACATACTTCCATTTGCCATCGTCCAATTAATTTATGTGGGAATAGAGATTACTAATTAACAAAGTTTCAGACAATACAGTACTATTAGCCCAACATGTCGCGTGGGGGCAGATTTATCTAATTAAATAGAGAATTGTCTTTCTCTTCTATTTGGTGTGTGACGGTATAGTCAAATTCTTCAAATTTATTTAAACCTTTGCTGGATAGTTAAGTATTAATTGGCAATTTTACCTTAAACGGCTAATTTAAGGATATGCAAAAATAACATATAATAGTGAAGTAAAATCAGGACGCAAATGAGCTTCATACTTCACAATTCGAAGATCTGAAGCATTTACTGCAGACAGAGAAATTTAACGTATCTTTCACGAATATTTTCGTGACTCGAGGTGATGATTTAGTGCGATATAATTAATTATGGATTGTTAATCGGTAAGATTTAAGATTAAATTGAAATATTTCGACAATCGAGAAGGCGTACTTCTCCAACAGATATAGATCAACGCGTCCAACTTTAAATTAAAGCACCTGGGCGTAATCTATTCCTAGCGTGAAAGTGACGTTATCGCGATCGTTTAATTGGACCTTTTAATTACTGGATTCTAATTTGCTCTTTCTCATGTTTTATTTCGAGACCATTTATTGCTTAAAAATCTTAGAAGGAAGATACTCACGTGTGCAGTATCGTGGCTCATCCGATGAATCCCCGCAATCGTTGACGTTATTACAGTAACGATTTAGTGACACGCAGCGTCCATTTGCGCAAATAAATTCGGATATTTTACAAGATGGAGTAGTGGCGGCGGCGACTATTGTTAGACTAACAAACCACATCAAAGCGATACTTGAAGCTTCCACTTGGAACCCCAGCTCTGAAAACAAACATTTGTTTATAGCGAAGTTGGTAACAAATAAATTTTCTGTTTCGTCCATAAAATATGAAAGCGCTCTAAGTTATGTATGAGTTTCTGTACTGGAGACAGAAGTAATGAAGTGTTTCCATCTCCGGGTTTGTGACAAATTTTATTACGGTCTGAGGTAATGGAATTTTCACTTCCATTTGATATTCACACAGCGGAAAGGTAAGAATAAATATTTTATTCTAAATAGAAATTTCGGGTACGATTTTGATTCCTGGCGGCGCACCATCGATTGATACACGCCTATTTTTTCTACCGGAAAATTGGCAGCCATTTCACTTTGTAATAACTTACGCATTAAAAACAGAAATGGCCGGCGTTTCGAACCTTGTGCTTCCCCACTTTTCTTACAACCCCATTATTTTTACATTTTTATAGTTGAAACTAAGGTTATTCTGCGTAATTTTGAGGTTGGTAAATAAATAATATAAGGGATGCGAACGCATTGTATCGATTTTCGTATACATTAAAGGTCAAATAGGTTCTCAAATCTTTTGACTTTTGCTTTGTTCTATATTCTCCATTATGTTCGCCAACTTTCCAAACTTTACATATACTCATTACGCTAGATTGGTATATTGATTCCTTTGATGAAGCCGCAACGTTCATTAGAAGTCCCCGAACTGTTTACAATGTAATTTGACGAGCCGTAAACATTATTTCATATTCGAGGAAAATTTGAAAGGAATGGATGTGGACTAAATGAGATTTAGGCGCTAATTAATAAAGAGTTGTGAGTTATAATTAAAGCTACTAAGCGGAATAGTCTTAGTTTCAAATTAGAGCTTATTGAGTAGAGTACCTATTCGAAAATATAATGAATAAATGTGTAATTTCCATTTTTTCCAATTTTCCAAAAATACTGTAATTTCTATCAACTCCAGTGTCATCACCAAACACATGAACGTTTCGGATCTTATACAAAGGTAAATTGTACGCAGCAAAGTTAAATGATGTTCTTCTCTTCTAATATTATTGGCGGCCAACGTGGGGCTCTCATACTTTTCACTGTAGAATGCCAGTGATCATTTGTTCCCCGTATGTGTAATGTGCATTTTTCGTACGTTGTATTTACTTAAAATCTTTGACCTCTTCTACTGACGTTACGTGTTTTAAGGTTGCCCATGTTGTTTCTGCATCCCGTGTTTCTGTTATGCATCTTCTGCAACTATTCCAGTCTCTTGTTTGTACTGGTGCCTTGTTCCAACCTAATTTCGTCTCGGCTACATATTTTCTTGTTACATAGTTCGATCCTTTTCTTGATGCTTGTCTTGTGACCATTTTCATTAAGTATCTCTAACTGACGTTTTCTTTATTTTCTTCTCAGGTCGTCTTTTCCTTTGCTCGCAATCTTCTTTCCCTTGTCAGGGTACATAGTTTCGAGCCATATGTTAATGTGGAGGTCTACATGTCTACATGCTCAGTTGGTGGAACTGTCCGCCTGTTCTTTTCATATTCCAACAATATGGTTTCTAAGTATTTAAAGTTGGAACGTGTTCAATCTCTTCATTTTCCAAATATAGCTTTATTCGTATCTTAATCTTCGTTATCACCATCGTTTTGTTTTTTCTTTGTTGACTTACGTTTTTTCTACTCCTTTGTTCCTCTGCTAGTTGTAAAACTATTCTATTTTTCTATTATTTCACTTTTCTTGTAGGTTTTCAGATTTTCAGTCAGAACATTTTCATATATTTTCTTTGCTGTACTTAGTAATTATTACTATCTTCATCATTCACACCGTTTGTGTTTCTTTTTGTCTCTTCTGGTTGTTCTTCTTCCATCTCTACGGTCAGTACTTCCCTACATTTTGGTAATGCCTCTCTCGTATGTGATTATTTGTTTGTTTTTTCTCGTTTATGTTGCCTCTTTAGCCTGTTTTTCTTTTCTTAGATTTCTCATAATTCTATTGATTTTTGCTTTTCTTTAAAGTTTCTTTCCATTGGCATGGATAATTTGAAGAATTCACTTTCTTTCCTCTTTTGCTATGCTGTCTTTATTCCTTCTGATCACCATACTATCTAATTATTCTTTATTTTAGTTATTTTTCTACGTTTCCTTCACACGGAATTTATTAAAAAGAGCTTAGCCGCCTTCCCTTCATTCATGGCTTTATTCTCAAAATTTCATTTCATTTCAGCACAAAAAATTAGTCTTCTTGTCGTTCTATGATGCACCCCATTAATTTCTTTACAAAGATCTTGCCTATACATTGTCATCTGAGCTAAAAACTAATAAATAGCCTCTTTATCTCTCGCATCTGCTGGCTGGGAAATTTCTGTCATTCATGACCACAAGTTTTACTCTAAGAGTCTAAGTAATCATAATAATAAATGTAAGGATGAATCATAATCCACAAATTTAATCAGGTCATGCATGTTCAGTCAGACACATATTTTATCACATCGAGCAAAGTTCGCCAATAAATTCAGCAGTACTTTCAGTGGAAAACCCCAAAAATAGAGAACTAACAAGAAAAGTTTATGTGTCTTTATACATAGTCTGGAACTGCTTTTGATCAATAAATAGGGTAGCAGGTGTTGTAGCCATTTGTCTTAGACGTCGACTGACAGACAACATATCCAACTTCAGTCTTCCAAACAATGACTGAAAGTTAATACTATTTTCAAAAAAAGAAAAACGAATGAAGGCAGATTAAATAAAAGAAAATCGCCTTAAACTGTGACATACAATCAATTCATCTAAACCAAACAACTTAAGGGATTACTTCGAAAATAGAATCAATCCTAAACGCGGCATAAAAAATAATCCCGTATTTTTTCTCAATCTATCGATCAAATGGCGAAAGAATAAAGTTTTGTGTGGGAAATTGGATGAAGCTTTTACTGTTTACCATAGATTCTATTACCCATTAAATACCCTTAATTACCGAAAACTTTGTATAGAGGGCAGGTTTAATGGCGAATTTGCCCAAATTTTAGTGTTTAATGAAGCATGTTTAAAGTTTCATTTTCCTCTAATCCTCATATTTTGTGGTTATTTTACGTCCATAAATACCTAAAATGTTATTTTATGACAGGAAGAGATATTATTTTATTACTTGTTTTAAGCGTTTTGTTCTACTTTAACATTAAAAAATCGCTGTAAAACATTATAGAGTGCAAAGTGTGAACTGTTTGTAACAAGCGGCTTTGTCCCGTGAGATCTTTAACGTTCTTTCTCATTCCTGTAGATTCCCGAATCAAGAATGTGACTTGCAGGCACACGGTTCAGGAACTGTGATAAAGTTACATTAACCTGAGAAGTAAATAGACGTTTTATAGCTGGGATGTGTACTCATCTTCTGAGGAATGACTATACTCATTCCACCTCTTCTAATTTCTGTAAATTCTCGAATCAAGAACATCGAAGCTTAGACAACCACACGGTGCTTTAGGAACTGTAAAAGAATTACGTTGCTCTCAGATGTGAGGGGAGATGCTTTAGTGTGGGGATGTGTAGTCATCATCTGAGAAACAATTATACTCAGACTTCTTTCCGCCTTCCCTCTTTCATGTAAATACCCTACTCCATAATGTGACTTACACATCCTTTAGGAACTGTGAAGAAATTAAATCGATCTCAGGAATAAAGTAAAGGGATGCGTACCCATGTTCTGAGGAATGACCTATCTCATTCCACCTACTCTACTTCCTGTAGATTCCCGAATCAAGAACATTGACGTTCAGACAACCACACATCCTTTAGGAACTGTGAAAGAATTACGTTGCTCTCAGAAGTAAGGGGAGTCATTTTAAATAAGGGCTTTAGTGTATTCATCTTCTGAAGATTGATTATATTCAGACTCCTTTTCGCCTCTTCGCGATTTAAGAATTTGATTAGCCGATTCGCTGGCTTGTATTTCGAGATTAGAGCAGATAACCGAAATAACGTGAGGCGTTACTAGATTGTTTTGAGACACTCATGTGTTTGATCAAAGTGGTGGGTTGTCAAGCGAAGTCAGGTTAATTCAGTTATAAGGCCATTGCATAGTTGTAACTTTGCAAGAAGTTTAATCTCACGACCAAGCTAGCTGAAGAATATACCAAGGAGTTCTTTGATTCGTAATGGGAAAAACAAAGCAAAAGAAGATTCAAAAGGACCTATTACCGATTTAACAGGGTATGCAAATAACTAGAGGACGAGCAAGTAATTTTGTGCTTCCAAAAATTTCAAAGACTACGGAAATAAAAATGCGCCCCAAGAGCATCGATTCTCTGGTATATACTGTCTATTTAAATTGACAAGGATTCTTGGCTTGGCAAATATAAAACTCAGCAAAATTGATATACCTACTTCACACGGCGATGACGATGAAAATTCTTTCTTATGTGGGAATTCTTCTTGATGTGCTCTATAACGGTCTAGTATTTCAATCCACAAGGAATACTGCTAAATAAGTTGTGCAGATGATATGGATATCTTTTGAAAGATGAATTTATGTGGAAACATCCATCAATCCTTCAGTTGAAGTGAGGAAAATGCATTTTCGTACGTGAATGGAGAAGAAACCGTGCGGTATGGTTGTCCGAATTTTCCAAGCAAGTAATCCCAGTTACGTTTTATTTGAGGTTAAGGACCTGCATTAGTTGCCTATGGGTATTGCTGTTTGCTAGTCGCTGTAGTGTGTAGGACAATCCGAAACTAGAATAGAGGTAATTTTAGAGTGACCTATTGTCTGGAAATCAGCTTTATTGTTACTCTTTAGGGATGTTGCTCAAAGTCTACCGATCTCGCGAGGACATTGTCGTCTGCTTTGAGCTAGATACACTTACTCTAGTTTATATTTCTTGTCATGTGTAATACGTAGAGACTTGCCTGACTTTGAAACTGGAGACCTTGGCGACATTCTCCCATTACTGTGCACCTTAATGTTTCGTCGCCGAGCTGAAGCTGATTTACACAGTTTTAGAAGCTGTACACTGTTCACGTATAGTCCTGTGAATTCTCCTCGGAAAACTCTTTTCCGGCATATTCGACTACTAGGAAAATTCCCGTTTAAGAAAATTACCAAGAAAATATACATCCAGGAAAAGTGGGTTTTTGCATAAGTGCCACTTATTCGATTTTAAAACCATTTCTTCATTTATTTCTTCTGTCGTTTTTGGGTTCTTAAAAAATTTGAAATAAGGGATGAAGAATCCCTTCGAGAGTGACCAATTTATAATTTCTGGTCCAAATTTGCTATATTGAACCCAATTTTCAACTTAAGAAATGGTCCGATTTTTTCAGTTCAATGAAAGTTCTGTTTTACATGTTTGTTATTGTTAATTGTTAAGTATTTCAAAACACGCTTAATTTTTTATACTCTATATTTGTTAATTAGGGTCTCATTTTGCTATTGTGAACCAAAAACTGTTAAACATTGGCATTTTTGTTCCCAAGAGGTCCATAATTTTGTTTTTTGTCCCCTATTTCCCCTTCCCCATTCATAGCTTTTAGGCAAATCTAGATAGAAAATTAAAATTTTGGGGAGTTTTATAGGATCATTAATGCTATTTAAAAATATTAAATGTGAGCTTATTTGAAGGGCATTTTAAACACCAAAATAATGTTTTTTGAGTCTGCTATTTTCCAATAAAAAAATCCGTTCTTGTACTTGTAAGTTCGTGATAAGAGATAATCCATGGAATGGAAGCACAGGGAATTGAAATGATGTGAATTGGGAAAATGTATTTTTACATTTTTTTATTAATTGTCTTTTACTTTTTACTTGATTTTGCAATTTTTCCGTTTGTTTTCGATATTTTACTCGTTTTGATTTCCTTATCTCCCCTCCTTTCGTCTATATTTAGTTTCATCTTTCTCTTGTCTGTTCTTTACAGCTTCTTTTGTTTTTTTTTTGTGTTTTGGATTCTGCAGATTGTTGGAATATTCTCGAAAATGCGTCACCTTTGCTTTCTTGGACAAAGTATGGAATTTTTTTGCGTTCATGGTAGTTGAGGTAGCCTGTTATTGAATCAGAGATCAGTCAAATTAGTGAAAATAACACATTTTTTCGAAAAACCTGACTTCCAAAAATTTCCGAGTAAAATAATGGTCCATAAATACCTATACAAAATGCTGTTTTTTGTTTGCTCACTCAGTAATCTGTTCAGGAGAAGACAACTCGTAATTGTAAATAGATTTTTGATACTAAAGGTTAATTATAAATCACGAAGTGTAATACTCTCGCGTCACGAACAAAGGGGAGTTAATTGAGAGAAGCATTTGTAAATATTAGAATAGTGTTCGTTACATCATCGTTAAAATGGCTCCCAAATAATTCATTTTGTATTATGTTACTATTTGTCGTTAATGAATCTAGAAGCTTGTTTGCGTAAAATATCATGGAAAATGAACTGGATGGAGGAAATGAAGTGGGGTAGGGCGAAGGGGGTAGGGTTTTGTCGCGACTTCAGCATTAAGAAGCAATTTTGTTTGGAAATGAAATTGTTGGTGATTGATTTATGGAGGTGAATGAGCGTCTAATAAAAATTGGGAATGATGACCTTGACAAGTACACAACCGGCTGCACCCTCAACGTAGGTTTTTATTCCGTAGGAAAATAAAAACCTCTTATTTATACCTTTTTTTATATTACACGAAGACCATAAAATATGTGAACCCAAAGCCATATTATGCGTTGAAATTCCTGTACGTTACGGCCTTCCCGATATAGAATATCAGGTTGAGTTTTGTGCGGTAGTATTTCGAAAACCATTTACGATCGATTACGGCCAAATGTTGTTACTAACAGGGTGATATTGGTTTTCTCGACGTGAAAGATGAATGAAATAAGAGGTGATTTTTCCTTCTTTGTTTCGAAAGATAATAATAATTGTGTTCGAGGAATATTAAACTGGGTTTCATGTTACTACACATTAGGAATGTATAATTTGTGTGTCGACTGGAATACTGGAAGTACTACATTTAGAGTGGGATATTTAATAATAGTGATGGGACAATTCGAATGGAAAATAACCGATCATTCGGTTATGAAAAAAACCGTTGCCATTCGGTTTTTAATTAGAGTATTCGAATGGAAAATAACCGAAAACTGCGCCTGCGCCAGCATTCAATTCAGTACAGTATTCAGTACCACGAAAACCGACAGTATTCTCTATTGAGTCTATTCTATATTCTTTCTTTCTATTCAGTATAAGTAAAACCGAAAACCGACAGTATTCTATTTTAAATCTAAAGTAAATTGCCCTATCGAGGTTTTGCCAGATGTTGTTTTATCTTTTTTCACCACCATCTTTCACGATTACAAAATCTGTTTATTTGTTTTATCAAATTCCGTTAATAAAAGTGATAGTTTACGTTGTTTTTTAAAATTAGGTAACGTGATCTTTTTCAAAACTGTCTCATCACAGTTATGTAAAGTAGTTATGTAATAATATTACACAACTCTCAGTTTGAAAATAATTATGATTGGTTAATTTTTGATAAAAACTTGAAACAATCATTATGATTGGTTAATTTTTTATAAAAATTCGAGTTTGCTTTCCATAGTAACCATGAAATTATGACTCTTGATTTCAGATTAATTTTAATTAAAAAGTCAAAAAATACATAAAATTACGGAATTAGATAAAGTTTTGTACTTAACACGTTATGAAACGTCTAATTTTATTTGACTCATGTAATTTGCAAAACTCGCTTCGCTCGTTTTGGCAAATATTTCATTCGTCAAATAAAATGAGTCTTTTCATAACTGCTTACGTAAATAACTATTATATCTTTGTACAATTTCAAAGAATTATTTATTATTTACATTTTGGATCTAACGAAAATGTAAGTACATATAAGTAGTAACTCAGTAAGTACATTTTGTAAGTTTTATCGAAATCGTCAAATCGAAACTAGACTATAAATTATTATAAGTAGAAGTAGTTTTATTTTCAATTAATTGACTACGGGTGTATACTGTATGACACATAGGAATGTGCAATTCTGCAATTGAGGAAATGAGGATCGCCCTTGAAGGATTCACATTTCATTCAACTGAATACTGAACTGAAAGTTCTACGCGTACGAAAAAACCACTCGCTTGAAAATAACTGCAAATTATATGAGTGATAATTCGAATGGCCATTCGGTTTTTAAAAACATTCAGGTACTGAATAGTCGGTTATTGAAATTATTCGGTTATGCCCATCGCTATTTAATAAGGGTTACACATGGATCGTGAAATTGGACGAATTCATCCTCCCCCACTCCCCGCACGAGTATTTACGATTGTTATGGAACGAACAAATTTTAAATCTGCCGTTCGGTCTTCGGTATCACGGTATCATGTTGCTTAATGTTCTAAGCGGAAATGCTTTTACATTATTCTATGCAAGATCCTTTTTGAAAGGGTATATGAGATTGTATAAATGTAGTTATCAGTTGGGGTCAGTTGAACACTAACGATGGACATTTTCAAAGGGCAACATTTATGTTCTAAGAAGACTTTTCCGTAGACATTATTGTCTCTAAGGAACTTGGTGGCACTTAACAGTTGATGGCCTAGAAACATGTATTGCATGATTTACCATTATAATTATAACATAATAATTATGTTACATATTCATTGTTGCTCTTGAAGTTAACTGAAACAGTCTAGTTTAAGGAAGAATCTGTTAGTCAAGTAAGCGCCAAAACAATATATTAATTTAAAATGGCAAAATATACAGGGTGTTTTTTTGGGAGCTTTAGTTAGACGTTTCTGGGAAGTTTTATAGGTAGGCGGCACTTTAGCTAGTAAATTCGTTATTTTAAACGGCAGTCCTTATTTTCTACTGCATTTTTGAAGTCCACGTGAAATTTGAGTTCTTTTGATACCCACTTTTTAAAAAAAATGGCGGATGCAGGCGATACTTTGAGAATTCATTATTTGTAAAACTGCTGTAGTAATGGCGCCTGAGTTTTCACCAGCCAGCGCGTAGGGGAAGAATAAGGCTTTTTTTCGGTTCTTAAAAATTTAAGTTAGGTACGACCTTATCTAGGGAGCTGTCATACGTTAACATAAGTTTTTCAACAAAAATCGATAAAAATGAAAAACAGAAATAGAGGAATGCAATTGAAATGTATTAGAAAAATATGGGGTGACTCTGGAGGGTAGGGAGATGAACTGAGAGAAACGCAATGGAGGTATGTACCAATGTACCCTTTAATATCAAATTTGACTTGTAATGTAAAACAACATACATAATTGAAATCTCCAGTGACAGCACAGCTGCTCTCCAGGCACTAGGTCACTGTAATATTATATCACCACTCGCTAGGGCAACACCCTAGAGCTCGAATGGGTTAAAGGACATGCTGGGCAAAAGGCAATAAGGATGGGCCTCAAAGAAGTGGTTTGTGATTCAGAACCGGTTCTTCTACTTACAGTAGGTACTATTTGTAAGCAACCTAATAACTCTAGACACCAAAGCCCAGCACAAGGCTACATGGAACTTGTTAGACTGTCTTAGTGTCGTCATGCAATAGAACTCTTCAAGGGACCATCTCACAGTTTGGCGCATGTCTGCACTCGGCTCTCAAAGGAAGAACCTGCGCTTACCTGTGCGCATACTCTTTTGGCAGCGTAAATTTCACAAACACATGCACCGTATGGGTATGGTATGTCTTGTAGGTGATGTTACACGGATGACGGGACGAGCCACCACATTCTTTGTTATTGTCCTCCAGTGAGAGGATTCATATTGGAGGTATCCGCACAGGACGGGAGTCACTTTCTCTTGTAGAGTTTATTTAGGTATACCCCACACCCACACGTGGCTTGTGTGGCGTTGTGGAGTCGGACTACTCTAATTGTGGAGATATCACATAGGGCTCGAATATTAGGCTATACCCACCTTCCTATCTCAATCTAGAACCTTTATTTCATATTTTAATTGTTGCGTGAGGTTATATTTATCTGGAAGGGCTCTAGTTCGGAACCACTTCTTCCTGGCTTTGCACCTATTGTAGTCTAAAATGATAAGGACTGAACGTCCTGGATTTTTGTCAAAAGGTGTTTCTTCTTCTTACATTTTCACCTATTTTTATTTGCACAGTGTTGCTTTTGTACTGACCTTGCAGTGTTCTGATTAGGTCTTTTTGATTTCATACTTTCTTCGCAAAGTTTATTTTTTGAAACCTTTTTGGGTATTTTCCTGCGACCTCTTCATTTGAAGATGTACGTTACGTATGTCGTAGTCTATTGTTTTGCAAGTTATATACCGTTAATCATTGGTTGAAACATATGATTGATCTGGGAAGCTACATCTAGGTACGTGGTATCCTTGTTTATAAGCGAGGGTAGTATATAAGGTCTAATTTTTCAAATATAGTTGGAAAGCAACAAAATACGTTTATTTCTTAAATTTCGGGCTCCTGTTTTTCTATTCAATAAAAGAAAATAACGTAATTGACCATTTTTCATCCGAAAATTGAACAGTTATGAGCATTATCATAGAAAAAGGGATGTGATGTGCCAGTATTTAAGGGAAAGGCGCGCTTTCCCATAGGGTACAAATAAAATGTAATTTCTTTTATGCCAACGTTTGAACTTTATGTAGAGTCTCATTCTTTATACATAAAGAGAGAAAAAAAAGCTAAGCAAATAAATTGACGTTATACAATAGAGTGTCAAAAGGCACAGAGTAAATATTGATGGTTCATGTAATAAAATTCTCTTTGACCTTTTCTTTCATTAAAATCTACAACGCAAATTTGAACGGAATTGATTGGCTTTTGCCTTAAAGCCATTTTGTCTCATTTTCAAGTATTATACGTCTCGTAATAATACATCGAGGAATTTACGTCTACCAGCGCCTTTCGGCGCGTGATATATTTGTCATGCACAGTTGTAAGACGCATTCAAGAGAATTTGGTCATATTTTACGCACCACGAAATATTTTAATAAATTTTCGTTCAATCCATATTTGCAATAATTTTCAACTCGAACGAAATCAACAGTGATGATAAATCGTTATTGTGTATACACAGCAGAGTGGGGGAATTAATGGAAAAATTGAATTAAATTACTCATTTTGATGTAAACTTATGCAATATAAGCTCTGCAGTATATAACGTAAGTAATTTTACAAGTTGTAAAGATGGCCCATTTACCTACGAGCTCTTGTTCTGAGGTTTTGGTTCTTGTGAGTTACTGCGAAGGCATGGGATTTGCTACTGCTCGCTATTTTATGAACGCAGCACAAATTGTTGTTACACAACATGATAAGGATGAACTCATATTATATGATGACATCAAGCCAGGAAAAAGGAAATAATTATAGCGTTGCAACGTGGTGGAGATGTTGTCAGTTGTGGATGGCAATTGCATTTATGTTCACTCCTTGTGTATGTATAATTGTATAGTCATTGTGAAAAAGAAATCAACAGAAGTCATCTACGTTGGAACTAGAGTGAAAGTTTGTGTTCTTTCTGAAAGGCGAACATCTTAAACCTCACGAAGGTTTAAAAATTGGAGAGTTGTTTTCATGTACGTGTTTCTGCATAGATGATATTACCGATTGGCACAAAGGCTGAAAAGCAAATAGAGCCTAAGATTGTGCTATGATGAAACAATCATAGCATTTCTTGGCAATGTGCAAAATCTAGCATACGTTGCGTACGCGAACGGATAGCGAATAATTCCAACAGCCTTCACGGAGGCTCCTTTTAACCTTTCTCCATTGGATGTTGGCAGCCTTGTATCTAAAGAACCAAGCCGTTGAATAACACAGTAGTTGAGATAGGATACTCAATCAAACGATTATCTATTCTGGACGGAAGATCAGTCCCTCGTTCTCCAATTCATCATCAGCGAACAACTAAAAGTAAATTATAAAAAGAGGTGAACTATTTAAAAGTGTACAAGTTCTCAACCATTAGAAAATGTTGGTTTTTCATAAAATCGAGTTCATTCTTATTATTTACTTGGTTGACTAGACTAGGCAAATATTGCCTATACTTGGTGATTATTCTAAAGCACGTAGATTTGTATTTGAGATAAGCCAAGTAAGTACTGTTTAAAACGAATTTTGCGTGATCTTTTTGTTTGTCCAATGAATGCCGAGTTACAATCTTTACAGTTGATTTTATATATTCTCACGACTTATGTCTACTGGATCTTTTGGGTTATCTAGAAGCCTTTTAAAGTTGTGACCATTTGCAAATTTAATTTGGAAAAGATTTTAGACAGACCTCTTGCGTATCAATAATAATTCGGAAATTTATATTTCTTATTAGTTGAAACATTCTGCTGACGTGGTTACATTTGAATGTATTTTTTAAATTTATGTTCCCTTGTCAAGTTCATAACTAATAGGTGTGAAGATCAAGTGTATTTACTGACAAAAACCATTGGTACTAGTGATGGGTCTGAAAATCAAATTCGATATGTAGCGCAAATGAAGAAGTCTCTATTTCCAGAATAAAGGAATTTAGTGAACAATTCTATACATTCACTCTCTTAGATCCATAGTAAAGGAAGAATTCTACTTTTAGTTGTTGTTTAAAATGGGAAAACAAACGAAATGAAGCCCTTGCTCATACCTATGGTTTTACAATTAAATTGAAATGGAACCCTTACACGGCCTGTTGTGCACAGAGTGGTGTGATGTTCAAGGATGTTTACTCACTGTCGAAAAATAGAGATTTTGATATATACGCTCTACGCGAACGGTATGGGCGCGGATGTTTGCTCTCTACAAACAGAATCGTTCAAATATGCGTTTTTTACATTTTCCAGTAAGATAAATTAGCCACCATTACTATAAACCTAAAAAAGCAACTTAAATTACCTAATTAAAGTGAGTTACGACAAGTATTATTTACACCAGGTCATGAGGAGGAACTAACAATAACGATTCTAAATTTATGGACTTTACGATTCAGAATTATACCCGAAACCTACATTACTTACGTGTTAGCGATTTATATTTTCCATTAGAAAATGAGCAGAAATATCATCGATGTATAGAATTCTTTCAACATGATCGCAAGGGGAAAAAGGACTCATTTATTTACTGTCAGTATCTGTCATTCACATAGTTGCCGAGATACTTTTACCGCATGCGGTTACACAACACATCGAAAATATGGACGTAAGAGTAATGGGCGTCACCTCCCCATTTCAAAAATTTGAGTTTCGCAAAACAACTGTATTTAGCTGGTCTATGGAATAGATTCTCTCTCGTTTTATTACAAATTCTTGAAATTCAATGCCGAAAATCGATACCGCATTACTAACGCGAGCGCAAATAATGTTTTTGCATCAACCAATGAAAATGATTCATACGCATCCACGTATTTTGTAATTGTGTAACTTAGCCATTTGTCAAATTCATAAAATATGCTATCATAAATTTCGTATAAATGAATAGGAGCTTTTGTAAACCGCGTGCGACGGCTGTAGTTATCGTTTCGGTCGATTATGAAACATTTTTCAAATTTTTACACTTGCGTTTTGTATAAAACGGAGCACCTGAATTGATTTGATAAATGAATACGAGAGTTTCTCTTTCAAGATTTTCTAACAGAAATGGACGCAAATTGACAGGATTCCCATCGACGAAAACCTTCTTGAAAGAAAAACAAATGGCATCTCCTTGATAGTCATTTATTTTGAAAACCTTCAAAACCACCTGTGCAATTTATTGGAAAAATGTCTATTCAATGAAAGGGTGTGCTTTTGTATGTATTATATGTATAGAGGTATTCCAGTTACTTTTCATAACTTTGAAATTACGACGTGCTGGAAGCTCGTTGATCAATATTTAACTTTTAAAACTCGGTCGTTAGGTTTTGTAATTAGTGTACGTACTTTAATTATACACTCTTGGCAAGTGTAATTCATTACGGCTTTGACTTTTCGTTTTTATACTTGTACGTTTACAATATTAGATGTTGACCAGCAGAGTTTACGGTTCTGAAATTAGGTCACGTTGCTCGTCGCTTTACGACAGGGAGAGATTGTACTAGATGTCGTTTAATAATTTAATAATCAATAAGCCAAACTGCACAACGCCCTTATAAAAATTTTTTGTAAACTGTTGTAATGGCCCGGTAAAAGCACCTTAATTGGGAAAAATAAAATTAACGGAGAACCCACAGGAAACACAAATTGACACGGTTTTAATGGTCCCAGTGTACAAAATTTTCTATGGTATTGTTTCCTCGGTATGTTATATGGTTGTCTCGTATCACTTTTTTAGGTCTGCGATCTCCAACACAACAACTACCTAAGAGACCTAGATAGTGGAAGCTGGTATGTTTTTTTGGGTCCTGAACACGAGAGCACAATCCACTCACATTTCCATGTCAGGGCCATCGGGTGGGATGCCTTATCATCCAGTGCGAAGAGCCATTGCGGTATTCCGACTGGAGCTCTCACAAATTTGGCTCTTGCCCGCTACATCGAACTATCTTGTACGAATGATCCACGAGGATACATCATTGGAACGCCCACTTTCCTAGAATGGAGGTAGTAGAGCGTGAGCTTGATGATCTTGTGCTAGAACAACTGTTTCCTTAAGTGACTGATGCCAACCTCCCACCATATGGGAAACCGTCTAAGAGGTAATCCTGGAGGAGCAGGTCTCATCTGGTTTAAGGTACAAAACCCCTGCGCTAGCATAGACAATTTCCACATTGGAGCGGTGGTTCAGTTTCCAAAGGGGAGAAACTCCCGACACTTAAGTATTGTATGATGATCAACTTCAAAAATAATGCTGGCTTGGTTCGCTGATGAATTATAAGTACAGTAGTCTCGCTAATCCGGACCTCGCTCGTCCGGATATCCGGGTAATCCGGACGACTAAATGATTGGTGACAAGAGTTCCCTTCAGTCGTATCTACAGTGAAGGTACATGTATGTAGTACATAGATAAAATGATCTTAACCTTTAAGTAACAGGGCCCGTCAAGCCCGGATTAGCGAGACTACTTGTAGGTACTAAAACTGTTACGGTTACTGTGCCTACTTGGAAACGAGAGGGACTATAAGGCAGAACTGGTACTCTCTCCAGGAATCGTTGAGGCCTCAGATCAGGAAACCAACGATAAGGAACGTGATGAGCTTAAAGCCATTGTGTCCAAAATGAGGAAATTACGACAATGACATTTAAAATGGCGAATTGTGGCACCATTATTATGTAACTTTTTAGCTTTTACGTACGGTTTTAGAGATATCAACGAAAATTCGAAAAACGTGATTTTCCCAAACTGGACCTTTTATTATGGTCGCTTTCTAACTACCTATTTTACACGAAGTTTTGAAAAAAGTTACCGTCTACACTCTCCTCCTTGACTGGAAGAATGGTCTTTCAATTTAAAAACGAAACTGGGCAGTTTAATTAACAATTATATGGTTCAAATAAACCGAGACAAGATAAAATTTAACGACCCTTAAAAATAACCGAGAACTTTCTAAAAACGAAATTTCAGTAAAATAAAGTTACCGAAACGTACAAGACTTTACATACCATTACGAAGCGGACGAAGTCTTTTGTTGACTGAATAAGCGCAAACAAAAAGCAAAACACGGAATGGAATGTTACGGAACCGTGTTTTTTTTTGTTTTCGCACAAGAAGGAACGAGCAATAAAATAAAAGCTATATGTTTCCAACATTTTATTGTACGCCATATTTGTTTATTTTTTAAAAGTGTAACTGTTAATAGCAGATTTCATATAAAGATTGTTTAATTCTTCCATTTTATGTCTAATTTCAGCAAGATTATAGGTTATAAAAGCCGTATACGGACACGTGACGCGAATACTAATACAAGTAGCCTATGTAAACTTGTATGTAATAAACCGAAAACCTTATTGACATTACAAAAAGCCATTTTAAATGTATATTTTATTCGTTTTAATTACGGCAAAGGAAAGGTCGCCAACGTTCTTTGAGTAGGTACTTACATTATAGTCGTTTTGCGAACGTTATTTTCGCAGTTAAAATTTGCTGAGGTAAGATTTTTCAAGGGGAAATTAGTCTGTAGGAATAGGTAATGAGATGTAGGGTAAATGAGATAAAATTAATTAAAGAAAATCAAGGAGCACAGAAAAAAAGGAGATACTGGATGAAAAAATAGAGAGTATCGAAGAGGAAAGGAAGAAAAATGGCGGAGTTTGCTAGATACAGGCACAAAAAGAGTAAACGCACCTCAAAAAATGTTAGTGGTAAAGTGTCTCACTAGTAAGAAGAAGAGATTCAAATCTTAACAAGAAAAAAGTAAAATTGCGAGAGGATGAAGGGAAAACAAACAGAAATAGGCCACAAAAAGTTGAAGCTAACAATAAGTAACGAAGCTAATTCACCAACAAAATGTGAAAGATGTGCCGATGTACAGTAAGGCAACGGAAATGGACAAACAAATACTATATGGAAAATAGGTACACGAATACGAATACAATGAGCGCTGCACAGAAAAATGAATTGTGGGACAAAATATCCGAAGAAATAGAAGACACAGCGGGAAGAATACTAATAATAGGAGATCTAAATAGTAGAGTTGGTAGGAAAGAATTATGACAGCAAAAACTATTGGAGAACACGGCGAAGACTGATAGAGGTTTGTATCACTAACAACTTGATATGTACTCTGATCATTACCTATTAGCTACAAATACAGGTAGATAAAAAGAATGAAAAGAAGAAGGGGAGACAGCAGTGCAAGAGAGTAGATAAAGTCAGGTCATAGAAGTTATACGAATCGGAAGTAGCACACAAATATAAATAAAAGGTAGAAAAGGAGTTAGGCAAAAAATTAAAGAAATAAATAATAAAAGTAGAGATCAGACATGAAAAGACTTAGAAGTGCGCTAGAAACGTGTGAAACAATAAGAATAAAGAAACTGTAACGTACCATTGTCCTGAAAGAGAGAATAATTAGATTTTTGTTTTAATAAATTAATAGATTAAGATAGAAGTTACTGTTTATTTTTCGTTGTTTTGGTTAGTTTATTTTGATATATTATTTAAGGTTATGTTTATACTTTATAGTTCATATGGCCAGTGCCGTGCGTACTTTTCTTACCCCTGCATTTTTGTTATTATTAGTCATCTAAGAGCGCCTGCATTACCATTCACCCTCCATTGTCTTCAATCTTCTGCATGTAACGACTCATTATATCGTCCTCTTTCGCTTTATAATCATCTTCACAGATCATCAAGCATCTTCGCATTCGGCAGTAACATTTCTTCGCTGTACTACCTATGATGGTTTTTGTTTCGTACGTGACATCTGTTGTCGTATGTTCTAAGATGTTTCGCTCTTCTTTTTGATTTCCCGCTCTTATTCGGATTTCCGCTCTGCCGCAGTTTTCATCTCAATTTCTCCGAAATTTTGGCCTTGGGATTAGTTGGTTTTCTTTCCGGAAAAGCATACTTCTTCCGGATTTGAAAAAGATCTGTCGTGCGTGTCTGAAGGTGTTTACGTTTTGTTTACGACATCATCCAAAGATAATTGGGATTCAGCACCCCGAATTCTCGTCCGTTACGCTCAAGATTAGTTATATCTTCAGGGCAACCCTATATTTTGGGGATTTTGATAGGAGAGAATAGGACACCACTCAGGTTCTTTGTTCATCGCTTTTACAATCAATATATATATATTTCAAGGCATAAACCGTAAGTAATGCTTGCCATATTTTGTCCCCTATTGTTTTCCCTCAATTTTAGAGTAACCAACTTTCTACTGGTCTCCAATTGTGGAATCATCCAAACCTTTATATATATATATTGCCTCTTCTTTAAGGCCACCACAATCTTGTAAGTATTAGATCTATTGAGCTTTCTCGGTGTATGATTATTGTTTTCCTTTTTTTTAGGGCCTTTTTATTGTGTCTTCTTCGTTATCTTGGCCGTTTCTCGGTCTGTTCGTATGAGTATACATGTCACCAATTTAGCCATCTTCATTCTACTACTCGTCATACGTCGTGGATCCATCTATCGAGTCAACCCCTCATCAATCGTCAATCACCAGCATCATAACTTTAAGAATACACCCTCTGTTACTTATCCCATCCATTCAAAACAGGACATTCCCCATCCTCACCTCCATCCGGCCTCTGAGATCATCCCTGTCTTATTACTCACCAAAACAAAATCAACAAGCTACGTACCAACCAACAAAAATAAAAACCGGAACCAGAAATCTTCAGCAAACCGTAACTACCAATATTTATTTATATTTATTTTTAATTAAACAAAATAGCAACAAGGTTATTAATTTGATACATATCATAAGCATCATTTTCATCCTCAAGTTATGATAATTAATATATGGAGTGTAATGTGAGATCTCGCAATCTGCTTATCTATCGCCAGCATTTGTATATGTTATCACCATTCACATTTGTCACTTTCATATCATATTTACAAATACCATTCATACCTTATTACCCACATCATTACAATCTTTACAGAAGTTATTAGTCATTCACACCACCTTATACATTATATTAGTAGTTACTTTATATATTATATCATTGTTGATGCCTTTGGGCAATAAAACTAAAATCAGTATATCCTATGTGTTCATTCATTTACTTGGTGGTAACCCTAAACCTTCCTCGTACATCGGAGGGCTTTTTTCTAATTTTTGAAGTGCGGTCTAAAAGAAATTAGTGGCGCCCTATTTTTTTATCTCTATTGTTTTTTTTGGTAACTCACCCCTTCCTACCGTGAGCAGCTGGAGCCGCAGGTTTTTTTTGCCACTTTTTCCCTTCATCCTAAGTTTAACCCGTAACAAAACATAAAAAGCAAAACAGTGGAAGAAATGCAGGATGCAATTCAGACCGAAAAAACAAAAATGGGAACAATATCTTAAAAATAAAACACGTATGAACTATCAAGAATACGAGGAACAACGAGCTAAAGTGAAGGAAATGGTAAAATAAGCAAAGAAAAGGCGTGGATAGAATTTTATCGAAAAAATTGAAAAGAGAGAGCAGCGAACCAAGAACTGTTATTATAGAGAATTAAAGACGCTTAGGAAAGGAAAACAAAGTACCATAAGAAGAGGTACTAAACCCAAAAATAGTCAAAGATGAAGTAAGAGAGATGAAAAAGCATACACAGTATCAAACAAATGATGTAGATCACGTCATGATGTAGAGGAAGCAATAAATTTGCTAAAAAGAGGCTAAGCGACAGGAGACAATGTGATACAGATAATGGGTCTGTTCTTTTGTATGTGGAGATGCAGTATAGACCGGACGAGGGGAGCTTCAATTAATTAATGATTGTAGGTGTTGTAGGACGCACTTTGGAGATGGGCCCTGAATCACTGAATATCCTGATGAAGAATTTACTAGCGATTCATAAGAGTTGAGAAGGGAAAGGGAAGATGGGAATTATAGTATTAAAGGCACCCTTTAAGTGAACAAATGGAGAAATAACTAATGATAAGTAACAAAATATGGATTGGTAAGGCGCAGGTATATCCAGGACTAACCCAAAATTCTACCAGAGGGTAGCAGTTAGGCATATCTCTGTGCGCCTCATCTGCCTAATGATCATTGGTATCATTACTGAGATTTTGGTGAACTTAGTGGTCGTGACGAGACCCTTTTCCCAAATTCCAGAACAAAATGAAGGTGATTATGGCTAGATATTGAGGAACACAAAAGAGAGAGTGTAGAACGACGTATGGATGACCTTTCTCTATTTTGGCAAACAAAAATTTAAACATTGCCCATTTATTATACCGTGGTATCAATTTTTAATCCCTCCCCAAGGACCATAACACCGATTCCCTCTCTCTCTCTCTTGTTTAAACACTTCCGTGTTCGTTCTTTTAGAACTTTTATTGTCCCCTTTTCTGGAAAGTAATAATAAAAATAATCAAACTGACAAGAAAAGTTAAACTGTATAAATTGCGGCAGTCACGCAAACGCTTCGTTATCTGGAAAACATCTCTCGTATAAGCGTGCTCCAGGTGCACTTTTACTAATGTTTGCGAGAACTAATCTACTTTACAACGTATTTTTCATATATAAATTATTCATGCGTTCCATGCATAAAAATTGAACTCAAAAAGATAATTTCGTTAGAAATACAAAATATTCCGAGCAACGTTTTTACCCGAACACTCACAAGGGATGGATTAAATCCAGTTCTAAAACAGGATGGTTGGGGCGAGCCTATTAATTCCTATAACAAAAGGCGTATTCAAATATTCTGTACACAGTTAATGTACAAAATCACTTTTGAGAATTGCGTAAAAACAAGGGCAACGAAATGGGGTCGTAAAATCAAAATTGAAAAAAAAATCTCCTTCATAAAAGTGACAAATACGTCTGCGGATGACGTGATTAATTTGACAAAGTTTTTTTTATTACTTTTTGGTTAGGTAAGTTTCAATCAACGTCATCGATAATAAAATGACTTGAAACGAAATTAGTGAAACTTTCATAAAATTACCTGAAAAATGAATTAGTGGAATAGAACGTAATCAATTACGCTCGATCGAGTTACGTTCCCGTGTTACGTTGGGATCTACTAAGATAAGGGTTGTAAGTTGTGGTTCGTGATAAATTAAAGGTTATATTACGAGCGTGTATTTGACCAACTTATTTGTTACAAAATTGCTAATTAAGTTTAGTTCCTATTCTGTTCAAATTGTCTTCTCGTTATTGTTAGTATTTTAACGATCAAATATTTGCGATTGATGAGGACCTTATTTCACCTAGACAAGGAAAATGAATCGTATCATCTTTCCTGTAAATTATCCGTTACTATAACTGATTACGTCGCATAATAGTTTTGGCCCATTTCGAAGGACCATCTCACTGACATGTTACGGATTTTGGATGTGTACAGGGTGGTCGTATTTGGACTGTTTTGACAGGAAAAACCTATTTCTGAACTAGATAGAGGAAATCTGACTTACATGTCAAGAGGTCGATTTTTGAGAAACGGCCGATAAACAAAACCGCATCGCGATATCTTCAAAGCCAGCTGAGATATAGGGTGTTTTTCGAATTTTGGCTATTTTGAAAATTGCCGATAACTTGGTTATTTATGGAGATTTTCGATTAGGATAAAAACATTCTTAAGACACTTTTTCAAGACAAATCCAGTGGCGTACGCAGATTTTTTCTCCAGTTTTCCGTTCTTGCTATAATTAATACAACTTTTTTATTTCTTATGGCAATCATAGTCTACTATGCTCTCAAAAAAATGCTCGCGTTGAGCTCTTTCCATTGATGTATGGTTGTTGGTACCTGTCATAAAAATAAAAAAAAAAGTTATCGGCAATTTTCAAAATAGCCAAAATTCGAAAAACACCCTATATCTCAGCTGGCTTTGAAGATATCGCGATGCGGTTTTGTTTATCGGCCGTTTCTCAAAAATCGACCTCTTGACATGTAAGTCAGATTTCCTCTATCTAGTTCAGAAATAGGTTTTCCCCGTCAAAACAGTCCAAATATGACCACCCTGTACACACATTTATTTCGTATCTTTCTGGACCACGAATTAAATAAGACCAAAATCGGTCATCTGGCTGTTGGATAAAGTAGGTCATCTTCCATTTTACTTCAAACACCCACCACCCCCAAATCAGGCCGTTCCAAGATGCCGAACTTACCTTCGATATCTTAGAATGACGGATGTGAAAAAAAAACAATTTTGCATCTGGAAATGACTTGACCAAATCGGTCGCTAGCTCTTAGTCTATAACTTTCGACCAATTCTTTCGGTCTGTGTTTTTCGTACGATCCTTTGACTTTTTTTGAGACATAAGGTGCAACTTGCACGGGAGGTAATACCCAAAGACGAAATAAACCACCTTTATTCAATCAATTGTCTAAATGAATGTGGAAGTCAGAGAGGCCTCATCACACATTATTCACAATCATTATAACATTTTCCTCCCAAATGGTCATTCAACATAGGTGAATATTCCTACTAAATTTCATCCGGAAATTTCAACTCCTTGGTGTTGATAGAGGATGATGGTTGATGATCGTGAGAAGAGTTTTATTTCTTCTTTGAGAGGCAGTTAAAATTGAGATCTTTAGTTGTCGAGGTGCGTCTTTAAGGTTTTCAGTTGTTTTCTCTCATCAGAGAGTTTTAGACAGTTTCAAAATCTTAGTCGCACGCCTTCTTATCTTCAAAATTTCTTCTTTTTAATGGAGGCTCCAGTAAAGACTTCAATACGTTCAGTAACTTCCTTCTTGTTTAGTATTGGAAGATGGGCAAATGTTCACATCCACGTAGTTCTGATATTCAGGTCCTTTGTCCCAACCCAATGGTTAGGCTCGTCCAATTTCAAAGATATTAACAGGAGAATCGTGCGATATAGTTGCTAAGAATGTGGTGCGTCATCTCGCCTTCAACGTAGTATTAAAGTCTATAGGGCGTACAGTTGGGGCAACAAAAAATGGGACACTATGGTTTTACAAGTTCAATGGTCATATCTACTTTAAGTAGTAGTACCTTACTACTTAATTTAGTTATTGCTTAATCGCAAAGGTCAGATAATACTTAAAGTAGATATGACCATTGAACTTGTAAAACCATAGTGTCCCATTTTTTGTTGCCCCAACTGTACATTTGAGGAATGACTTATACAACATTTTTGGAAATGCTGGTTTGTAGTTTTCAAGGGTACAATAAACCGGAATGTATAAATTGATAATAATACTCACATTTTAAATCTGTCAGTCGCGCGATGTAATTTAACCGGGAAACATTTGTTGCTTTAATAGTATAATATTATCCTATAGAATCCAATTAGGTTCCTTAAATTTTAGTGATAAGTGCGTTAGTTCTAGTTGGATGTAAACGAACTTGAGGTGAGCATTTAAATCAAATATTTTACTCAAAATGGCTTTTGGTTGTCGCACCAAGTTTAGACCGTGAAGTTTTATTCAAATTTTGTATTTGTATAAAGATATCGGTTAGCATGCAGAGTAAACGTTTTACGGTTTATGGGAAAACTTTGTTTTCATCTCGATTTTTTGGGACAAAAACTCTGTTTCATTTTGATTTTGCTGGAAAAAATTACCGGTTCTAAATCATAGTCCAGCATTTCGAAACAATAGTATTGTAAAAACCTTTAACGCCGTTTCGTTGAAAAAGTGTTGGTTTCATTGTTTCGATTCGTAAAAACCAAATTTGACAGTGCTTAGACCAGTAATACTAGATAAATTTTGTTTTAATTACGAAGTTAATGGAAAAAGAGGATGGGCCTAGACTTTGAGCAAAAAATTACTTTGGAACTGCGTTCTCTACTTTGACTTATGGCCTTAACTTACTTGTTTTAGGTTTGAATCTTAGATACGCATCAGATCTCACATACTAAGTAACACCTTGAACGATGTATATGGCAAACAGTGAACTCTATGCGAAGCAACATGTCAAATCAAAAATAAAGTGCAGGTGGCTAAATGAGTGTAGGAATAGGATGTTGCTTTTATCAGTCGGCGAGTACTTTTGAAACTCAATGGTCAATCCGTCTTCTGCGTTGGCAAATTCGATGCCTTTCTTCCTCGTGAGCTAGTTAACAACAATGGTATTGTTTCAGTTTGTCAGTTTTCATTTGTTAGGATGTTCTCTTTTGGCATAGTTGACGACAGTCCTGCCTTGGTATGTAAAGTCGGATTCACCGGTTTTTAGGTATGACTCATCGCTACAAATCGTATGCATCAATGCAGACGCTCCGTATGTCGTAACTAATAAATAATTCCTACTGTCAATTTTTGTGTAATCTGTCACTTCAGTTCGATCAGCTGTTTCAACGCACGGACATACGTATCATTGCTTGCACATAAAGTAAACGGAACGACATACGTTTCTCAATTGCATTTTACTGATACTTTTATTTACAGAAACAGAAAACTATGTCACGTCGATTATATCATACTTTACTGCAATGAGTCATACCTAAAACCCGGTGAATCCGACTATACTTATTTCTGTGGCGGAAACGCTCAGAAAACTTGATATCATGTTCTTGACGATTCTTCTGCTTCCTAGAATTTCTTGTGAAAAGACATTCGCTGAAAAACGGTCTCATGATCGACATCATCAAGTTTTTTTTTGGTTTTATTAGATTTGTGATCACATCTCACAGCAAAATTTCAGTAGATAACCAAAACAGTTTTCTCTAGCTTTTCTCTCGATACGACTAGACTGGGAGAAGATAAAACCGAATAGAATCGTGTATTACACAGACGGCTCCAAAACCACTAATGGCCCTGGTTCTCGATTATACGGAAGCAATAGACAAAGCCGCAGAGCTTCTGTGAGTCTGGGATAAAATGCGCCTGTGTCAACTCGAGAGATATATAATCTTCACAGCGGCTGCTCAGTTATTAAAAGCGAACCTCGTAAAAATGAAAATCTTTATAGTTATAGACAGCAAAGCGGCGATTGCAGCTCAATATGTTCTTATGTGGTAAATTCAGGGTTACGAGCTTTCGGGAGCTGCAAACGAGAAACCACTCATAGGACCTGACCCGTCCTGTGGGATTGCATATAACATAGCCAAAAAGGACATTCGAGCACTGAAGACATTGCTCGAAAATTGCTGGACAGACCCATATTTCAATATCTTCCTGGAGAACCCAAACGCTGATTTAGCAGCGTCTACCTTAAAATGAAGCAGAACCATGATAAAACTTGTAACGGATATGGTCACAGGCCACTTCCCTTTGAATTCACACGTTCACATAAACATCCCTTAAGCAGGGGTTGTGACGAAACTCCACGCAACGTTATCGCGTACCTATACAAGAGGAAGTAACGAAGATTTACTCCAATAAAATCTTGGACTTTATTAAAGATTCAGGAATCCTTTGAAGAGTGGTAATCACTAATAGATCGCAGTATGGGAACTATTCGGAATCACCCCTCCCGGGGAGTGAATAATAATAATGATAAAACTGACCGTCCGCTCGTACAGAATTCGTGCTGTTGGTGTACAACGTACACTCTTCGTTTTCTGCATTTTCGTTAATGAAAGGAAACCTTAATAAGAAACTACGAAATTTACGAAGATTCTTTCATGTAATAGTTAATTGTTTGAAATTTGAAAAGGGCACGAATAATTGATGATTAAAGCAGCCCAAATTTAAAATGAGAGCAGATACGCTAGAGGCAAGTCTTGTTCGTCGAACAATAAACACGAGTATATGATGCATTATTGTCGAAAATGCCTGTACCATTCATAATCGATACCCATGTAACCTACTTTCCGAAAAATGTAGTGAGCAACGTTTTTCTAATGTCGGAAAATTCAGAAAATTTATTAGGTATATGGAAAAATGTCGGTAGAGGCGCGTCGTAATTGTCGAACATTCCAACGTTCGCTATCCATTCCATTTTATTGGTTACATATAACAGTTTTAAGGACAGCTGCCGTCAGTTTCAAACTGAGCGCAGAAACGATTTATTATTTCCGTAATTTGAGTGAAGGGAAACGCCATCTATTGACAAAAGGGGAATAATTAAGTAAAAGAAAATAATTTCCAGGCAGTGTATTAAAGAAAAGCCGCAAGAATACTAAATGAAACATTTGGAGAGGAAATTAAGAAAAGCTAATGGTAACTAACAGGTTTAGAATGTATAGTTGAGTGAAAAAGGGGGGACGACGCGAGTTCAAGAACGTCAATGACTAATTGAAAATTATTTCCCTTTTCATTAGTATTCATCCGAAGTGTCCGTAAAGAACATTTTCCGTATGTAGATCTTTAATGAAATGTTGATTTCACCCTCCCCTCCAACGTGTGGTTATGGAAAGTTGGCATTTTGAGTTTATTTAAAGGCATTTCTGAAATCCTAAAATCTTTGTGGTATTTCAATATTAGTTATGTACGTTGTTACGCAAGACATTTCTCAATTTAGACGGTAGCAAATTTCAACGTTAGCTCTAGTATTCTCCAAAGCCCAATAATTCTATGAATGTCTTGTACTTCTACCATTAACTCTTAGCTGGAGATTTGTACGCCTTTGGGCTAAATTCCTCAACACGAAAAATTTATATGTAACATAACTGTTTTGGTATGAAATTCACTAATAAATTGATGTTGCACACTTGCATCAAGTTGGCAATAGTTTCAGCACTGAAATGTAGAAAATTTTTAAATCTGAAGTAATTAACGTTGATATAAATAATATAATGGAGGTAGGAAGAGGAGTGAAAAATAAGGGTTTTACATTTTTATAATTTGCAAAAAGTAATGCGAACATTTACTGACAAACAAAATATAGAATTGTAACCCCTTCTCATTTTTAATTAGAAATACGATGTTAAAATACTGTCATCGAATTACGGGAGTCGTAGAAGGAATTTTTTTAATTTTTTTATCGCTACGTAAAATAATCCAGTGTCAGTCATATAAGGGGAAACAAAAATCGCTGTTTAGTAGTTATATAACTTTTTAGGAAGAAAATATCCTCATTAAACCACTTAAATAACAGTAAACTCTCATCTTTGGACTAAATGTCTTCATATTCTATGAGCGGATGTAAAAGTTATCGTGCATTATAAATATTTATTTTTTTGATCGACTACGTTAAAATGATCCATTTTCAGTTAAATGAGGGTAAATGAAAATAATAATAATAATAATAATAATTTTATTGGTCCTGTGGATCATTATATGATATAGGATATGTCAAAACCCAAGTGATGAACAAAATAACTTAAAGTAAAGTAAATAAAAATAAAAAAAAAAAATAAAAAAATAAATTGAACAAACCAAATCAAAAAGTACTGTTTAAGTATTCCTCTACGCTATAAAAAGCATTAAACAACAATATATCTTTTACGCAAGTTATAAATTGACGTGCCGAGTAAGATTTTATATTTAACGGAAGTTTGTTGTAAACTGTAGCTCCGATGTAATATGGATTAGACTTATAGGCCACAAGACAATATAACCCTCTTACCGTTTAGTAGTTACATATTTTCTATTTTTTATTTTTTATTCTGTAAGCGAATTGCGAGGAGATGTTAAAGTTATCGTGCATTAAAAATATTTATTTCTTTTTTGATCGATTACGTTAAAATGATACATTCTCAGTAATATGAGGGTAAATAAAAATGTAATCCACTCATGGTTTCGTAGTTACATAATTTCTACCTGGATCAAGGGAAACGTCCAGACGGTTGAGCGTATCACATCACAACTCACTATTCATAGGGTGGATTGAAAGATTAGTACACTGTAAGCAGTGCACCTTGTGAGAGGGGCCTTTAACAAATCCAATCTTCGAAGAAATGCAAGCTGACCTACTGAATTATGCGTGGACTAGGGTGGAGTGTGCAGGTACTGAAACTGTAATCAGCACCCACGAGAAAACATTAAGGTGCACAGTAAACGGGGAGGTTTTGCATATCTTCCCCTATCATATTCCCCAGTTTTCAGCCCCAGTCGCCATCTGCTATTCTAGAAACGCGAAGGGTGTTCCATTTGTATTTTTACAATCTTTGTCCACGAAATAATATTCGGTAACAGGAAGTAGATCCATGAATCTATACTTCCCAATTCTTCCCAATACCTGGGAACGTTGCCCATGATTCCAGGGTCAACATGATACAATGTTATGCTTCAGCGACTGGCAATCTGTTACTGTTTTTGTGACCTCTCCATATGTTAATTTTTTTAAAGTGAAGTAATTGTGGCTTACGCCTTCTCTCTTTGGTGGCGTGTAGTATAACATTTGGGCGGTGACTGTTACAAAAACCAATTTCGTATAGTTGCCCACTAAGTTTAAGCCGGTCTATTAAGCGTGTTCATTTCAGACAAGGATTCTATTTTTCTGCAATAGTCTTTAAGTAGGCTGGTTGGTTTATTCTTGCCATATCAAAGTTGCTCAACTGGGTTTTCTTCTTTTCTAACACAATATAAATGCTGATCTCAGTTTATTAGCAAATTCTCATTATGTAATCAACGACTTTCTACGTCCTATATAGTCCAGTAAAATAAAGCATTTTGATATGCAAAAGGTGGGGTAGTTCTGTTTTTGATATGTTATTAGTGTTTGGGCCGGTAATGTAAAAACCAATTTTGCGAGCTTGACACACCACATCTCCTAAACGGTTGGTATTACAGAAAAAAACCCATTACAAATTTAAACTAGAATACATGTGCTACTGATTGAGTGCAAAACCAGCTCTGGAGCTCAAATAGTCACTGAGATAAATTATTTCAAAATAGCTCGATTTTTTCAAAAAGTTGGAAAATTGTGATTTTCCTTCGGTTTTCGTTTAATATCGCCTAAACTAAAATGTTTAGTGAAAACGTCGAATATTATAAATTAAACGTGAGAAAATTCAAACACAACAGGACGTCTATACGGCCAATAGTTCAAGTTATTATAAAGTATGGAGGTTTCGCTATAACTTGATGCAAAGCCTAGGGCTGACAGCTCAGTTCTACCAGCTGTTTTGAAACAAACTTCTGATACAAATACACACTGATGGCATTTAAAATAGTCAAAGATATGATATGAAACAACGCGGTCGCATTGCACTAATCAATGCGCGTGAAAGAGAAATGCATTTCTTTCTCCACTTATCTAGAGACGAACGCTTGATTTTCAGAATAATGGTTTGGAAGAAAACAAACACGGATTCCGGGATTACATTCTTCACATTGGCCAAAAAATTGTCAGGAGGCGTGTACTCAGATATATTGTACATCTGAGTGCGAATATCACCCAGTATCTTTATCTTGTCAGCGACAGCCTTCAACACGCGTAATTTTTCTTCTTGTGGAACTGATCTTTGGTTCTCATACCACGAATTAGTCAGAATTTTGTACCCCAAGTTTCTGAAACACAGTGCATTTTTGGTTGGCTGTTTCAGCAATCACAATGTCTTCATTTTTCTCGATTGGGTCCATAATAGACGTTTACAGTGCTCCAAATGGAGTGAAATAATTAAGGAATGGTAATAAGTCGCTAAACCTTCCCCATCGTTTTTCTGTTAAAGTTAAAATGGATTAAAGTTGCTTAACGTTGACACAAATTATTACGAAGGAATTAAGATTTAAATTTACGACATGTTTCGACTCAAAAGAGTCATCATCAGGCTAAAAAGAGATTACATAAGTATAAAAGTTATGTAATCTCTTTTTAGCCTGATGATGACTCTTTTGAGTCGAAACATGTCGTAAATTTAAATCTTAATTAACATTACCTAAACAACCGATAGCTATGTTCCAACTGGCTAATGAACAGTGGCGGTTTTACATGTGACGTAGTAGTACGCACGAAGTAACATTGGGCCCCCACCCTCACAACAATTTGTATACATAGCAAAACTTCGAATTTGAGTCACATACAAGCCCATCAGTTTTTTTTCTCTACCTCCGTTGCTTTTGAGAGGATCAAAATGAGAATCATTCAGACTAATATATTTTAAATAGCTTCATAAGATGAAAACGGCAAGTCTGAATTCTCAAAAAGCTTATGCAATACAATAAATACGGCGCATCTGCCTTTATTTATGGTTGGTACGAGTACAAACAACACCGCACGTAAACGAAGTGTAGGCCGGAAATTATGGCAATAAAAATTTCGTTCCATAATTGGAATGTTTCACATTATTGTTAACTTGCTGGAAAATAAAACTTGCATTTTGCAATTTTTTGAAATACGTTTTCAGCAATTTAAGAGGAATGTTTACGAAAATACAAATATTAGTGCCGTAACATCCGGGTCACATAGATCACAGGTCCGGGTTCCGCGGGGCTGATAGTTACCATGATAGTTACGCCCCTGATTCACAAACCCCCTTGTGTCGGCATAATTAAGTGCAAAGGTTATTTACTTAGAAAGGGATGAGGAAATGTTCAATCTGAAATAAACTTTTAAAATATATACCTATAATAATTAATAATATTAAAACTTTAGATTTGTCCGGGCCATACGCACGTCTGGGCCCTACGCACGTGCGTAATGTATAAACCGGCGCTGCTAATGAAACAGACGCAAGGCATAGAGGTGAAGGAAGGAAAAGCGTGTGATTTTTCGCGAGGATCGCTGCTTTTGTGTATCATGTTACGTCTCTCTTAAGTCAAAATAAAGCCAAAGAGTATCATAAAACCTCATCCATAAAACACCTCTACACAGCATAGCCATTAAATAACTGTTGAATATCTTGAACTGTCGGTGGTAGAGACGTTCTGTTGTACTTGACTTGTTGCAAATTTACTCACCTTTACTTTAACTATATGGCGTTTTCTCTAAACATCTTAGTTTAGGAAATATTCAATGAAAACACAAATTTTCCAACTTTTTTTGAAAACAAACGTGATGTTTGAAACACTTTATCTCAGTGACTATTTGAGATATAGATCTCAAACTGTAACAAATGTAATCTAGTTTAAATTTGTACTGAATATTATTTCTGTAAAACCAACCGTTTGGGTGATATTTTGAAAAAACAAAGAAAAGGTCGAAAATTTTGATGTTTTTTCGACACCAGGTGGCGCGCGGTGGCGCTCCAAGGTCGCAAACTTGGATTTTACATTACAGCTCCAACAACAATAATATACCAAACAATCAGAACTACCCGACCTTTTGCACAGCAAACCCCTTTTTTTCGACAGATTTACTACACTAATAAGGACATAAATATTATTCCTTCAAAGAGTTTGTTTAAAATTAGTCTTCGGCGTTTAAAATTAACACGATATTTACTAGACATCATACAGGAATTGTTATCTTTGTATGTATGAACATAATCCCCCATTTATTTATTGCCAAAAATCTCCGAAACCGAAAATTTACTGTTGCGTATTAACCTTTGGTTTCATTTATTTTATCTAATTTTTAATAACTCACTAAATCATTTCTGTGAAAAGCTTTAGTTGTTATACGGAGAAAAATGTTTTATGTTCTTTTTAAAATTGCTTTACGTTGATAAGTCAAATTTCAAAATAATTCATACGCAAAACAAAAGAATCCAAATTTAATTTATATTCATCTGATCTGAAAAATGAAAGCTCCGAATCTCCCTTTAAATTTAAAATTGTGTCAATTACAAACGCCTGGCTAAATGCAAATAAGCTCTGCTTAAAATTCGTAAAGGGTAAAACATCGATACAAAATGTAGATGGGAATAAAAGAATAACGATTTTCACGTATTTACAATTTGTAGCCCTTTAGGCACACAATTCAAGTAATAACCTCTATCCGATGGTGCTCGCAAGATATCGTACTTTCCATTAAGATTCCCCCAATTCGTATGTATGTAAATATCCATGCCTCCATTGTTGTTAATAATGTAAATGTTTGATCAGGAATCGTTTATGCTGGAAAAGCTTCCATTCTTCCGTTTCATTTTTTGCTCGTAATTAATATCGATTAGGCGTTTGCTGATGACTTTTGTCATCAACGACCATATAAATTACGAATACTTGACACTTTATCGACGACTTTTTATCTTAATAACTCTTGTAAATGGCCGAAACAAAAAAGTGAAGTAACGATCGAATTTATACTGGGTGTTCGATACGACCCACTTACCTTACTTAACCGAAATCTAGCCACGATTAAGTACAAAGTTGTCTAGAGGAGAACTTTGAAACAAGGTTGAAATACTCTGTTTAAAGCTTTTGGCTTAATTCCAGGTGCCGCTTCCGTATACAAAGCTTTACAAGTATAAATTAAGCCCGGTATTAAAAACTTAAGATTTCTCTTGTATGAAGGAAATTTATAGGCCCATTATGTACTTTTTGTATCGCACGACGTTTTTTAATTAATCGGGGAAATGCTTGCTAAATAAAAGTTTCAATCCTGAACGAAGAATCAGAAAATTTGACGTACTACAATCGTATTTTTGGTGTTGGTGAAAATGCTTCGCACAGTGGTGCGGTAAATATTCATAAAAACGCATCGAATTTGCCTGTGTGGCCAAAAGTAAGTGAGAAACGTTATGCGACATATTCAACAAAATTTTCCCAAGGGGGGGGGGGGGGGGGGACACTTGTGAATATTTTTCAAAAAACATATTAGTATGTATAACGAAAATTTAATACCATTGCAACCACGATACTACACCGTTGTTTGTGAAACACCATACCATTAGTTGTTTACCACTACATAGACATCACCATCCACACTAATTTATATTAGTGCATTTGTTCTTGTTTCTAGAACAAATTTGATCGAACAAAAAACGATATTCTAAAAGGTGCGCCATCTGTTGCGATAGCATTTGAAACTTGAATAGTTCCGCCATTTATTGACGTATTGACATATACAGTGGCTTGTTCGACGCGTCAGTTCAGTCTATTTTGTGCCATGAATCAACTAACACCGATACAACGAGCAGAAATCGTCAAATTGCATTGTCAAAACGCAACGTGCCTACAAACTTTTATATCCGCGTGAAACACGGCGTTCACACACCACAATTCGCAATTTGGGTGCAAAAATTTATGGCCAAAACAGGACGGTGCCACAGCACACACTAGCCGCGATTCAATGACGCTACTCTGCACGATGTTCGACCGACGCGTCATATCGAAAAACGGCGATTTCGACTGGCCGCCGGACTTCTTTTTGTGGGGGTATTTGAAGAGCAAAGTTTACATCGACAAGCCACAGACCATAGCTCAGCTCAAAGCCAATATTTGCCGGGAAATATCCTTATTGCCACCGAGACGCTGGAAAATGTGATGCAAAATGCACGAAAACGGGCATCTTTTTACATCAAAAATAAAGGCGCTCATTTGTTGGATATTATATTCAAAACCTGATGTAAATAAAATAGAAAGGAACAAAGTTTGTGTAAAAAAAAATAAAAAAAGTTGTCCACATCAAAAGTTATTCAAGTTTCAAATGCTATCGCAACAGATGGCGCACATTAATTCAGAAAGTGTCTTTTATTGTAGTCGTTCTTTATCTAATTTGTTTGGTTAACTTAACATTTTTTTTAACACTCGGTATAACTATCTTCACGTTAGCATTTCACGATAGCTACACGAATTGGCTTTAGATCGCGTAACATCTCTTCATTTCTGAGATACGAGTTATTCTTTGAAAAGTCCGAAAATGTTCAAGCTGATAACGCCTATTTAGAATGTTCGTCCAAGACTCAATACACAGACATGTTTCTTTCGTTGAAATTTTAAACTCTTTTTTTTACGAAAAATTTTTCTGAATTTTATTGAAATCCATTTTCTTCCGAAAAAAGTTCAAGGAAACATCGATTAATGTGCAAAAAGGAGACGAAATCCCCCTATAACTGTCTCACTTATACCATACATACAGGGTTGCCCACTCGCCCTTCGTTCTTCGATGATACCTTTAATATTAATTTTAGGACAAAAGGTCAAGAGACATTTCTTATTCCGATGTTCCTTGTTTACAACCTAAAAATATTTTCAGACCCGCACTGCTCTCGGTTTCGTCTGTACAGGATCGTACTCGATTATTTTAAATGGAACACCCTATAGATTTTTATATTTTTGAAATCCAGTAATTCAATATTCAATATTCAAACAAAGGTTATTATCTCGGAAACGATTACCTTTAGATATAGGACATCCAATATAGGACTCCAATTTTGTTGCTCTGCTACCAATGATTGAATAGTTATGATTTTTTACTGATTGTTGATTTCGCCGACTATTTTTAAAAAAACATTTATTTTCTCCTAAACGAGTTGACTTAAGTAGGTGAAAAGTCAAACAAACTTGGTCTAGAATCGAATATGGATTTCAAAAATATAAAAATCTATATTTAAAATAATCGAGTACGATCCTATACAGACGAAACCGAGAGCAGTGCGGGCCTGAAAATATTTTTAGGTTGTAAACAAGGAACATCTGAATAAGAAATGTCTTATGAGACCTTTTGCCCTAAAATTAATATTAAAGGTACTATCGAAGAACGAAGGGCAAGTAGGGAACCCTGTATAGGTACCTATGCATAATCAGTTTGTATTCTAGTAAAAATTAATCTAAAACGTTGTCTCATGCGATTGTAGTACCTACATAGTAAAACTGGAACATGAAGATCGTCTGTAATGCATAATAAAATGTTGTCTAAACTATATTTTAAATGGACACCCTGTATATTGTGCTATATTTATTTTTGGAAAAAGTGTTAATACGAGGGAAGTCTCGTGGCAACTTCGCGGGAGGTTAAGTTATGGTAAAAAATACCACCCACAGAAAAGCCCCGATCTAATTTTGTATTACAAGCCTGTAGAAAAAATTGGGATCAAGAACTGTAAACATGAATGGCGTACACTTAGCAAAAATTAATTTTTTTAATAATATTTCCAAAAACTGTTTGAATATCGAAAAATTATATCGAACATTATTCCTCACTTTTGCTTTTATCTCCACTACGCTATGTAAATTCAATTCAAAAAACTTTCAAAATGGTCCAGATCAATTGTAATTTCGATTTATCAGGGGTTCAATGTATTGGGCGGTTAAACCTCGGGTTGTTCAATGTCAACGTTGAACAACTGTGAATAAATTGCTGGTGGTCCGATTCGGCGTTTAAATTAGATTGGGTTTTAATTAACGCGGTGCAACTAATAACTTAGCGTTCCAGTGTTTTCACACCATACGCGCTTCAGTTACGATGCAACTAATGCAATCAGCATTCCACAGTGTACGCTATTCACTCGAAGACCCTCCTTTGAACTTGAGTCCGTTAAACTCGCAATGGAAATGTGTTAACTTTAAGGTTATTGAACTTGAGAGCGTTGAACTGTAGCTTTTGAACAGAACACGGTGCTGTTGAACTTGGAATGGTTGAATTTGAAGTTGAACGTGGAAGTGAAGTTGAGATCTGAACCCATCTCCTTTGAGTTTATAAAGTCCTCCATGTTAGCTTATATTATAAGTAAAGGTAATAGTCAACTATTAAGCTATTAGCTAATGCTTAGAAAAAAGTCTCACAACTGTAGTGAATGTTCAACAATTAGGTACATTTTGCATTATTTCGTTAAACTAAAACATTGTTTTCATTGAATGTACGGTATTTACTAAAATTGTTGAAAATCTCCATCCAGTTTGGCTCATTGCACATCTAATATACTATAGTTAACATAACTGAAGCGGTGGTGTTGCGCTTAAGAACTTTAGCCATGAATCCGGAATTAACAACTACTTGCGGTTTTAAGACAAGATTAGTTGACTTCACGTAAATTAATGATCCAAACTCTCTCGCCAAAAGTAAAATCTCAACGTTTAAAATTAGTACAGAGAAAAACACTAAATATTGGCGTGGTTTTTTAATTCGAGCCAAACGTAAATTTCAACTTCTCGACTTCTTAAGTAAAGATCACAAATCTCCCATTTCCTAAAGCTCACGCGACACAATGTAAAATCTCCCTCATCGTCCTCCTAATTGCCAAATATTCAATAATGGCATCCGATTAAATCTAGCGACGAATTCGCATTAATCGCCACTCCGCTCCGCTTACACTTATTCTTGTTTTTTTTTTTCAGATTTCCGTTGGGGAGTTCCTTTCCCTTTCACAAATCCATTAAGGTAAGTTCTTAGTTTCTATATTACGGCTGTAGAGCCGGTATTTGGCTATTATTTACTTTTAACTGTTTGCTTAAACGATATCCCTTTTTGCTGATAGCGTTTCTCTGACTTTTAGTAAGCTTTCAACTTTATATATCGCTTTAAGTTTTCTAAGTTCTTTGTTCTTGTTTTGTAAGCCAATTTAGCCACATCTTTTGTTTTCGGTCACTTTAAACGTAATTGCATATTAGATTTTTGTGGGTTTCTCTATTTCTTCGTACAAGAATTGAAATTGGGAACAAACTTTCTAAAAGTAAGAAGTTTTAGAAGGTAGGTATAAGAATTTTATACGTAAAACGTAGCAAAAATTCGAAACCACCGAAGCGCCGTTTATGTTTCATAGCGGTGTCATGTTTAGGGCTAACGATTAAATTACTTTTAGGGCCTAATTTGCTATCATCACATACTTAATAACGTGTAAATATGTAAAATTAATTAAATCTAACTTGAAAGCCGCTCGTGGCCGCCTCTTTTCATGAATATTTAATTAACGTAAATTGCTTTAAACACAGAACTAGAAGAAATTAGAAGTTATTTTTTAATTTAATAATTTTATGTTTGTGTGTTACGACAGGGAATGTAAGTGAAAATCTCGTAATGCGACGATTATTGTCAATTATTTGCCTTCTCTTGCTTCTGCACTACTAAAAGCCAAAATTCTAGTTTGCTAGAGAATAATTTAATAACCAAAATCGTGTTTGAACTATTCTGTGTTTAAATAGCGCTCGGAGCCGTTTTAACCCTTTAACGGCTAGCGTACCCATATGGTAACACCGACAGGCGCACGTATTTTCACTTCCTACACTTTGTTTACTCCGAATAAGAACTGCATTCTTGCAGTTTATTGCGTGCAAGTGGTCCATAGTGTGAAGTGATATTGTTGCAAAGTAATCAGAAACCATAGAAATCTATTATCAGTGTGTTGTTTTAGGACAAATTTTTAGCTCTAGAAAATCATGGACATAAGATTTGTGTAAGCATCTTATTTTTTGTATGAGTAATTTTCTCCGTGGGCTACTTCTAAATTCCGTAGAATATACTCTAATCTTCATGTATTTGTTTTCAAATTAGTTGTTCCTCTTATAGTTTCCCGGTAAATCGCCCTTATTTTTTACTGTTACCGTACGGTAACGCTAGCGTAATGTGATATCAAAAATGGCAATTTCCTGTACAGGCGAGGACATACACTAGAATAAGCACTGATTTGGACCCAGATGAAATCTTCATAGAGCCACCTGCTGCGGAAAATGTTTTGACGGACGAAGACTCTGGGGATGAAGAAGAAGGTGGTTTGCTAGACAACCTGAGCAGAAGGCAACTTACAGCACTGGCTGAAGTTCGTTTCGTTGATGGTGAGGATGGTGAAAATGCAGCTGCAGGTCGACCAGGGAAAGACGACATTACGTAGGTTGACGGAGATGTGATGCCTAGAGCAAACGTATTTCCGGTTAGGAACTATGATGAATTCAAAAACCTAACCCCTCGTGAGTTGTTCGAAAAGTTCATTGATGACGAAATAATTTCATTCCTCGTTGAAGAATCGAGATTATATGCATTATTTTGCAATCAGCCCGACCCAAAAATTACTCCTGATGAAATGCGATGTGCTATAGGCATTCTGATTCTCAGTGGTTACAATACACTGCCAGGCAGAGATTTCTACTGGGATTCGAAAAATGATTTAGGAAATATCATGGTCATAAGTTCAATGAGGAGGGATAAATTTAGGCATATAAGAAATCGTCCAAAGTGTTCTGGCCATGTTCGGAAAACCCAGCGGAAAACCACTATGCGGTGCTGGGAGGCCATCCACATGTAGGAGTAGGAGCAGCGTTAGTGTCAACAGAGTGTCTGACGATGTGCGCTATGATGAAAAAACCACCTTCTGGTCCATACTGAAGGTAAAAAGAGACGCAGATGTGCTGGGGAGGGTTGTTCATCAAGTGTCCCAAGCATGTGTATAAAATGTGGCGTTGGGTAATGCATAGAATGTAATCTCATATTCCATACCAAATAAAAGATTGATTTTTGAGAATCTCATATCTTTGACCCTTCATCTCGCTAGCGTTACCATATGGTAACGCTGGTTTTTTGTAAATAAAAATTATATTACTATGAAATTTGAATTTTTTTTGCCTGAATAATAAACATTGAACACATACAATTCCCATATGCAATTGCACTTGACAAAAAAAAATTTCGCCGTTAATGGGTTAATTAAAATTTGATCTTTGCTTATAATACTTCGTCAAGAAAAGTGCACAAATTCGAAAAATCCTCCTATTTGGCCTCGTGCCAGATGTTTCAGATGTTATGTGGACTGTTGATACTGATGCTCAGTTTGTGAAATTAAGGTACTCAATGGTTTAGAACGGTCAAATTTTAGATTTACTTTCAAGAATTTCATCACCGTTCTCCGTAAAAGATCTTCAGGCGGTCGTACAAACCTCTTATTCTACTTTACTCATTCATTCGGCAACAAATGTTGAAAATTACACCAGAAATTTGGATTGGGCACTCTCTTAAGGGCAATTCAAATACAGTTAAGTTATTCATTAATTAGTTAAAAAATGGTGTACATTACGTTCATTCTATCTACTATTTTTTGTGCGCTTCCAAAGGTGTTAAAGTATACTAAATTATTCATCAATTTTGGTACAAATTACGAGTATGATATACTTAAATTATTTACTAATTTAATAACAAAATACTATAAATTACACTCATGTCAATTATTTTACGAATAAAATGGAATTAATTTCCTCCAAACTTACTTTGTGGAACTCAATAATTCATTGTAATAATAATAGACATATGTAATATGTAATAAAAAATACTCTAAATTGCATAACATGTCGCACATTATTTTGAGTGCTCCCAATAATTATTACAATACATAAAATTATTCACTAATTTAATGACAAATTCTGTAAATTACGTTCATTATAATTACTCCTGTGTGTGTGTCTCTAAAGACGATTAAAGTGCTTTAAATTAGTCACTAATTAATTAGTAACAAATTTTGTCAATTACGCTTATGTCGCCAAATATTTTTATCAGTGCTTCCAACGACACTTAATTTATTCATTGAGGTAATATCCTGTAAGTTACGTTCACGCTGTCAACTATTTTGATCACTACTCTAAAAACAAGTAAAATACCCTAAATTATTCATTGATGCTTCAACAAATTGACTAAATTAATCATTAATTTAGTAGAGTATCCGTTAATTACGACCATGATGTTGCAAAACTATTTTGCGCGCCTCCACAAACAATTAAAATATACTAAATTATTTACTAATTCTTTAACCAATATTGTGCTGCCAATTGCTTCAATCGTTATTGTACGTACCACCAAAGACGAGTTCAATTCTGGTAAATTAAAGGACAATTAAAATTGACTACATATATTATTCACTAATTTAGAAACAATCTCTCTAAATTGCGTTTATGCTACCAAATATTTCATCGTTACTATGCGTACCTCGAAATATGATTAAAATACACTTAAATTATTCATGATGTAATAAATCCTGTAAATTATATGCTCATGCTGCCAAGTATTTCGAGCGCTCCTAACCATAATTAAAATACTTTTAATTTTTTGGTTAATTCTTTAATAAATTTGTACAATATATTTTAAATACCTATTGATTTAGTAAAAGTCCTGTAAATTATATTCATGCCCCCAATTATTTTGCATATTTTCAAAGATTACGCTCACGCTATCAACTATTTTGATCGTTACTGTATCTCCAAAGGGGATTAGAGTAGAGTACTAAACATTAATTTAATAAACAAATCCTGTAAATTGCGGTACCAACTAATTTTCTGATGATATTCTAAATTATTCGGTAATTTAGTTACAGATCTAAATTGCGTTCATACCTCAACTGTTTTTATTATTACCGTGCGTTCCTTTAAAAATGCACTTAAATTATATTCAGTAATTTAATGAAAAATCCTGTACATTACGTTCATGTTGCCAATTATTTCGATAACTACTGTGCGTGACTTTAAAACTAAACAAAAATGTACTAAATTATTCACTAATTTAGTAACAATCCTGCAAATTACGTGTACTCCCCGTCAACTATTTTGGCCATTAGTATGCGCGCGTCTAAATAATAAAAATACAATAAATTTTTTATTAATTCCGTAACAAATACTGTTATATCGCCTACTATTTTCTTTATCACGGGATCTGCTCCCAAAATTCATTCAATACACTTAAATTGCTCATTGATTTAGTACACATTCTTGTAAATTATATACATGGCTCCACACAATTAAAATAGGTACACTAAATTATTTTCTAACTTGCGAACAAATTCTGTAAATTATGCTCACCCGCCAACTATTTTGAGTGCTCCTAAAGGCCATTAAAATGTACTAAATTTCTCAGTAATTTAATAACAAATTCTGTAAACTGCGTTTATGCTATCCATCATTTCATAACTACTGTGCGTACCTTCAAATGCGATTATAATTATAACTCAATTGTTTAGTAATCCTCGTTGCCCCAATTATTTAGTGGTCCTCCAAATGCGCTTAAATTATTTATCCATTTAGCAAAAAATCCTGTAAAGTATGTTTATGCTGCCAAGCATTTTGATCATTACGAGTTGAATGCAATAGTTTATTTAACAATCCAATAACAAATTATTGGCATGCCGCCAAATATTTTGCGCACTCTTAACCATAATTAAAATTTTTTAATAAATTTGTAACTGACACCTTGATCATATTCATTACCGTTTGTGCCCTCTAAATAGTGGAAAACACCTATTCGAAATCTTGTATGTACCTAATTGCATTCATGTCATCAAATATTTTGATCAGTACTGTATATACGTCCAAAGACCTGTAAAATACAATAAATTTTTCATTCTCTGTAATAAATCCTGTAAATTACTGTTATATCACCTACCATTTCCGTAAGGATCATTAAAATATATTTAGTCCTAATTTCTGACTCCTATCAATAATTAAAATATTCTAAATCATTCGGTAATGTAATAATAGATTTTCAATTGTGCTCATTATCCAACTGTTTTTATCATTGCTGTTTTCTCTTTCAGAGGTAATTGAAATACACTTAATGGGCATTAGAAGGCCGGCCATAACTCAGAAACTATTTGAGATTAAGCAGTGAAATAAAAAATCTTATAATAAATGTGGCCAAGAGAAAATGTGTGGAAATTATTTTCAATTTCCTACCATTGCCGATAGAGAGCGTTTCACTGATAATTATGTCAATAGCTCTTATAGTACCCGAAGATATAGTCAAAAACGTGGTAATACAACAGGCAATTTGAGGTGTAAACAAATCGTACGCTTAAAATAAATAAAGTGGGCTATGAAAACTTTAATTTCTTTCAAAATTTCAGTGGTCCTGCAACAGTTGCATTTTTCATGCATTCAAAATATGCTGCAATACTTCGTCATTGAAAATTAGCATTTTTGCTTATAATACAACAACCTAAATACACTTAATGTCACTTTGTTATCTACAGCTTTGACATAAACTTTTCATTTTAAGCGTTTTCATTTGTTTATACTTCAAATTCCCTCTTATTTTACCACATTTTTGATTATAACTTTGGTACTATGTTGACATAATTATTCCCTTATTAATGTTCTTTCCAATAGCAGTGAAAAAGATATTTGGTGCCATTTGATTTTTTTTAGAAAAGTGGACCGTTTTGTTCCTTCAACAAGTTGCGCCCTCTATTGGTAGACGGAGATAAGAAATTGTTGTGATTTTTGATTTTCTTGGTAATATCAAGTATTCTCTTTACATCGAGACCAATCTTGAGAAATTCTAGCAACCCGTTTCGATGTTACACGATTTTTTCAGTAACACGTAATTTGGTTCCCTCTTCCTTTATTTTTTTAAATACATCACTGAGGAAAATTGCCCAAAAATGGGAATTTCAAATTGAAATCAGTGGTAGGAAATTGAAAATAATTTCCAGCATTTTCTCTTGAACACATTTATTAAAAGATTTTTATTTCGCTGTTCTATCTCAAATAGTTTCCGAGTTATGGCCGGCCTCCTTTGATAGTTGTACACCCTGTACGTGCCTCCAAAGACGAATAAAATACACTTAAGTTATTCATTGATTTAGTCAAAAATCGTGCAGATTACGTGTACACTTCGTCAACTATATATTGGTCATTACCATTAGTGTGCGTGGCTCTGAAAACGAATAAAATACACTAAATTATTCATTAAGTTAGTAAAAAATCTTGCAAATTGCACGTACTCTTCGTCAGGTATTTTGGTTATTGGAAAATACGATAAATTTTTCATTAATTCTGTAGCAAATCCTGCAAAATACTTACATTCCCTATTTTCATTATCCCAGGCTGTGCTTCGAAAGGCAATTAAATACACTTAAATTACTCAATTAAGTAGGAAGCAATCCTCTAAATTATATTCATACTACCAATTATTTTGCATATTCTCAAAGATACCTAATTAAAATACTCGTATACTAAATTTTCACTAATTTACGAACAAATCCTGTAAATTACGTTCATGCTGACAACTATTTTGATCTGATCAATATCGCGTTAATAATCTGTGCACCATTTATTCAATAAGGAAACTCGCATGGACCAATTTCTGGTTTAGTGGTTTGAAATTAGACAAGCGATATTGGAAGCGTCCACTAAAATATAGCAGCTACAACTAGAGAGCACTAAATGAATTTGTGTGGTAAATACTTTGCTAACAACCACTGAAATATATTTCAGTGCTAACAACCTACCTCGAATTGTCCCACTTTTCTCACTTCATAAATCGCAATTTTCAGTAGTTAGAGCACTCATTTTGAAGGCACTTTCTATTGCGATCTATTGGAAAGGGTACATAATTAGCACAAAAATAGTGACAATTGCCATTGTTTCGTATAAATGCAACGTTAGTGCCTATTACAAGCATCAATAGAAGAACAAATCTTGTATGTAGTTTTAATTATTAGCGCGACCCTATTTATCACTCTAATGGCGAACATCACGAAATTTGTGTACATTTTCGTTGGCAGAAAATCGTGTTTAAATTTCATTTTATGCCAGTCAAACAAAAGAGATTGGGTTATTTTGACGTATGGATTTTGTCATATTAACATAACGACCCAATAAACCACTCAACTCTAAAATGCATTATCGCATACACGTACATCATTTCATATTCAGATGAACTCATCGAAAATGTGACGTTCGGTTCGCCTACATGGGGTTGAGGATTTCAAAATTGATGCAGATATTCGAATTGTAATGTAATAATATAGGGGCTACTTGGTATGGGAATCGAACCTGGACGTTTTAATACGCTGGACCCTCCCTTTTTTTTATAAAATGAGCACTGAATTCGTCGCGTGTTATTTATGACTTTTTAATTAAACCCTCTTCTAATTAATTAACGTTAACTAAAGAACTGTCTTGATGAGTTAATTAAATTTACCACAATCTAGCGGTGTGCGAGAGCTGTACCTAATTTTATTTATACAAAAAGAGAGGCATATTTATTGAATTTTTGAATTGCAATTTAAATTTGTTAAGGGTTACGCTTTTGTTCTTTTTATAATAAAGGTTTTCTTTTATTCGCTTTTTATGTGAATTCCTTTTGGTATTTTTCCTTTGGCTTTGTGTTGATGAACCTTTTTTCTTCACTAAATTTACGATAAAGTTACATTTCACTTCGTCAACTTTCCCAGCGATTTGTTTTACGGATGTTCTTAAGCAAAAAGTTTTGTTTGTTATGTTTCTATTATTTGGCTTATATTTCCAAAGTTGCTGTTGGCGTTCATTAGGTGGGTTTGTTTATTTTGTTATTTATGAATTATGTCACCAAATAAAGGAATAAAAGAGGATTTTGCGGTCCGTTTCGGAAACGAAAGGAAATGTTGATCCGGAGCCGTAACGTAGCTGAGCCATGTAATCGTTTGTGTCATCATATAGTATAGGTAGAGGATAATAATATTTTCTTTACTTATACAGTTCACAGGTAGACCTACTAGAAGTATATTTCCCGAAATCTCAAAATAGGTGCTACCGATTTTAATGAAATTTGAGGTACCTACTTATCAATGGATAATTTGTAATTTTTATTGTCAGTACTTTTTACGGTATCGAATTTTCTTACAAAAAAACACTATAAAACGCGTGATTTTTCACAACGCTCAATTTTACAGGTTCATAAATGGTTTATTTTTCAATAAAAATTCATATCTACACTTTGGATAGCCAAATTCTTGATGAAGTTATCGTAGAAAAAATTTTGGAATTATCGTGTTCCATTTTGACGTAATTAATATAAAAGCAAAAAGTAACCAATTGAGAATGCGCAAACTTGCATTGCCATGATTAACAATATTTTCGAGGGGCAGTTGGACCACTTTCCCGATGAGATATACAAGAAGTGATCCATATAAAAATGTCATAAATTTTGATGCTCTACAAGTCAGAATGCCCGAAATGTCTACAGGACAAAAAATCAACGGACGCATGTGCCGCTTTATAAGAATCATCGCTCGCAACGTATAACTTTGCGATGCAGGACTCTCCCTCCAGCACCTCTTCGGCTATTTCGATTATCTCGTTCCCTCAAAATACATTATTTTCCGGGGTCCGTAACATTTTTTTCATTGGTTATAGTTCGTGATCATATGGTTTTTAATTTTCCTTTTTCGATACACACAGACATTTTTTAAGTATCTCTTATAATAAGTGAATAAACGCATCTGCCATTTTTCCGCTATAACCTTTGTGTACATGTACAAAATTAGATAAAAATCCATCCACATATAGTTAACAGTGTGTAACTATCAGGGAGACCCCTGGTTACATTGTGATGGAGCAGGTGAAGGGAGAAAAAAATAGAGTGTAAGTGGGGAAAATGGTGATGACTGATGAGGTACGAGGAGGGCCTGAAAAGGAGTAGAGGGGGAGCTGTTACAGCGTTTCTGGGAAGAGGTGAAGAAAGGGAAGGTAATCTATGGTCAGGATGACAGGTGCAACTATTACGAACGGGGGGGGGGGGGGGGGGGGGGGTATGAGACGAAGGAGGTACAGAGGAGAAGAGAGGGAGGGTTTGGTGATATCACGAGGGAAGAGATCGTAGGGAGGCGATGGTCCAGGAAAGGCAAGGAAAAGGAAAGGATAGAAGATATAATGAGAAATATGCGATAATAATGACGGAGGGTGTACCAAGGTATCTGGAAAGTGATATGAGTATGAGGAGGAAGAGATTGATTGCAAGATACAGATGCGGAAATGAGGAGAGGGAAAATAAATACTGGTGGGACGACGATAGACGGCTATGTAGACTATGTGGGGTAGCTAGCGAAAGTATTAGGCATATGGTGGATGGAGGAGGGAGGAAAGGAAAGAAGAAGAAAAGGGAAGGATATGGAGCGGGAAAGAGGTGGATAAAATATTTTTAGTTTGATGGTCAAGTGTCAGAATTCTTTGTAATTTTTTTGTTGTGGTTTTTCTTTATGCTTATATATTTTGGGGGAGGGCTGTATAGATATGAGTCTTTGCAATGTATACCATTATATAATGCATTTAAAGGTTACTACTACTACATAAACATCATCACATTTGATTAAATACTTTTTTTGTAATTAATTCGTAAAGAATCGTGTTTGTAAAATTTCATTGAAATAGCGCACTTTCGCGTGCATATTTCGCTATAATATTTTGCCAAATTGTGCAAAAATTCTGAAATTACGTACTCGTACGTAGAAATAGTTGATGATTTGAAATGAATAATTAAAAATAACTCGGAAATTATTGGGTTTGGGTATAGGACATTATCAACAAAAATGAAGCGCAATTAACGCATGGAATTAATATTGTAAACCTTGTCCAGACCATTTTTTTTAAATTTCCGGTAATAACTCAGTAATGCGTCATTCGAAACCAAAAACCCAGGGATCGTTGAAAAGACAATTTAAAGCAGATTAGAAAAATCAAAGGATATACAGGGTGTTTCATTAAAAAAAAATGATCTCGAATGTTCTCCGCTTTAGGGCATCATCCTGTATAATTCAAATTATAACTATTATCATTTTTTATACAATAAATTCTTTCAGTTTTATTTAATAAAGCCTATATTGGACTTTGACACACTAATGAGCAACCCTGTATAATATTTAGGGATAGAGAAGCTAACAGAGGGCAGTAGGTTAGAAGTGTCAAGTTTGTCGTTCAACAAGTTATGAAGAAACACCATACACGTTATATGTCTCCTGTGTTCTAAGGAACAAAAATTAAATCTAGCCAATAACAAACTGTAACAATATCCTCTCACAGGATAAACACCATCCTCTTTAAAACATACCTCTAATATCTTCTTTGAACAGCTTTAACCCTATTTACATGTTGTTTATATGTGGGAAACCCTTTTATATTCTAAGGGGAAACCAAATTATAGAACAATATTCTAACGTACTACGTACGAGACAAAAAATAAAGTTTTGAGAATATCGTTTCTAAAACATGATTTACATGTTCTTATCATAAATCCAAGGGTAGACAGTGATGAACGTGTTAGGGTAGTAATGTGCTGCGAAAACGTAAATTTATTGTCAAAATTAATAGATACCCAAGTCCTTTATCGATTCCGTTCTTTAAAGTAAGGTTGCACCAAGAACATATTCATAATAAATTGGTTGACACTTTCTAGAGTACGAAACAACTTTACATTTACCTTTATTTAGCGACAAACAATTTAAAGATCAAGTCCAGCACTTTGTCTAACTGTTCTTGAAAAAACTGGCAGTTAGATTCATGGTGAAAACATTTTTAAATCGTCAGTAAACAATAACTTGTCACTGACTATTACGCTTGGCAGGTCGTTGATAAACAAGATAAAAAGTAAGGGTCCCAAGTTCGATCCTTGAGACACTCCTGATGTAGCTAAAATAGTGTCAGACCTATGGTTGTTGTAGACAACCCGTTGTACTCGAGTGTCAAGAAGGGAAGAATGAAATCGAAAACTTTCCATTCCATAAATGGTGGGCTATGATTTTATTCCATTTATTCAGTAATTCATTACTATCACTTACAGTGCGTTTAGAATCCACTTTATTCAATTAAAACGTCAACCGACCTGAAATTAGTAATTGATGAAAATTCTTCTCAAGTCAAATATTGAAATTGAATTACTTACAGCTACACTTTAACAAGTGACTCTAATTTACGTTAATTAAATACAAATTAGGTAGCAATGTCTGAATTTGTAGCAATTTTAACAAACTCGCGAGATGAAATCAAATAGAGTAAAGCGTTGTGTAGCTTTTGATGACATACTTACTGTTTGCAACGATCCCTGTAACTTAAACTCAATTTCATCCCAATCTCTTATGTAAATCAAGTAACGACGAAATTTCATTTTTAATAACTAATAAGGACTCTTTTAACTAACGTGAACGTGAAGGAACAGGAGAAAAAGGAATTGAATAATATTCGGCATGTTGTTTTCGTTATCTATAAAATGGAAACAATAAATAAATCAAAGTTATGCTGGAAGGTGAATTTTTATCTTCAGTATCAATAAACAGTTTTGATATCCGTGCGTGATTTCTAAACATGTTACATTTTCGATCGGCTCGATAAATAGCTATTGCCGTCACAAAAAAAAATCGAGAGACGAAGGTTTTATCATCCCAAAGCAGGCCTTACCTCCTTCTTCCCCCACTTCGACAGTTTTCATATTTTTTTTTATTTATACAAACATCCAATATGCCCAAAATCCGAATGCTACAAGCGATATAAATTATATGATTTTGAAAGATAAATTTCAGCTATCAACTACATTTAGGTCAGTAATCGCCATTTCATTGTACTAAAAAGCAATTATCGCTTTTAATGATTGCTTTATACAGTTTAGTATAATGGCCATTACGGAAAGTCGCTTTTTTAATAACAGAAAATAAGATTTTTATACTTCATTTCCCGTCTTTTTTAGATGACGTTTGCAAATGGCGGTTGAAAATCTTGTTTTCAAGATCGCTTTTCATAGATTTTCACTTATCTAAAGTGTTATCGAGGGTGATATTACAAAAGCACACTCAAACCTATAACCATTTAAAGGTAATAAAAGTCGTGTTACATTTAGAAGATGCTAAAAGATTTGATCAAGGCGGTTTCTGATGTAAACACACTCATTATTCTTAGCGGGATAATTTCAATGAATAAACAAAAAGGGGAAACATGTAAGCCGTTTAATCTCCTTTAATCTTTGAAAGAGTTGTTTTGCTTATGTTTGCTATAGACTGTTGCTTGCGATGATTGGTCTAAGCCTCTATACGTGCTCTGTTAACTGTTCTCAATATAATAATAATAATAATAGTGTCTTTATTATTTGCTTCAGCAGGTATACATCCATAGAATTAATATTAAGAACAAGGCAGGTGAAACAAATAACCTCAAGGCGCAGTTCAAAAGAAAAGATCTTTTGCTCTTCCACTGAACCTTGGAGAAGAAAAAAAAAAGCATACACGTAATTATTGTGTGACGTAATGCAATAGAGCTGACACAAAGGAAGTACACAAAACATTTAGAAAAAATATTATAGACATTCGTTAAATTAATTAATAAGTACATTGTTGGGACAGTAACATTCGGTACAATTTGTATTTAAATGTAGTGATGGTGTGATATGATTTTATGAAATCTGGCAAACTGTTATATATAGTTGGAAGTTGATAGGCAAATCCACGTTTATACAAAGAAGTTCTATGAATAGGAATAGAGATTAATCCTCTGTTTCTAATGTTTAAATTGTGAATATGACTGCGATATATGATTTTGTGAGTTAGATATGCTTACCAACCAGTGATCTTTTTTGCTCAAGAAATGGCTTTAATGTTATGTAATTAGACTAGATGTACATGTAATTACAAATAGTATAATATCCGGGCACTTGTCGTTGTAGAGTAATGCATCTTTCGGTACTGCTTTGCTCAGTGGTCTCCTTTTCTTTTAACTGCGTTCAGTTTGATTGAAGCCATAAGTCCGAAATGAATAATTAGTGATTGAGGCGAATGCAATTAAGTGGATATGCCCTTTGAATACGAATAGTATTATTAATTAATTAACATTGGGGCAGTTTGATATGAATAAGTTAGTATTTAATACGATTAGCCATGCGTAACAGGCAATTAGTACGGAATACAAAGAGCATTGTAATTTACCTATATGGCGCTAAAATAAATTAAAAACTAAATTCAAACATGGAATCTTAATCAGACGTCACAGTTACGTCACAAATTAGACTCAAGAAGATCGACTACTGTAATTACGGCGCATATATACGTATTGTATTGTAATGCTTCTTCCATATCTTTCTATTCGTTTGATACGAATGAGTTATCAAATCAATTAAGGTGGCGGCAGCAGTTCATTCGTTACTTAAGGCAATTAGCAACGTGGAATGTTATAAATGAGTTATTACATAAGACAGTAGCATTTAGCTCAGGCAGTTATTGAAACGGTTTGGTATAAATTAATTACGGTTCTGAAAGCAGCGCACACAAATTATTAATTATATTAATATTACTAGGTATGCAGGAAATGCAGGTATCTTGAGACTTGGGTTTGAGGATAGTTCGGGTCGGATTTTTTTCAGAAATTCCTACTAACAGGATCAAAGCTTACCTTAATAAGCTTGACCCAGAGGCGTAGCGAAGGGGGCAGAGGAGGCCATCTCTCTCCGGGCGCAGTTTAGGGGGGCGCCAAATTTCGAAATGACAAAATCAAAATTGAAAGGAATCTTGTACATTTTGAACATTTTCGGAAATTTGACGTCAACGAACAATAACAAGCAGTAACAACATTATAGCGGGCACTACAGGCAGTAACAATTACTGAAAAAAGCAACACAATTGCTGTTTTTCTTTAATAATATGGTGTGCCTTTTATTTTGTGCCTTCAATGGGGGGGGGGGGGGGGCAATTTTAACAACCGTCCCCGGGCGCGCCCTATCCTCGCTACGCCACTGGCTTGACCGTACTGATAATGGGAAATAAAGTGGGACAGCAGTATTTAGATTTACACTTTTGCGAGGCGAGTGGGAACTATTCATGGCGAGTAAACCTGTACCAGCTTTAGTTACTAAATTTCACTATAACAAGCTCTATTACAATTTCAATTGGTAAATAAGATTTTTGTAATTAAATAGACGGTAAAATATCGCAACATGAGTTCACAACGTTCATGAAAGCTGAACGACAAGATATGAATGGCATGGGGATGTTAATGTTCTTCGATTAAGTCCGTCGGCATTAGTGTGGACATGTTTGTATCGCCCGTAGAACCGTAAGAAGAAAGATGTTTGTTATATTTAATCGGATTATGATATTAACGGGTGGGGCACGGGTGGCTCTCACATTTCAAAAGGCTGGCAAAACAAAACTAAATGATATATTCCAAAAAAGTTTTATTTCCTGGAGAGGTTATATAATGTAGTTTTTTTAAAGCTACGTTTTAAAAACAATATCCTTCAAACGATGGCCTTGGCGGGCGACACACACATTGAGCCTTTCTTGGAAGTTTCGCATGACTGTCTCGAGTGTGGCGGGGGTTATCTGCACGATTTCTTCCTCAATTGCAGCCTTCAGGTCATCCAGGATTCTAGGACGAACTTTAAAAACCTCGGCCTTGAGGTAACCCCACAAATAAAAATCGCATGGGCTTAAATCTGGAGAGCGCGGGGGCCACTCAACCTCCTCGCGCAAGGAGATCACCTTCCCAGGGAACATCTCCAGAAGAATAGTGCGTGAACGACGGGCCGTGTGTGCTGTAGCACCATCCTGCTGGAACCAGAAGCTGTGTGGATCATGCTCTTGACCAAATTCTTTGATTGTACCGCGTGCGGAATGTCCTTTGTGTCGCAATAACAGATTTACCATTTTTTATAAAACTCTCGATAACAAAAGTATGTTGCGCTCCAGTCCACGGCATGGTTACTACTGAAAACTAGATCATCCACCCCTCCAAACAAGACCAACCCCACTCCTGTGGAATGGCCCATTCCCCCACAACCAATTATTGAAATGTGGGAGGTTCCCGTGCTCCACCCTGTACTTATGCCACAGCTAGGAAGGAGATATGAGAAAATGTTCAAAATAGAAAACCGCCACTTTTGCCCCGATATCTTTTAATGTCCAAGTAGCGCACTTAATGGATCATTTTCAGCTCCTTTTTCCCTTTGTACTACGTCCCATAAAAGAACCGAACGGTCTGTGATTAATCAACAGCAAGCGCTCAAGGAAACACCAGGTGATCAACACTACCTATGACGGAGAAAATCGCCAAAGATGGAAATTCCCATCAACAACAAGATATTGTGAAGAGCCATACGTTCTGCAACTAAAAGATGCAGAAACAATGTTGGGAGTTGAGGCGATTGCGTGATTAGCAAAAACTGCGACAGAGGGAGCAACCTAGCAATGAACCCAGCACGCCAATGTTTCGAGGCAACACTGAACACGGGCCAAATTCGCTTGTTTCGTTGTATCATCTATTGGCGACATCCTTTCTATCCAATAATCCGGAGGTACTTCTGAATGGGTAGGAAGCAATATTGTCATCGACAAGGGTGTCCAAGTGAAGTATCAAGGTTTTTTTCTAATCGTAATGATTTCGCCTGAGACCAACCGCTACATTACCATATGAAAGCAAACGCATTATTTAGGACTAGCAATTCGGATCAATCACAAGGTTCTTAGCCTGGTATAACACGCGACAAAAGGCTTCAAGAACACATAGTCCAAGAGCTGGATCTTTTTAGCTGCTGTGGCTTGGTCTCTCCTCGGGATGGCAATGCGCATAAGGTTGTCCTATTCTGCGAAATGGGTGTTTTCCGCGATCCTCTTTTTTATTGATGAAAGTTGCCATTATCGTTGTGGCGACGTCTCTTTCCTCTCTTCCCAAACGAAGATACTCCTCTATCCCTATATCTCCATCATCTTCCCCCTTTTCTGCTTAATTGGATTAATATATAACTAGTTCTGGGTTCACATTTATAAAAGGTGACGGGTTCAATATAGTTTTGGAACTTGAGTCGTTACTTAATATTTATTGAGTTTGCAGCCATTGAACAGTTCAATTTACGGGGTCGTTATAAGGGTTGTTCATTCTTGTCTTAAGCCGGGATAATAAGCGAAAACATCAAGTATAGCCACAATTAACAATGTTATATTACAGTAAATAAAGAACTATAATCCTTTTAGGTATTCTCCAAAGTAATAACTCCCTTATATTTCGATATTTTGATAAAGTTGAAAGTATGAATGATTAGCCAAAGAGACCACAATATAATCAGCCAGACAAACCACCTCCAATTATACTGAATTAGTTTAATTAAACGTTTAAGTAACAGTGCTCTGGTGGCTGTTTATCCTTTCATAGAAGATCGAATGTGAACGGAATGAAGGGTAGTATTTGTTATAAAATTAAAGCTTACCCCATTTATGTTTAACACTAACTTCTTAATTCGTATACCAAGTTGAGGGCAGCCATTGCTAGTGTATTTCTGGAGGATGAGATGAAACGGTTTTTACTTTTGGATCAGGGTATAGAATTAACGGCAAAATTCAATTCAAAAAGCAAAATATTGTACGTTTTATGAAGGTAATCAGTTTGAAACACAGTTACAGTTACAGCAATACTGATTATTCTATTCAATTTTGTGTAATAAATAATGACTGTCGTGAAATTGAATAAACAAAAGTATAAATCTGAAATATCCCTCGCGAGGTAATAAATTTTTATTTTCGATGAACTCTAAACTTAGCTTTGGTCGTAATCAAACATGATGATATTATAAATCACTCAAATAATAAGTCACGCCCAGACGTTGTGCTATAAATTATCAAATTTCGAACACCCTCGCCAATAATAAATATTGTCCCCTGTGCTGAAAAAATGCTTTTTGCACACTTTCTATGCCTATCGTGTTATATACATTTAGGTTAAGTGTACATTTGCCTCCACTTTCCACAATATAAAACGCTAGATCAGGAAGAGAGCTTTAAAAGTAAGTTGATGTTTTCACAGCTTTCATTAGTACGAACCGTGACGGTTTTCCGACCTTTTTACACGTCTTGCCTCCCCCACCCCACCCTGATTCGATGCCATAAAAACCGCCATCTGGTGTTTCATAAATACGATGGAGTGGATTCGTCATAAACTGTAACAAATCGCCGTCATTTTCGGGTTATTAAAAAGCATTAAAACGCACAATGGACGGAACGGAAGCTGTGTAATATTAACCCTTTAAGAGCATTTAAAAGATAATGGAATTGCGAAAACATTTGTTATCGAACATCTCGAATACGAAGCGATCAATAACATGGTGGAAGCCACTTTTGTTATCGCGTATTTTACTTTAGTTTTTCATTCAATCAAAAGTAAAATTCTTGTCCAGGTATGTTTCTAGCACATCTCTCCTCATCTTGTATTCGTTTTTTGTGATTCATTGGATCCAGAGAAAGATGTCAATCAATCAAATGGATCTCAGGTACTGAAGGCTTGTCAAATTTAAGCTGCCCTCCTCAATAGGTTAAGAGAGTCAATATTTGTGCTCCCGTGGTTTGTAGAGCTGATGTAACACATAAGAAATGTCATTCAACGAGTCGAATGACGTCTCGCCATATTTTGCATGAAAGAGAAGAAAGAAGTGCTCCACTACACCCTGTCTTGTTAGAAACGTCCACCTTAAGAACCGATCCAAATGGGAGCTGGTTTGGTATTAGATGGATAAGAGCTGCACGCTCACGGATAAAAGGATGACGTCTGTCTACGCCAATGCCTTCACTCGGAACTTCTTATTCGGATTCGTGTATTCGTGTGTGATGGATATGGGACGTCTGTCTTTCGATTTCAAATCAGCAAATCTCCTTCATTGTTCCAGTTCATTTCATTCTTTGCAGATTTCCCCTAGATTTTGAAGTTGAAAATCGACAACAATTGGTGTTAGACCTAAAGCGTCTCCCAATACCGAATTATTTGCATGACACGTCATCTTAAGCTTTGGAACGCTTAAAAGGAAAACCAAAAAACCGATGCGATTCCCTAATGCGGAGTTTGTGAGAAGCAGGGAGACACGCTACTTCATATACGTGTCATTGCAAGGCATGCATCTTAAAATCTGTTTTTTTAGAAAAGAACATTATAAAAAACCTCCTTCAGGACGACCCTAATTTTTTTACGGACACAAATACCGCAAGGGAATAAAATTAAAACTGGATGGCCGCAGTACAGGGATTTACGGGAATCCGCTCCGAGAGAAATAATGATGATGATGTGCAGGAGTTGGTAGGAAAGTAACATTACAAATAGTCCTCCCTCGAGAAAATCCTTTTGTTTAAGGATGCAGTGACAGACATCTCAGCAAGTGAATTTGAAACTGGCGGGTACAATAGGCCCCATGGCCGCAGTACTAAAATCTACGGGAACCCTTCGGGAGATAATAATAATAATGTGCAGGGGTTGGGAGAAGGATGAAGAAACCGCTCCATATGCTGTCATTGCATTTGAAAAAATGACATTATAAATAGTCTCCCTTGGCAAGATCCTAAACTTTTTTAAGGGTGCAGTATGCCCCGCGGTCGTAGTACAGAGACGTACGGGAACGCTTCCGAGGGAAATAATAATAATACTATGTAGTGGTTGTAGGGATACAGAAGCAATACTAATCGTATTGAAAGTTCGTATTACGAAAGTATTACGAAATGTCGATTTAAGAAAAAGGTGAAGCTTTTTCCCTTGATTTGGTCACCGAACTTCGACTCGAATTAACCTTAATTTTATAAATAAATATGTACGACTCTTAATCAATAGTCCACCCACTTGTTGTATTCGAGTAAATTACAGGTGTGATCGAAGCTAATTTTTATTGTTCATAAAGTGGTTTGTGGTTTAGCTATGCAAGTTCAAGGGTAAGTAAATATTAAACGAAATTCTAATTTAAACTTATTTTAGATTCTCGTCATGACATGCACGCTATGGGGCTATTTATACACGGGAATAATCCTTACTTGCATTTATTTACAGTTTACGTGACTAGTTTTTTTTTAGTTATTTAGTGTTAACATCGCTACCCTATTTTTGCGTGGCCAAATTGGGCCAAACTATGTGTACGTCGGCTTAACAACTTCTAAGAGCTAAATTTGCTTTTAACTTAATTTTGAACCGTTTCACCTAAAATTGACTTAATTAAAACAATTGTAAATCCGCATGTAAATAGTGTAAACGTAACGAACGTTTGCACATAATTAATACTTCACGAGCAATTTGTAGATTCATTCACACGGAATCCGTGCTGCATAAATAAACAAACATTATTGAAGCTACTACGGATTGTACATTTGTCCATTTAAATCATTTTTAAACCTTTTTATTGCGTCGTTTTATTAAATTTCACAACCCGCTTTCATAATTAGCGAATTATACTGACTGACGTGAAAAGTGAAAAACATTAGTCGGAATATTTTAATAATCTTTGGTATACATACATGTTGATTAGGGTAAGATAAGTAAATGATCAAATTTTGAAGTAAATCGGTTAATCGTAATCCGAGAAAAAATTAATAATGGGCTGAAACCACCACAGTGCCTTATGAACTCATTAACAAATCTGGGAATACTTCTAATGTTTCTTCCCACCCTACAGCCGTCATGGAAACTCTTCTGGGTCTGCCTCCACTAGATCTTCACGTAAGAGAGCTGGCCATGCTGGCAGCCTTACGTCTTAATACAAAGAGGGGTTGGATTTATAGGAGAGGCAATCAAGCGACTGCCCATCCTGGAGAGGGAATCGAACTCCCTCATCACTCAAGATATAATAGAGAGGAACTACCACATCTTTCTTGATATGGAAATGGCATCCCAGCCTGACATAGCCATCTTCACGGATGGATCTAAAACAGTGTTCTCAACCTTATTTTCCCCACCGCCCACTTTGAGAATATGTTTTTTCCAAGAGCCCCCCTAAAGAAGAATGTTTCAATGGGAGCAATTAAAACATACTTAATTATATTGAGGAGTATTTTTATTTCCAAAGACATGAATTTATAACTAATGAGAAAGTCGAATTTGATGCATTTTAAGGAATTTGTTATGTCCATGTTTAAAATATCCTGGAATCGTTCTTTGAAATCTCTGTGGAGCTTTTCCAAGTTTTCCAAGTGTTGACAGTAAACAAACGATTTTAATTTTCTTTACTTTACTTTAGTTAGTACGTGATTAGCGTGTTTTTTATTGTCTTTTTTAGACTATATTTTCGTAATCTCCCCACACCCCCTCAATGCCCACTAATTTTCTTTGGGTCCTCTACTGCCCCCCTGAAAGTCTCAACCGCCCACAAGGGGGCGTTATCACCCTCGTTGAGAAACACTGATCTAAAACAATGGAGGCAACAGGCACCGGTATTTACTAAGAACTGCACTTCCATGTCAGCCAACCACTAGGCCAAATTCTTTCAGGCAGAACTGTGGTAGAGATCATTTCAAGACTAAAGAACACTGAGGTGCTCGTCGGATAAATTCGGAATTTGACGATCGTGCGAGATAAATTCTAACTAAAAACATCATCTATAAACAACGTAAGTGTTTATCTTTAGCTAATTAATACCTCAAAGGCCATATGAAAGTACAAACGTTTTTTGGTTAGACATTGTACTGACGTTCGGAACAAAATTGGTTTCTGCGCAAGTGTTCTTTAGTATTTAAATGAACTCTAGGAATAACGCTTAATGCAAGAAATATGTACCTTTGTCCAACATTTCTAAACAGAATCAATATGCATCACAATCGTATTGCATTTCTGCTACACATGCCGAATATATTACGTTTGTGGTCATAGTATAAGACCAGTCCAAAATTTCGTATCGGTCGATTCGATTCGCCTGCCATGTTCTATCAATTATTGGTTCCATAATTTCTCTTGTCCATATAAGGCTTCTGTCTCTGAAAGCTAAAAGTCTAAGGCGGCGATCTTCTCGTTTTGTGATTCTAGGGCGAGGTCCTATGCCCCTTGCTTTGTTTGAACCATGGTTGATAACAACTAACCGCAGTAGCTGAGGCTTCTGTTCGTTCTAACGTCAATATCTCTGAAGAATAAACTGGTTTCCCTCAAACCCACTATCAGTTATACAATGTGCGCCACCGGCACAAACCGAAGGATAAGTAGGAATAACAGACATACGAGAGTGTTTTTTTGTGTAAATTCTCAGCCTAATTGAGAGGAAGCCACAATACAATCTAAAAATATTGTTATTTTTAACGTCATTTCGTAAAAGATTAATTACATTTTCAATGCTTTTCAAACTTTTGCGAATCACTTAAATCTTCTATAACTTCGTGATGGGACTAATATCGTTTCCCAATATTGACGCATTTTAGTTTCGGGAACAAAAAAATAATCGCAAGGGACCAAATTCGGGAAGTATGATAAGTGTGCAAAATAAGTAGATAACGAAATTCGGGAATAAGGAGTGCATAGTAATTGACAGTAATCGTTTGATCCTTTGGTAAATAATTAATTATTCCATAAGATTCCCAAAAAGCTGTGACTATGATCTTTCTCGCAGATGGAACTTCTTAATTGTGATGGAGAGTCCTTATGAATCCATTACATGGGCTCTCTCTTGCTTATTGGGAGGATCTCAGTGGTACACGGTCTCATAGCCTTCACCATGGAATTAAGCAAATGCAGAGTTTTCGGGACTGAACAGCTTGGGACACTGCCCATTGTTGTTTCTCCTATTTCCGAAGCAAATTTTTGTATGGTAATTACTTTGAAAAATAATATTGTATTGTATGTTAAGGACAATAAATACTGTTCACACCTCGCATGTTATGGACCTATTTTATCAGATCTCTGAAACTGTCAGTTGCTTTGATATGTTAGTCAAGTTTAATCTTCTTTTTTCATAGAAAAACAAAGACATTTGTAAGTAAAAAGACGCTTTGAGCGTTCGAAAGTTTTAAAACCTAAAATATGAAAACATCTTAATGTACAGTGAAATTTAAGCAGATGCTTAGTCAAGAGTAGAATGATAACGTCAATGAAAACCTTAAATAAATTGAGTTACCGAGTTACAACCACAGTCCAAATAGAAAAATAAATATTGGATCGAGAATAATACTGGAAATGTTATAGATGAAACCACAAACAAAGAAACTCCATTATCATAATTCTCATCGAAATCTATTGGGAATTTTCTATAGGAACTAATATATCAAACGCAAACGCAGAAAATTTTATTCAGATATATTTACGCCTCAATGCTTAACAAAAATATTACATTATCAAAATGGAATCTAGCTTCGAAAGAGAGAAAGAGCGAAAAAATGACGTTTCTAAGAAAATTGGAAAACATATTTTGTGCAAAATTACTTGGATAAATTAAATTTTAAATGCCGCTTGCAAGATACACTTTTATGTCTTATTTAAAGCGACTGTCTAAAATTTTACTACGTAAACCATCACATGCGGCCGTAAAAGTTGTAGCTCCTGCTTTAAAATATACCTACCTTTTTTTTTATTACTTTCTCCCTTAAGCAAATCAAATAACGTTAAAATTTTGAGATACCTGATATTGATTCAAACATTGCGGATAGATAAATATGTGGAATATTATTGGCGGTGAACGTGGGGCTCTTTTGGCGTTTCTCTCATTTTTAGTAGTGCATAGTGATGCATTTTCTATTGTTTGTATCGTTAAATTGTTTGTGACTCGAAAAACACATACCTACGCTTATTGCTGAGGAAGCTTTTCGCTCAGACAACGTTTGTGTCGATACCAGAGGGCGTAACTATTCAAAAATATCCCCTCTCTTCCAAGTATTCATTAATAATGAAGTCGGATGGGACTGGATTCGATTCTCCTCTTCATTACAAAATATGCACTGTGTTTTTCACAAAACGGAATCTTTGTGGGAGAGTAGTTTGGGACAGTGCTGATACAGCTCACAAAAACGGAAGCCTCGATGAGAATCTTCGACATGAATTACTTCTCGAGGTTGAAGATCTTCGTCGAGGCGCTAAGTCGGAAGCAGGACGTAGGACTCACTCAAGCCATTCTACATGTGACCTGCTTCCATAATATAAATTGGGGAACGTGGTAGTCCAACCATTCTTCCAGGATAGGCGATGGTTTGATTGGCTCGCGTAGAATCGGGGAGTGTTCTACTTCCATACCTTTGTGGTTCAATAGCCTCTTCGTTCTCAGACATCGCTTGCTCTCGTACGTGGAGATCCAGTGAAGGTAGATCCAGAAGGATTCCCATGGGTTGTTCGCGTTGCACCCGTACACGGAAGGTACGTTAGTTTTTTGCGCACGATTGAAAAGTGCTGTAGTTATGGCGAGTCCGATCCTATGCCACCAGATAATTCCTCTACAGCGAAAGACAGTACTACACATCCACAGCACTGCCCTTGGAGACGGTTCTCAATGCACGGCAATTTTTCCGCTTTAAGCTGGATACGCTTGTTCAGTGAAAATTAGTGGTATTTTTGGAAAAACAGAGGTTGTTTTATTAAAGGCCTCTTCTGTGTCCATAAATGCGCCCAGGGTGGACCGTTTATACTTTATAGTCTAACGATCTGTCAATCTGTACTATAACAGAGTGCAGGGCAGATTTTGTGGATCTCTGTAGAGTGTGGAGAGATTATGGTTGAGCGGAAATGGCATTAAATCCAAATACCTGGTGTATCTATCTTCCAAGTGTCTTCTGGATTCTGGTTCCAAGTGTCTTAAGGAAAAATTACATTGGACTGGTTGGACAATATGAGTTAGGTTTGGAGTAATAACCATTGCCAGGTTTGGGATAAATACAATTTTTATCTCCCTCCATTGTTTAGGTATGTATAGGTTTGTTGAAAGATGTCCCGAAACCAGAAATAAGGAAGAAACTTCGAGTGCTTTTGTATGTTTCCTCAAGGTCCATCATACTCTGCAGATCTGATCCCTAGTGGCCATCTTTTTGATCAGTTTTAAAAAATTATTTGAGTGTCATTCATAAAAATGGCAGTGTTTAAATGATTTTGCACGTAGTCAAAAATGAGTCGAAGCATTGACCGAGGGGTGTATTGAGAAGAATATGTCCATCGGAAAATTGATCGATTAAAATACAGTTTTACAAACCTAATGGAGTTTTCACTTGAAAAAGCTTCGTATAAAGACCGAGACAGACCTTTAGTCGTTAATTTATTGATGTGGTCAGGGGCTGGGCTGATAATGTGAACTCGGCTACTTAGCGTTAACTACTCTTTTGAAAGGTGAACGCACACGAACACAAACATTGTTCATAGTCGGCGAAATCGTTTTTTGTAAAACCATTTTCAACTCGTCTTTTTCTTTCCATTTGCTCTAAAATCGTTCATCACATTCTGTCTTAATTATTTAGTTTCAGACTACTGACTGGGTTCGGAATTTCCAATGCATTCGTCTATGTTCTAGTTACAATAAGTGACGTCGAAAAGTCAAACAAAGACCATACATCGGAGACCGAAACTCTAGCCAAATTTAAAGGAATATTATTAAAGTTTGAAACTATTTGCGCCTTTATCTATATCATCCATAAATGTATTAAGTAAGCGAAGCAAACAAAAACACTTAACGATTACACAACCTTTTAATTAATGAAGAATCCCTGAAAAAGTTTTGCGGCTACCAGGAAAGTTAAGTAGAGATGTTTAAAAATGAAAGAAAGAAGCCATTTATCAACGTCCATTATCCAAAGTCTACATTAATAAATCCAACATTCTCATTTACGGCGTTGAGAGAACTCTTAATCGAAGGTGACTTGTGTGCATATTAGAGGAAGGGAAATTTTCGAATTTACTCCATTGGAATTGAGACGCGAATATATTCTTCGGCATTGGTTTTTCTCTAAGGACTTAGATTACGTTTATACTCCCATATATTGGGGTAAAATCATTAAGGAGGATGTTTGATCTAATTTCTAGACGCTGAAAGTGTTAAAGCACGATATTAGTCACGTTATATCTCATGTTTGATTACTAATTAATAACATTTAGGTTTAATGGAGTTTTGTTCCTTCAACGGAATTACTCCGAATCGGGAGATTACTGAATAATGTATGCTATAATGTAATTTCAGATTTCGGCTGAGCTTTGAGGGGCGTATATAAATGGTACCTTATTGAAACTTAAACTTGTATCAAGTCTGTTTAATTTAATGTAAAATCAACGCTGCTGCTTGGTATAGAACTGTAGATTAAGCGTTAAGAATATTTACCTTCTACGAGGGGTGAACAGTGTTCATTCTGTTCATTGTTTCTAACATTCATACAATGACGTCCACCATAACAGCTTCATCATCTTCTTTTTCTGTTTCTCGGAGGGACTCTGTAAACTTTTGAAAATAAATAAAATCAGTAAGTAGTCTATGAATAAAATTCTGGATGGATCGAAGACTGCACACGAAACTCCCTGTGTTTCCTTTTCGACTATGGGTGGAAATGATGAAACCAGGTTTCATCAACAACCAAAAACCGGCAAACCTGGGTTTCTTCTAAACAACTCTAAATTGGCCTCTGAACAAATTATTTTCTGACAGTATCACCCATCTCACAGACACTTTATCCATAAATGTAGTATTTTAGGCGCCCATTAAGTGTGTGTTTTTGATTTTAGTTGACATTTTCAATCCTTCAGATTCGTAATCCCTTTTTTTGTTACAGGATTTTTGGAGCACTAGAGAGCTCTCTACGTACTGGAATTCGGGTAAGTCAATTGTTTATATATTTTTTTCCGCCTTTCGCTTCTTTCTGACGTATATGAACTGTACAGAATCTTATTATTTTTAATATCTGCGTAACTACCTCAATTACTCCTCAAATTTTCTTTTCTGAGCTAGGCTGCTATCCGCAAAGTATTCCCTCGACTCAGCTACTTCCAAGGAGTAGTCTTGGAACATAGTCTTGGAACAGATCCCGCTGAGTTCATGAATGTGAGGGACACTATTACACAGTAAATTCCAAACGCGGATATCAATTATGTAGGTAGTGGTAATTGATGATAAGCACAACGAGATTGTAATCATCTGGGAGAATGTAGGCACCGAACCACGATAGTGATGAAGAACCTCTTAAAAGTGCGAAATCTGTGCACTTTCCACCATTTTCAGGCATCCAGGTACCAAACGGTTCGTACAGTTATCTTGGGTTGATAACAATAATAAACTGTGTGACTGTGGTTGTAACTCTATTTGCACAGCGCTATAGACAAACGGGAACGGAGACGGCGTATCTGTGGTGTCTTTGGTATGACTGGCACTCCCAAATGTACCTCTGTAATAGGACGTTAAGTCCCGTCCATTACGATGAGCGGAATTCTTCGCAAGAGAAGCCCCTTACGACAGTGGGGCGAAACATTGACTTTTCGTTCAACATTGACACGGTCCAACCCAAGAAGTCGAATTTATCTTAAACATGGAGTGTGCTTAAAACCTTTAAACCTTTAACTATAACAAATTCTTTAGATTTAACTATCAACCTTAATTCGATCAATTTCCTCACTAATTTTTCCATGGTTCTCTTTCGACGTCACTTGTTACCCAGTATCCCCTCAAAAGAATGCGTCAATATCGTTTTGGAGTACTTCTATTCTTCAAATTTATCTGACTCCCAAGTCCGCCTTACTGAGTCTTATCGCTCAACAAAACCTTTTCCGTTTCAACAACATTTTTCATTTTCACACTGAAGGTTTAGCCATGGGCTCAAACCTCTCCCCTATCCTAGCGACAATTTTCATGAATAATCTCGAACTACTCACATTACCACATGCCGATTTTTTAAAGACATCATTTTTTGGGCCAGATATGTGGATGACGTCATTACGTATTCACACCACTAATGAACATAATATCAATTCATTTTTAATTTTTTTTAATCACATACACCCCAATATTAAATTCACGCCAGAAAAATAAATCAGTAGCCAGCTACCCTTCTTAGATATTTTACTAACAAAAAGTGCCCGAAAAACTCATTTCAGTATATACAGAAAACCTACCACGACTGACACCCATCCATTCTTTTAATCACAAAATGGCTGCTATTAATTCTCTTTTGAGGAGAATGCTGTTTATCCCCATGTCCCTCCACAATTTTCAAGCAGGAATTTATCTTGATGAAACAAATTGGTTATTATAACAATGGTTATCCCATTCATCTTATCAATACTTTGTTCCAAAAAATCCCTTAATCGCACCAATTTAACCCCAATTTCTGGAAAATCGGATAATCTTTGCTACCGCTCTCTAACCTTTGTCCCTAATCTGTCTTATAATATTAAAAACATCTTTAGACGCCATAATAGTCACATTTCGTTCTCCAGCACTCACACCTTGAGCACCTCTTCAGTGAAAAATAAAGATCTCATCAAAACTTTAGACAAATCAGGTATTTATAAATTACTTTGCTACTCTTGTAATTCCTTCTATATCGGGCAAACAGGCAGCCCATTCCTAACCCGCTTCAAAGAACATTAAAACCTCGACCAACCCACACCAAAATCCTCCTTTGCTCATCATCTTTTAACCACTGGCCATTCATTTAACCCTAATTTAGATTTTGACATCCCATACACTTTTGTGCTCAACGTGCTTGTGAAGTCACAAAACAAAAGGCCATTCATTTAACCCTAATTTAGATTTTGACATCCCATACACTTTTGTGCTCAACGTGCTTGTGAAGTCACAAAACAAAAGAATAACCCAGATTTGCTAAAAGAGATCGTCGACCTTCGGAATGATCTTATCAGTTTCATTTAATTTCAACTTTCAATATTCACCCTGTATTTGATTTTGTCAAGGTTGTTTCATCCATTTCATCCCATTTTACAGCGCCATCCTTTGTCAGTTTAATTATGTAAGACCGCTTCGGTCACGTTGTTTCACTTTGAATTAAAAATTTTTATTGTTATCATGTTAAACTTTCATCATCATTGGCCCTTCCGGCTTTTGATTTTCAAGATTAGGCAATAATGTAACTTAATTAAGTAATTATAGTCTTGTTGCAGTCGCCCTAATTCAATTCACTTTTAATTAATAATTGTTCACCTCTGTTTAAGGTTAGTTACCGAGGTTGTCCAATTTTATAGAACCGTCAAAACGTTTTACCTGCAGTTTCAGTACTCTGGTACTTACTTTAAAAAAATAACCCTCATTTCATCTTCATTCATTAAATACGGTTTAAGGGGAGGTTGAGAGTGTTCGATTTATTAATCCAATAACCTCCTTTATGGGCAACCTGCCGAACACTATGAATTCTTGGTAAATTTTATCGATTTATTAACAAGGGAGGGGGGAGTCGTAGTAATCAAATAAACCGTCAGATGTCGCTCTTCAAATTTGAAAATGACTCTTATTACGTTAATATTTTTGATACCAATGACACAGAAATGTCACACAATAATTTTGGTAAAAGTGCTCATTTATCATGTCTTTAAAGTTGTTAACGTAAATTCTCCCCCGGTTTCGCTTACACAATTTTTTAGCACAAAATTCGTTATAAAATACCTTTTAAGAAGGATAATGAAGTGTTTCTACCCTCTGAGTGGTTGATATTTTTCATAGCGCACAATATAGGAACATGCGACAAAGTTTACGTCATAAAAGTACTTCTGAAGGCACAAACTGAGCTACACCTTGTTTTCATTTGTCTAATACCGCATGGGAAATTGCCACAATATATTCTGTTCAAGTCGCTTTACATACGAATTTGTTTTCATGAAGGGAAAATTTATTCTGCATAAATTCGCCATTCTCGCGACCGTTTTTAATTATGAGTTATCGCGCGAGGTCATTTGACGTGAAAAAAAATCACCCCCTCCCACCATTTATTTATGGTGAGAATCTTCCAACGCTCGGCCAAGATTTATTTAGCGATAAATTTAATCGACTATCTCAAAGTTTAATAATTACGCTTAATTGGGGTATAATCCGCTAAGGGATGGTAACATAACCTCACATTTAACTTTGCTGCATTTTAGCGTGACATCGGGTCACTTCTATTTTAGTTTAGTTAACGAGCGGGTGTTGGTGGTTTTGATGGTCCATTAATAATTGCCTAACTATTATACGTTTTATCTCGAATTTACGTTACGTTATAAAAACTTCTCGGTGAATAAAAAAATTATTAACCGAAATAAGTGTACATTTTACGCTTGTCATTATGACAAAAATAAAACGTTGTTAACGATAAAGAAACGCATAACGTTTACAAGCGGCAATATGGCGATGAAAAAGAAACTGCAAATGGCGGCATAAAAATTATTTTTGGATTTTATATCTACGGGATTTTTGTTCATATTCTTCCTTTACAAGCCGAGGGAAAACTAGAGAACGTAAAGGGAAAAACAATTCGTTCCTCTTTTTAATTTAGTAATGGAATTGCTTGTGTTGTTTTAAGGAAATGGTTTTATTTTTATAAAAATGAACGTTGAACGGAGCAAACGAGTTTATTTTTACTAGTCTCGTGCATAATTTTCCACAGTTATAATATTACACGGCCATAATGGAAAATTATATAATACAAACAGAAATGAGCGTGTATTTTTCGCTCATTTTCCCCACATTTTCACATGAAATGATCTACTTGTAAAAACATCTTGTTTTGGCTGGTTTTGTTCGAGCAGAAACCTCTTTGCGAGTTGTAATATTGCAGAATAAAAATTAACATAGGTATAATACTTATAGAGTCGACCGAATATGAGAATAATCAATAATGCAAAATAACTAATATTGGACGATTTGTAAAACAAAGAAAGAAATTTTGAAATGAACATGTTAATGAAGATAGCGAGTGACAGAAGACTGTAAGGAGGTCGAGGAAGAGATGGGTGGAAAGTTGGCAATCATCTTCCATCGAAAAAAGTTGAATCAACAATTAAAAAAACTAAAAAAGAAGAACAAAATTGACACAAGACATTAGAAACTATTAGAACCAGAAGACCTACTCGCAACTTGGCTGTAATATATAGTACGTACCTTTACGTACGCAAGTACCTTTTTGGTACTATAGGCTAATCGGGCACATGGTGCCTTCTTCTCAGATGTCGTTTTGGTAAGGTACTTGTCGCAAAGATGAAGATCATTATCAAGTTCAATGAACTGTAGTTAGAGATGCACCCAAGTTCAGTTACGATCAGAAGTTCAGCTATTTTAAGTTCAATGTGACAAAAAGTCAACAATTCTCTAAATTCTAACGGAGGTTGTAACTTAGTACTTCCAAAATAGCTTTGGAGGATTTGCACAAGTAGGTAATAATTTTATGTCGAAAAGCTCGTTTCCTATTTGTGCCAATTTGTGCTTACAAAGGCCACGAAAAACCACGCCATTTGAAGGTACAAAAAGGATGATATCCTATCCTCGTATTTTGTATACATTGTAAGATTATTATTTCCTCACTAAAAATGTATACTATCATAGTTTTGCGTTGTGCTACTTACTGTAAGTTAGCTACACGTGTTCTGATCAACGGACAGCGCGATTGCATTGGGCGATAAATGTAAGCTCGAATGATTGCATTCTTCTAGTTTTATCAGTAAGGTGTCATTGCAAGAATGATCTTAGTGAAATCACGATTCTAGAGAGGACTCTCGTTTGGAGAGTAGTGACAGGGTCGATGGTATCGTTACTAGTATATAGTCTGACTCTATGTTATTGGGGAAGACATCAAAGAACCAGTAATTCGGGAAAAATAACGGAAAAGGAAGAAAAAATGGTTCGTATTGTACGTGTGTGGTATATAATAACGAAATTCGAAGAAAAGTGCTGAGAAATTTCTTATTCAAAAAAGTATACAGGGTGTCCCAGGTTGAATGATCAGGACTTTGACATTTTGTAGAAAAACACATTTTAAGGTGGGTTGCTCCTATAAACATAGGTCCTAAAACTCTCTTATTCTGAGATACAGGGTGTTAAAATTTTCTAAAAAATAAAGTTTTTATTTATTTATTTCCGAACTGTGGAAAATATTCAAACCAAAATTGGTACACAAGATACGGACAGAGGGTCATAATATCCATGGCAACCATCATTTTTGTACACAGCCAAAATACATTTTTACCCATATCTCCGCCACTGGTTGATTAAAAAAATTCATATTTTTCAATCTTATGACCCTCTGTTCATGTATCTTGTGTGCCAATTTTGGTTTGAATATTCTGCACAGTTCGGAAATAAATAAATAAAAACTTTATTTTTTAGACAATTTTAACGCCCTGTATCTCAGAAACAAAAAATTTAGGACCTGTGTTTATAGGAGCAGCCCACCTTAAAATGTGTTTTTCTACAAAATGTCAAAGTCCTGATCATTAAACCTGGGACACTCTGTATCCATTACCAACTACTCTCTCCTGTACCCTAATGATCTTCGCCGTTTTCAGCTTTCAAAGCAGTCACGAAGTTGTCCCTCTCCTACCCCTGACGACAACTTTTTACGTTCTAAAATGGCGTCCTTTCCTTATCTTTAGGAAATAAAAAGTCACAGGGAGCGAAATTCTATGGTTGGTCCGTGGTTGAACCGTGGTGTAGGTTTTGACCAAAAACTGTTTGGTAATGGCTTTTAGGGGCGCGTGTATTGCGGTGGTGAAGTAAAAGCGATTAGTTTTTTCACAGATCGGACCTCTTTCGGCTCATCCTTATTTCATTCCATGCTCTGTACCTTTGCACAATATTTTATAAAATTAAATATTACAAACTGCGAGTTTTGCATGTTATAAATCAAAATGCTACGATGAGCATAAATTTCCTGTCGAAATTAATTAGCAGGTAATACTAAATGCATAGCATATCCCCAAATTCTACAAGTACCCGTGCTAAATCCCCAACATGCACAAAGCAAGCTATAAGACCACCACCTAAATGAAAACGTGATAATTAATTACTGAAGCCGGGAAAATTTCCAAACATAACATTGCGCCATATAATTAAACGGGATAAACTTAAAAATTTATGATATCGGCTACCTACTAAATATACGGAAAACCGTACAGTGATATTTAAAAATACGCCCTACCTATTTAACAGTATAATTATAAAAATATCAAAAAAAATACTTAAATTCTCACATATGTCTACTTTTCTTTTCGTTTCCAGTTCCAGTGGCGTAACCGTCGTTTCTGTAGAGCTCAGTCACGCGCACCTTTCGTGAAAACATTTAAATTCAAAGTTGCTAGGTACTTTACATCACAAACTCTTGTGTGTTTCTCAGGTTTACGGACACTCCGAACGCACGCCTTCTTTGTCGAGGTTTTCTCCTTTCTGAACTTCTACTTGAAGAACGCACTTTTTTGCCAAGTCGCTCACTCCTCTTCAAACTCATGACTTTCATTACTATTATTTTTTTATTACAATGCTGCACAATAAAAGCAGACATCTTTATTATTAGTACAGACATAGATACCCATTTCGTTAAAATCTGTCTGTTTGGGAAATTGTAGAGTACCTATTAGGGACTCTAGGAAATTGTAAGCTGAAACGCCATCTTGCGGTCGGTTACTGAATTTATTTTGTCATCATGATGATTATTGGTAGCCTTCAACATTTGGATCACCATCAAAGCGGTTTCGTCCACTGCAGTTGCGCAAAAGACAATTAAAGGACTATTAAAAGCAGGAAAAATAGGAAACTCCAGATTTGTCAACAACTTCAAAGAATTTGTGTTTACCCACCATGAAATTTAATAAAATTTACGTTAAGTATTTCAATAACCCCTTTTTGTGTCATTCCTATCGGTGTAAAATAACTTTTCCCTATCAGTTTCAACCCTTTAGAAGATGGAAAGGAAAGTCAATAATTTAATTTCAAACAATTCTCAGGAACATTTGAAGAGCCCATAAATTTAATTTAAATTTCATTAAATTGAAAGTTATCGTCGCAAAAGGAAGAAAAATTATTTGAAAATTTAAAATCCGAGTCCATCAAGTTGATGGATAGAATGAATAAAAAAGAAGAAAAAAAATTAAATTTTATAGAAAAAAAGAAGTTGAGGTTTTTTCTCCTCTTATAAAAAGCCTATCCAAAAGTAAACTCACTCAGTTACGAATTCGTCCCCCTTATTGATGTTCGAAACTCGAACGTAAAATTCACCGTAAATTCTTTATGATTTCAGATACAGGGTGTACACATAGTTTGAAAATTTTAATTACGATCAAGTTCTCATTCCTATTCAATATTGGCATTCTAGAGTCAATATGACAGAACCGTTTGAGAGTTTCATCTTAAAACTTTCGCCGAAGTTACACGAGAGAAAATTAAATTCAAAAAGTTATTAAAAAACAACTCGTCAAATAATTCCCTCGTCCAACTTAAGGGAATGCAAAGTTACAATTTGATTTCTTTTTCAATTGAAATGAAAAGTAACGATCAAATAATGACGACTTGTCTTTATAAAAGAAAAAGTGATTTGATTAATTTTACAGGGTGTTTTTTTATACACTGTGTCCAAGATAAGGAGGGCCACTATGGGGATTTCGGAAACGGTAAGAGATAGAGTTTCGGTTAAATGGAAGAAAAGTTGGGCAATTTTGAGTTTAGTAAAATGAAATTTTTAAACTGACCAAATTCCGAACCGTTCCGAAGTTATGCGACAAAAAGCGAATTTTCAGGATTTCGTTTTTGACAAATTGTTACTTTGTCGTTGATGTTAACTAAAAAGTAAAAGAACCTTCTACAGGTACTTTTTAACGTTCTTTAACGTGGCATACAGCAAATTGGAATCCGACGTTTCGTTTTCGAGCAACCATCATCAACTTTGTTTTTTTAAATACGGTCCTGATTTTTTTATACATAATATTAGGAGAGCTTTTTATTCTGCATTCAAGCATGTATCACACTTTATGGTTTAGGTGCGATTTTATACTTTACGATTAGCGGAAAAAATCCTAAGTACGAACCTGTATTCCCCCTCAATAACATTCAAACTGAACTTTATTTATAAATGGACTTTTTCTAACTGTGCTTTCCTCATCAAATTAATGAAATGACACAGAATTTTCAATTTTGAACACAAATTTTATAACCAAGTACATAATTACAAACAATCAACAACACGTCATAAATGAACAGAAAACATTTGATGAAACGAAAATTTAAACATGACACATACCAATAATTTAAAAAAAATTATAATCTATGCTCGAAAAGCCCTCCTTCGTTCTCCAATCGTAAATAGCATCTTCTAACTGTAGAATGCAAGCATTCTTTAACATTGCAAGTGTTACAGTTTGGAATGCGTTAAGTACAAACTTTCGGAGTTGTTCTTCTATTTCAAAGATATCTTTGTAAACATAATTTCTTATGTACCCCCAAAGAAAAAAATCCCGCAGAGTTATTTCGGAAGAACGAGCTGGCCAGGGTGTTTCAGAATTGGTGCTTAAAACTCTTTCGGCAAACCTATTTGAAAGGTAATCCTTAACCACTCGTGAATTGTGCGCAAGTGCACCATCCTGCTGAAACCAACCATTGCGTAATACGGCTTAGGGTAAAATATCAAGAGCATCTTCCAAAGTAGAATCTAGTAAATTTAAGTACAATAGTCAAATAAGTATAAAATCGCAATTAAACCATAAAGTGTGATACATGCTTGAATGCAGAATAAAAAGCTCTTCTAATGTTATGAATAAAAAAATCAGGGCCGTATTTAAAAAAACAAAGTTGATGATGGTTACTTGAAAACGAAACGTCGGATTCCAATTTGCTGTATGCCATGTTAAAGAACGTTAAAAAGTACCTGTAGAAGCTTCTTTTACTTTTTAGTTAACATCAACGACAAAGTAACAATTTGTCAAAAACGAAATCCTGAAAATTCGCTGTTTGTCGTATAACTTCGGAACCGTTCGGAATTTGGTCAGTTTAAAAATTTCATTTTACTAAACTCAACATTGCCCAACTTTTCTCCCATTTAACCGAAACTCTATCTCTTACCGTTTCCGAAATCCCCATAGTGGCCCTCCTTATCTTGGACACAGTGTATAATCTGATTCAGATGCATTACAGCCATCTTAGCGTATTATACTTGTCACTCTCAATTAAACTCAATACCCCTGTATTGTCAAAAATTTTTTGTGGCCTCGTGCAGAGCATGGGATATACCGTGTGTCTCACTTTACATGAAGACACCTAAATAACTCTTTTATTAATAGTGAAATTAGTATAAAACATTTTTACGGTTAATTTATAAATCGTTTCTGCATCCTTTTTTAAGGTATTCAACAGTTTCTTTGATCCATGTCTCTCTTAGGAATATCCAGGTATTTCCAGAGACAACTCTAGTTCTCAATTTTCCGATGCTGTGCTTGTTAACTTTTCTGCTTGTTCATTACGTTCCGATACGATTGGACTAACATATAGAACATTCAAGCATTCCATTAACAGTTTTAACAGTCCTCTTTTGAGCCCTTGTACTCCTGACCGTCAGTGCCACATAGAGAACCAGAGTTCTGCCCTTGATTTTACGCCAAGGTACAATAATTTGATAATAATTTAGTCAAATTTGGGTCTTTTTTGTGAATCTAGCTTTTCCTACTGGGATTGTACTTTATCTACTTACTTAATCCTTGGCTTTGGTCACTGTATAGTGTATAGTGTTGAGACTGATGGAGTCTAGTTTTGTTATGTCATCAGGTCATCTAGATCTGGATCTCTTCTCCTTATCTTTTTTCCATTTTGTGTTTGCTATTTTATACCTTCTCATGTAATATAGCTTCTTCCACGATATTGCCGTATGATGTTCCTCCCTATTTAGTGTTTCTAGACGTATTTAAAGTTAACACAGCCAACAATGGTACTGAAATACGGAGTTAGGTAAAAAAACCCCTAGGAAAAAGACTCCCGGAAGAAAAACCACCAAAAAATAATTATAGATGGCTGTGAATAAACATAAATATAAAAAATTTTGGAAATAAAAGTACTGCTAAACTTAAATGTAGATTGCCACTAAAGCGCCTAGGTTATTTGCAGGTGTAGTATATTTTTTTAAATTGATACAAAATGGCAGCATTAACACTAAACAAAGTTTGGAAGTAAAAAAAAATGCTAAACTTAAACGTAGATTGCCACTAAAGCGCCTAGGTTATTTGCTGGTGTAGTATATTTTTTTAAAATTGATACAAAATGGCAACATTAACACTAAACAAAGTTTGGAAGTAAAAAAAATATTAAACTTAAACGTAGATTGCCACTAAAACGCCTAGGTTATTTGCAAGTTTAGTATATTTTTTTTGAATTGATACTTTTTCATTCTTTGATACCTTAGTACGGTAGTGGTAAATTTGATTTTGGGATAACAAAGTAGCACCAAATTTTCGCGTATAACCTATCATTTCAGCCCAAAAACTCTTGGAAGAATAAGAGCGGCAAATTTAATTTTGGAGCAACAAATTAGCGCCATATCATGATACATCACACATTCCTATATCATGCTTAATTATGAGGTTTTTGTAATATCCGCACATTTTCAGCCTAAAAATTCTTGAAAGAACGAGAGTGGTAAATTTGATTTTGGAGTAACAAATGAGAACCAAAATTGTGCCAAATTATCAGGTTTTTATAATGTCATATTATTTCAGCCCAAAAATTCTTGGAAGAACGAGAATAATAAATTTGATTTTGGATGTAACAAATTAGAACCAAATTGGGATGAAATTATAACATACCTATATATTATTAGAGCACTATCGTTAGCTGTGACAAGGGCGTACATATGGGGGCGTAGAAAATATTACGAATACCTACCTAACTAAAAATTAAAGTTTAGCCAAGATGGTAATAGGGTATTTTCTAACATAATGTGATTGGCGATTCGACTTTATTTAAGATCTTGTGTGATGTTATTAAAACTTATGAAAAGCCCATCTACGGCAGTGGGCTGCGTTAAATTTAGGTACGTTATTTCTAGGTATTCGAAAGAGCGAAGAGTACGAAAATATGGTCGCAACAATAATGAAAGAACTCATGAAAAGAAATTATGAACGAACTAAGGCAAATAAAATTTGAACAAAAAGGTCATAAGGAACTACAAAAACAAAAAAAAAAGAAAAACAAATAAAGTGTCCCTAACGAAAGAAGAGAAGGATTGATAATTTCTGGACGGAAACTATTCTCACTAGTACTTCTCCTGGGATACTCGATAGTTTTATTTCGTTACAATTCTTACAATCTCTTTTATCCTTTTTTGTTTGCTCACGACAGTTCCATTTTGTAAAGAGTTACCTGTCACCTTCTCTGTTTATAGAGGTAAAAGTGCAATTCAGAAATAGGAATGCGTGAATATAGCAAAAGGGGTTTCGGGTTTACTCTTACCTTTTTATACATCCTGTTCAGGGTACCGAACAAGTCACGCTCTTGGTACTTACTCTCGACTCTTGAGAGAATGGATTTACATTCGGCGCAGGTATGGACAGTGTGAGGTACTGTATTGCACAATGAAGAGGAGGGGTGGATTAGCGCCAACTAAATAATATCATAAACGGTGTTGAGCAACTCTTCAGTACGCTAACACAAATCCCGAAAGATTACCTTCCTGGATAGAGCTGAGCCCGTTACCTGTTTCTTCAGTCTCAATTTAAAAATTTTTACTCCGTTTAAGATCGCCTCTGTCCGGAGTGACATCGATTTTGTAACTCTGTGAGGTGCTGCATCGCATAAGAGAGAAGAGGAACTTTTAAATAATACTGGAAAGCGGTGCCGAGCAACTGTATGCGGATGTAAATTATAGCGAGAAGGTCGGGTCGTCTATACGGAACTTCAGAGAAAAGGGTGTTGGCACCCACCTTCCTAGGTGAAATTCCCTTTCACTCCGCTATATGGCCAAGTTTATCAATGGTTTATACATCTTCTATTTAAAAAAGATTAATTTGTCTTCGTTCAGGCAATCCCCAACGGACGATATATCAATATGGTGTGAATTGCCAATCGAATGCGTGTGAGTTAATTGGTTCCCAACAATTGGGAGGTATCGCCGATTGACATTGTTATGCACTCGCGCGGAAATGGTTGAATTGCTATCGGAGGGTAGGGGGCTTCCTTGGAATCATCGTTATCATGGATGAAGCATAGACTTGATGTGATGAATCAAAACATCTCTGCTTCTTTGCGAACAGAACATGCGCACAGTGATGTGCCTTGGGGTGGATTCTTCTAGCTAGCACGTATTTCGATCACTCTTCATGGTAACAAACGGTATAGCAGTTCGTGAACAACTGGCAGTGGAATATACTAGAACATGCTCTGTTTTCGCATGGTATGAGTCCCTATAATGAAGGAAAGGTTACGAAGCAAGAGAAATACGACTCGTGAGGGATATAGATAAAAATTAGGGAGATGATTTATATTATGCGCAAAAAAGTTGGTACTAAACTTTGGAGAAACGATGTTAAATCGACTTTTTTTTATTAATTGGTCAAAAGTCTTTTCCCCGATCTAAATTTAAAATAAAAATTTCAGTGGCGACGGAGGGGGTTACCTGATAAAACGAAAATCTATGAATGGTTTAGATTTTTTCCAGTTTTATCATTAAGACTACAAGAAATTTTTTTTCTAAAATGTTTCAACTTGAAGGCATCTGATATGGTTACCCTTCTGTTGATCTACTAGTGTTGTTGTAGTTCATCTGGTATATTAAGAAAAGTAAGCGCTCGTTGCATCTAGGAGACCATTCTAGTTACCGTTTGCTGGGGAGCAGGCTTTGATTCTATACCAACATGGGTTAATAGCAAGGATGTGCCAACCCATTAGTAAATTTCACAAATTTTATTTTGCCAATTTTAAGTAGTTCTTCATCTCCAACTGTGTTCCACATCTTGGTGTGCATTTTTTGTTACAGAGATCATGGTGTGGTAAAATTTAAAGGCGTTATAAATACTATGTGCAAAAAAGGTCTTCCTATCCAAAATGGAACAAGTGAGCAATTAATTTTAGGAGAATTTCAGTCTTAAACCTTTGGTGGAATATAAATTTTCTAGAAAACTGATGTTGTTCGTTGAAGTGATCGATCAATGATGGAACATCTTGTATGAAAACATGAATGGATACTAATGGGGAAGTTTTCCCAAACCCAAGCGTTGGAGAAATGTCTCCAGTTGGAGCAGGGAAAATCATCAACAATCGCCGCTTGCTGTATCCAGAAGTGAAAAATCACCCCAAACGTCATTATTCAAGTTAATGAAAGTTTCGATTATTTTCGGTAAATACAAAAAAATATAATTCATCACCATTCCCGTTAAATGAACTAAAACAAACGCGCTTTTAACGTGCATTAAAAAAAATTCGGCGTTACAGTTTTTTTTATGCGAAACAATGAACGAGAGAACGTTCTGGCGAAGTGCCCGCAATAGATAAACGTCAAACGCTTAATTATCAAAATGGTACAACAATAGAGACGTATAATGTGTGCACTTACCAGCCATCATTGTAGTATCATCAGACGGCGTTTTTAACAAGAGATCGTCATTTTAAGGTAGACATCATCTTAACAGTTCGTGTATTCCCTCTCGTACTTTAACTTAGCAGGCTTGATCTCCAGAGACACCCCTAATTAACCGCCCATTTGCCTTAATCACCCCAGTGCATAATTTATTTATAAACGACTACGTTTTATTAATGGAAGATGGCAGTGTTGAAAATCACTTCAGCTTCACTTTCTAAAGTTAGAGTCTTTAATTAGCGACGAACATCACACGGAAAACTTGAGGAGAAGTGTCCAAAAAGATTATTTTTTTGGCCCAATTAAAAACATATACTCTACTAACTCTATCAGTATTAGTGTGTACAGTGTGTCCTAATAAACATTGAAATCTAGTACGAAGGCAGTGATGCGCCGAACACAATGGTGTCGCGTTTCCGTCCCCGGAGTAATCCGGGGTTGATTTTCCGGGAGAACACAACTCTCGACTGCAGGCCGAGGTCACTGCTGGAAGCAGGAGGTGCTACCGCATGCGAGGGTGTCGATCAATAGGGCGCAATACGCAAGCCCGCACCCTCTGTCATCCATATACTCTTTTGCATCCAAATCGTCTGCATCACTCCAAATGTTGCATTCGAATGTTTTCCACTCTTAAATTTTTTTAACCATCCGACCAACTTACTTACATTTTTAGTATGCCAAATTTCTCGTCTCGTTAAAAGGAGGACGAGGGACTGAATAAAGTTGTTAAATAGAGCACCGGGCCGACATTTTCATAGTATTTGTAACAATTGCAGCTCTGGATGTTGGAAAACTGCCAAGAATTTTTCGTGTCGCGCGAATTTAGAAGGAAAATGCATTCAATATAAATTTTGTTTTCCAATTTCGACAGTAAATGACCAAATATTTTGATAAATCGGTGGTTTGACCTGAAAATGTGCGGTCTTTTGGCTTATCGGTAAATCATTCACGGTGACATTGTTTTTCGACCAACAAGTTTCGCGCAATACTTCTTAATGCCGTTCGGTGGTTTCGCGATACTTTTTGTATCGCTAACTAATCAGCTTTGTTGCTTTTTGTCGACTAGTAGGTCGGAGGCTTACCTTTCTTCATTTTAATAGGCTTCAAAATTCGTTTTCTTGTCGGTTGTTTCTTCAAGTTTCAATTTGAAACATTTGAAACTATACAAATTACACTAGTAGTGAAGGGTCTATTATTACATGTTATTATTTCTCTCAGAGGTAGAAACAGTAGAAGTGATTGTAAGAATACGATAGGTTGCTCTCTAACATTGTTTTTCAATTCGAAATGGGAAATTATTTAGAAGAAACTCTTACATAATCATGATCAATTTCCTCTCTAGGTTCAGGTAAAAATCTTCACACGACTCTACCTCTTTACCTCTTAACTTTTATTTTGTTTCAGAATACTTGGGTGACTAATATTAGCTTTACCTCAACTTGTTCTGCCTACACAGCAACACTAGGCCATAGCTCACTTCTAGTGTCTGTTAATTACTGTTGTGAGTCTCTTATTGCCATAGTTCTTCACCAATAGATTACCAGACTATAATAATAAATGGTAATTATAATATTTACGGAGTAATTTTTGGAAATCAATGCTCCTTTTTTGTGAGACCTCCAGAATTCCTTTCAATCTTTTTATAAATTCCATTTCGTTTCATAAAATTTGTTCATCATTCTTTTTGGGACCTGGTCATAGAGTCAATGTGTGAGTCCCAATTTTTCCTCGCAGTTGAGGGAGTCCCTTTTATGTCACAAAGCCCTGTAAGTTTGTTCTTTAGCAGTGAGTGACTTTAGGCATTTAATTTCACACGTTTGCCTAGAAAAAATACATATCGAGTTTTGCCCTCATTTAATTTTTAGATTGTTACAGTGTGGCCAAGATCATGTACCTCAAATTTTTGCTTTACGAAAACTTCATTGAAAAGTCAAATTCGTTTTTTTTTGCAAATCACCTCTTCCTCATCATAGAGAGATTTTTCGAATTTTACGATACTTTGAAAAAGTAATGGCATTTCCTAAAATGTTTCATGAGGTTTCGTTCCAGTAACGTCTATTCGTACTGCAAGTTTTGATAAAAATCGATAGTCTTTGGATTTTGTGGAATAAGGTTTTGTACAACGACTTTCAGTTAATTTTAGTTAGAAGATGGACTTCGATTTCAACTGCAAATTGTATATGAGGCATTGCCTTGGAATTAAGGTTAAAATTTGTCCGATTAGTCCGGCCGCTTAGAGCCAAATATGAAACCAATTGTGCACGAGATAAAAGCGATTTTATTGCTGAACGTTGTTCATAAGGAACTATGGAAGCACTCAGTGCGACCCCTGGTTATTTTTTTATAGAGCCGCAAAGTACCCCCTACAGGTAACATCCTTTTTTACATGGAAAAAATACATTTATTTTTTGATGGCCGAAATTAAAGAAATGGGTGTCATTTCCGATGTTTTTAAACATGTAGAAACCATTTTTGAGGTTATTTTTGATGTAGGGGTGGGGGCGGCGCTATAGGGGGTGGAGGGCAATAAAATCAAGGTGAAAGCACCAATATTTTGAAAACCAAAATTAATGAAATAAATATCATTACCCAGACTATTTATTATGTAGAATTCATTTTTGAGATTATTTTTGGATGTAGGGACCTTGGGCGGGGGGGGGGGGCGCTCTGATGTGATGAGGGGAAAAAATTGAAGTTGAAGTGTTGCATGTTAGCCCAGTCATTTTAAACATGAACATTGCAAAAAAACCTATATTAGGTTTGACTTTTTTATGTTGTTAGGTTCAGTCCCAGTAGTAAATACTCAATTTTGCAACTTCGAAAAACATGTGGAAACTGGGGGGGGCGCCAAAAACCGCGATTTTTTCGGACTTTTTTCAGTTTTAGCCTCGTAGCTCAAAAACGACGAGTTATAGTGCAAAGAATACGATTATCTTTTTTAAACTAGACTAAATTTGCTACAATTTGAGCCTAACCGAAAGTCTGCAAGTATAATAGTTTCCGAGATACAGCTCTTCAAAAGTAGGCAATTTTTCCCAAAATCTTTTTTCAACGTATCATCCATGTTTCGAGCCAGATATTGCCATAACGACGTGCCCTACGACTCTTGTCACGGAGAAAAAAAATGTAGGACATTTTATCACCTTTTATTTAAGCATAGATGCATTCCTGTGGGCCTAACAGTTCTCGAGAAAAAGACGGAAAACCGGAAAACAGTGAAATCCTCCACATATATGTAATAGCATTAGTATGATTAGAAGACATTTTCTGATTATTCTTATTTAGCCTAGCGAACGAACGCTCAAAAAGGGCTTGTAGACAGACTTTTTGATCCTAATGATTTTATTTCTAAGATGTGTTTGGAGGTGTTTGGTGATAATTATACGAAAAGTCCCCGGCCCTACCGTATGAGCTAACTCCGTAGCGTAACAAAATTTGCGGATTTGTTAAGTTTTCCCTTTGTATCTCTTGAATAGGCGATCGTAGTGGGAAATGGCCAATTATAAAATAAAAGCTGCCTCGAGAAAATACTTTTGTTCTTTTCGTCATACATTAACCCTATCATAAATGTATTTAGAAAAGACTAGAGACCATTAAACATGGTGGCGCATAAGAGTGAAATTGTTTGGCTAAGGATGCAGGTAATCTGTATTTAATACTCACATATCAGATTTAGCTCTAAACCTCCCACAAAATTAGTTGTTCTCTAGTGCCCTCTATTCCATCTTGAACTCAACGTTTTTTTTAAATAACTATAACATCTAATCTATTTGAGATAAAATATTAATCGGTATATGTATTTTATAGGAAACTAGTAGACCCGGCGAACTTCGTACCGCCAATAAAGGTTGTCTGAACTTCCAAAGGTATTGCTACATTACAGCTTTTAAGTTTGACAGTAATAAAATAACATTGCGCTTTTGTTTACAATGTTTACTAATAAAATCAAAACTCCATAACAAAAACACGGTAACTTTGAAACCCATAGGGGCGAAGCCCTAAACTCCTAGGGCTTATGTCTCACCTTTTAAACCTTCCTTGTACTTCTACAAATATTTTAAAACCAAAATTAGTCAAATCGATTCAGCCGTTCTCGAGTTTTTATGAGACACACAAAGGTCAATTCATTTTTATATACATATAAAGATGTAAAATTTCATCCCTTAATTTGGAACCCTTAGAGGGTAACTTTTGAAAAAAGGTGAAATATGTGAATCATGGATTTCAATACTTTTCAATACTTTGAGCAATTTTTAGATTTCCATCTGCCCCCGTTACATAGATCGCTTCAACCATTTTAAAGTTTTAAACCTTATTTTGACCCACTTAGGAGATGAATTTCGAAATTCGCTTCTTAGTGGGTGCCTACATCATCAGGGGAAGGTTCACTGAAAATTTCAAGTTTCTAGGTTCATTGGTTTGGCCTGGGCGTTGATAGATAGATCAGTCAGTCATCACTTTATCCTTTTAAATATGTAGAGATGACGGCTAAAAGTTACAAAATGGCGGCTGAGCGCCATCTTGAATCGTTTTTTTAAATAGAACACCGCGTATATTGTCACATTTTCGAAATCTGCTCATGATTATTAACACGGTTCTCTAATACACCACTCCTAAATTTTACTGTTTTCGAAATATTAACGTTTAAAAAGGCAACTTGATTTTGAATTGATTAGCTTATTATACGTTCATTTCCTGTCGCTCTCGAACGTAATTCGGACATGCTAACGCTACTATTTTCATTATCCTCCGCTCGATTTTTAATTTTAATACTAAACGGGATTGCGGTGAACTAACTGCGATAAACAAACACTTATCAAAAAAAATCACTCAACAAACTCAAAACTGGATAAACGTTCAAATCGAATGGACTGTACACCATGAAATGAATACTTAAATGAATTTTTTGATCGATACATGCCGACCGATGCAGATGTTAAACGACATTTGCGACGCGTGAACTGTCAAACGCGCGAACTGTCAAATGGGCGAACTGTCAAACGCGTTAAGTTTTCTGACATTTTCCAATTTTCTGGGCAATTTTCTTAATTTTTCTTTCCGTAAGAACCTTCTACAAAGTATTAGAAACATTTAAAAAAAAAGATGACTGAAATCGGTAAAGTCCTTCTCAAGTTATGGCGTGACCAAGGAAATAGCGATTCATTTTTATATATATAAGATTTTATGGTCTACAACTTTTATTTCAGCAGTTTTTGCTATAAACCCAATACTTTAGGAGCTAGGACACAATATTTGCCGAAAAACGTCGTGTAAAAGCGATTTTAAAAGAAAATGTCAATTCTTGACAGCGAATATCTCTTCAACGGATAGAGATAGAGAAAAAACGCATAGAAGAAAACTTGTAGAAAATTTAATCAGCTTTTTTTTATAATTGGCCATTTCCCACTACGATGGCCTGTTCAAGAGATGTAAACGGAAAACCAAACAAATCCGCACATTTTGTTACGCTACTTTTCGTATAATCATCACCAAACACATCCCAGAAATAAAATCATTAGGATCAAAAGGTCTGTCTACAAGCCCTTTTTGAGCGTTCGTTCGCTAGGCTAAATAAGAATAATCAGAAAATGTCTTCTAATCATATTAATACTATTACATATATGTGGAGTCGTAGCGATTTCACCGTTTTCCGGTTTTCCGTCTTTTTCTCGAGAACTGTTAGGCCTACAGGAATGCATCTATGCTTAAATAAAAGGTTATAAAATGTCCTACAATTTTTTCCTCCATGACAACGGTCGTAGGGTACGTCGTTGTGGCAATATCTGGCTCGAATCATGGATGATACGTTAAAAACAGATTTAGGGAAAATGCCTATTTTTGAAGAGCTGTATCTCGGAAACTATTACACTTACAGACTTCCGGTTAGGCTCAAATTGGAGAAAATTTAGTCCAGTTTAAGAAGAATCATATTCTTTGCACTACAACTCATAGTTTTTGATCTACGAGGCTAAAACTGAAAAAAGTCCGAAAAAATCGCGGTTTTTGGTGCCCCCCCCCCAGTTTCCACAAGTTTTTCGAAGTTGCAAAATTGAGTATTTACTACTGGGACCGAACCTAACACCATGAAAAAAGCAAACCTAACATAGGATTTTTTGCAATGTTTGTATATTTTTGTGTTTAAATTGACTGTACTATGTCATTTCCATGGTTTTTAGGGGCGCCCAATAAAATCGCTTTTACCTCGCAGTGCACAATGCTTTCCCTATTCCGTCGGACTAGATCGTTTGAATTTGAATTTAAGTGGGTTTTCATTAAAAAGGATGTTGAAGTTAAAGTTTCGAATTTGAGCTCGAACTTTGAAGGTTTGAACGATTAATTGCTTTAGTTTAGTGGTCGAACCTGAGTTTGAATTTCACTTCAATTTGAAATTTAGTAGGGGTTCGAGTTGCACGAACTTGAGTTAGTGTATAATTTAAGTCTTATCCATATTTTACACTTAATTTCAGTTTGAAATTGAGCGGAAGTAAGGTAAGAGTCAGGTTTAACGTTGAGCTCAGCTTTAAGATAGAGTGAATATTGATTTTAAGTTAGAACTCGCTTTAAGTTTATCCCCCAGAATTTTTCTGCATTTCATTTAGATCAAAATGATAATAACTCTGGATCGGTGGGTCGGTATTTCTGGAATGGTGGCTTATGTTCTAAATGTTCAAAGTTTACTGAATTTTGAAGTGTTTAATATGGTAAAATTTGAAGTTTTGAAAGCTAAAATTATGGTTTATTAAATTTCATCTTTTGATTTCAAAGCTTTGAGTTTGAAAATTTTGGATTGTTGTTTGAATTTGAGTTCATATTGCAATTTTTGAACCTCCATTTAAATTTCTGCTTGAATTCAAGGATACAATACAGTTTCCACTTTAGAATGAAATTTAAGCTTAATTTTGATCTTGATTTTACAATCGAATTTAAGTATATTGAGTGTTGTAGTTTAAGCTCAACGGGCAAGTTTTCTTTTCAATTTTCGAGTTTGTAGAACTGTCAATTTTGGCCTCGATTTAAAATGTCGAAGTAGAGTTTGAGTTTTATTGCACTTCAAATTCAAGATTATACACAAATTTGAATTTTAGCCGAATTTGATCGACCACCATTTTGAGTTTGATCTTTAGTTTAAGCGTGAGTTTTCTATCTATTTTAAGTAAGTAAGAATTTTTCATTCATAATTGAAACAGAAAATACGACTCTAATCAGGGAGGCAGCACAAAGGGCCCGAATAGGTGGCCTATGTGCGAGTGGACTTTTGACCACCCTCCCATCGTAATCCAGAATCCAGACTCTAGCTTGAAGACGGTGGTTTTCAAATGAGGAAAAGTGTTTTCTTCGTAAGCATGCGTTATCGATTTTCCACTTTGAAGAACTTTTCGATGTCAATAATGAAGCTTTTTTCTATTAACTCATTACATAAAATTGTCCCTTTTACTAAATTATTCTAATCATAGTCACGTAAAACGTGAAAGTAACTTCGTTCTAATAACCATCATCGCCACTTTCCCATTTCCCTTTTTTCGCACCTTTATATATAACTTAATAATCACGGTCTGCTGCTCCATCGGCACTGATTGGGTAGTCAATTCACGTATTTCTATCTATTCCTTTTTCCATCAGAAAGTAATTATACATTTTTTTTTACATAAAATCGATCCCTTTCAGTTTTTTCAGAGGGTGAAACTAGTAATTATGTCAATCGCTTCAAAAAGGTGTCAGAGCGACTTTTCACGACAATGGAATGAATTACCTACTGTCTTGCGTGTAATTTAACAAGTCGACAGTTTTCTCATTTATAAGCTTTTGTACGCTGGATGTAGAAAGATATTTCGATATTTGTTCGTCGTTTACAGCATTTTTCTCGCATACCGTCTCCTCATTTGTAATGATGGTGATCTTTACCAATTCGAACGAAACTTCCCCAAAGAATAATGGCGATACCGATTGTAAACAGTGACACAGGTATTCTTCTGTTGGAAACAAATGAAAACAGACTCATTTACAGTGTAAAAGTCATTAATAATGTAAGCGTCCGTTTAGTTGACACGGTTTACCGGTGAAAACACAAATTTAACATACCTACATGTTTACAGTGCAAAGCTCATAATTTGTGGCGATAAAATTAAATTACTACTTCTAATTTGCGTAGAGGTATATAAACGTTTACTTTTATCTTTAATTAAGCATAAAAGAGCTTCAATTTTCTTCCATTTTTCCCTACACGTAATTAAATTATAATTTTCTAATTCGTTTGCTCACTTTTACTTCAAGATTAAGCCGAAATGAGTTTAGCTTTCCTTTTTCTTTGGTAATATATTTTTAAATTAACCTTTTATTAAAGCGGATACAATACATTAAAAAGAAATTTCCAAGGATCGATATGCTTCCTACATTATTCTTATTATTACTTTGCATCTTATAGAAAGAAAACATAATTAAACCAGCAGTACGCAAAAGCAAGAATGTATTTTATTATGTTAATACGATCAATACTAAGTATCGTGTTTAAATGATTCCGTATTATTTAATATTACTGTTTACTCGGAGTTTCCCCCTTCGGAACTAACTAATTCATGAAACTTACGATCTTATGAATGGTATTATCGAAAAGTCTATAATCGGATTGCAGAAAACGATTACATTGTAGGGTCTTCGTACGTTCTGCCAATTCCTTCTTTTGTTTTGTTCGCTTGTACTCAAGTAGGAGCCATTTTAACATTCCTACAGGAACATACAGCAATTACAAATTTTTCCACATACCACGTGCATGGAAAGCGTATTTTTGTCGAAATACATTCCTTATGTGGCAGGTACCTAATTATAAAGTTGCATTGCTGTAGAAAAATTCCCTGAAGATTAGTTCATAACCACAGAAAAGTGGGCATTAAAGTCAAAATATACACCCTTCAATATCTCGAGAACGACACATCCAATTACAAAAAGGAAAAAACACGTTTCCTTTATTTTTTGAAACTTATTGAGTCATGAGACGTAAACATCACCCTCACCCCCCCTGTGGAGTGGAGCGGGAGTGAGTTTTGAAAACTTAAATGGGAACACCTATTTTTTTATTGCACTTTTGGATTCTCCATAAAAAACTATTCTCAAATTGCAAATTTCACCCCAACTGCAACCCCTTTTTTGGAGGTGCAAAGGGAGAGAAAAACGATCTTTTTTACTTTTTTCCTCCAACATTTTTTCGTGATTTACAAATTATTTGTTATAAACAAAATTTAACAAAGGATTCGCTTCTAAGCAAAACAAACCAAACTAAATTAAACAGATTATTTATTATTATTTCCCCTATTGTCTAACTATATCCATATACACACATATTAATACCCTCCCTTTCTTCTTCTGCACTCTAAAACCTTTTCCATCCATTTTTTCCCCATTCCATCCTCCCTTAGCAGCCCTCTCAATCCTCCTCATGCTCCTTTAGTTCCCCACAGTTCTCCGCCAAATGCTCTATATTTTCTCTGTCTTCTCCACACAGTCTACACAGCCTCTTCTCCTCCTCCAACCAATATTTGTTATCATTCTCCTCATTTCCCACTCTAAATCGAGCCACTATCCTCTTGCTCTGCATGTTACATATTCCATTTAGGTATCTTGGCAAATCTTCCGTCACTAAGACCTTGTATTTTTCATTGAACCTTCCCTCTGTTATCTTCATCCTCCTTTCCTGAGTTTGTGCATCCTCATCTCTCCTTACTATTTCCGAGGTTATATCCCGTCCCGCCTCTATCTTCCACTTTACCTCCTCTCTTGCATATCCCCCTCTTTCATAATATCTCCTTCTTTCCTCCTGCTCCTGCCTTACTTTACCGTTCTTCACCTCGTTCCACACACATCTTAAGATCCCCCCTTCCTTCCGTCTTTCCATCCTTTCTTCGAAAACCATCGCTCTCCTTCTCGCTTCTATACGTAACTTCCTCATCTTTACCTCCTCCACCACGTAACCCGGTGTTCCCCTGTCTAACCCCAGCACCCATCTCCAATATTTAATTTGTATATTTTCTAGTTGCGCTCTTTCCTCGCACCCCCACATCTCCGCCCCGTACAACATCACACTTTTCTCAAGTCTATCAAATAACCACGCCCTTTTCCGGATATCACCCCCCATCCATCTTTCTCCCAGGCCCCACACTTGCCCCACTGTCGCATTTCCTTTCCTTGCCAACTCTCTGATGTGTCTTTGTTATTTTACCTTATCTTGTACCCTAGGTACGTTACCTCATCCACGCTTTCAATAGCCTCGTTTCCCCAGTTCTTCTGAAACTCCACCATCTTGGTCTTGTTTACGTTCACCTCGAGCCCTCTTTTCTCCATGTATTTATTTGTTATCTTATCATCTCCCTCATATCACCATCTCTCGTCGCCGTCAGCACCAGATCATCTGCAACACCCACACTTTCTTGTTTCTAATCACTACACCATCGCTCTGATTACTCTGTAACACGTCCCCCAGGTCCCCAATCAATATGGAAAAGAGGCTAGGACTCAGCGGGCAGCCCTGCTGTAGGCCCATTTTGGTCTAGAAGGAATCTCCAATATCTTCTCCCACCTTCACCCTACACCTTGTTTCTCTGTATATTTCTTCCATCACCTCTACTAGCTTCTCATCCATCCTTAACGACCTTAGCCTTTCTCAAACTTTCTCCCTATTTACCCTGTCAAATGCGGCTCTCATGCACCTTATTAGTCGATCAGTGGTAAACTACTGGACATGAGGACGCTCTTAGAATCCGGCATGATTAAGTACATTTGACTTAGGAACCAATTCTAAACACTTCTAAAATAGCTATGGCTTGGGCAAAAAAAATTGAAGTTAAATTGTTTAATTTAAAAGCCTTTTCTATATTGTCTGAAGGACTGTAATATGCACATTCAGCTTCCAGTTCAGTTTTGGAACCATCTGTGAAAAAAATAGAGGAATTTCCAAGCTCATCCATAATAGATTTAAATCGTAAGGTGTCATATAACCGCGAGTCAGTGAATGTTGGCAATGTAACAGCTAGTTTTTGCCTATCGCGGCACTAAGTTAGGCACTTTTTTCAAAAAAATAGACCTATAAATACAATTTTCCAACAAAGCGGACAGTCTCAAGCCAAAATATAGAGAATTACTGGGTTGGCAAGACTACACGGAGTCCCCTAATTGGAGACCATTTGCAGCTCGTCTGGCACAAATCCAAGGTATGGACTATGTACTGCAAAAAGTTTAAGCTCTCCAGAATAATTCCCCGTTCAAAACCTCAGAAATGGGTTCAAAGTTCAAACAGACAGACGAACGAACAAAATACAAACAATAGTTATTTATTTCAATACAATTCTTATCATTTTAGTCTCGAAGTGGATCAGTTGGTTACCTATTTCCATTTTCCAGCCTGTGTACTTCCTTTGTAGACCTAGAGTTGTTTTTTGGTGTCATTATTGTCAGGGTTGTCAGAACTTATTACAGTCGGGATAGGTGGAATTATGAGTCAATCTCATTATACTCAACTGCAGGCTTCCCCCGCATGGTCACCAATTTCCCCTTGTTCTGTCTACCTACCTGGGTACTAATACAGATAAAGTGTATTTTATCTGTGGTACTAGGCATCGTGTGTATTGAAACCATGGATACACGGAGGTGGGGAAGTCTTCGGGGAGGGATTTGATACATAAACTGTAAAATCTGAAAACTTAACCCATGTCAGATCACATCACATTACATTTACACCTATGGAATTCTACAATAACACATTCCCTTTCCTTCAAAATGTCTAGCAAGGGGCACAATATTCGATGAAAAGGAGAGACTGGAATTCAGCTTCAACCTAACCGTTTACACTATCTTGCCTACTTGCAGGAGAACATGAAGAAACATCATTCCCTAAGGTTGATGAATGACCCCTCACCATCTTCGTGGGATGCTGTTTCACATCTACAGGTTATGCAAAGGAATACCATTTCCAAATGGAGGAAGGGCGCTTTTTTCTTCATAGCGACCCCTACAGTGAAGGGGCTCACCAAAGGTACCGGCGCAAAACGTCGAAGTAGGAAAACTACTTGGAACGAGCGAGGAGCGACTATCGCGACGCAGACCTTGTCTAAGCGTTTACCAATCCGATTACTTGGACATGGTTTAGAACTTTCTCGCATCGCATAGCACCCATCAACATCTTCCAGACTCAATCTATCAAACTCCTCATGGCCGTCCACACACGCACCATCCCAGCTCGCAGTCAACGTTGGCCATGAAGAAACAAAACGTCGGATTTTGTCCAATCTCAAATCTCAAGCCATCGCCTAGCTGTCGCTCTACACGTAACAATGTCCATAGCGACGTCCCTACGGGGAATACAAAACAACGCCATTACACGAGAGCCTGCACTGATCAGGTTTTAAAAGCACTTTTTTTCCCCTATCCGTCCACTATAATTTCGCTCGTATCTTGGGGTTGTATTTTAACGGATTTTTTAAAACTGATCTTTCCAATTCTTCAGTCGAGCTCTCCTTACGTACTTTTTCTTCGACCTTTTTGTTGTCACTCATTCCTCTATGTTCATTTTTCTCAAAATTCCCTTTTTGTCCTTAATGTAATAGGGACCACTCTGTATCCATTATTGAGTTGGTTTCCTCTTTATTTGTGACGGTTTAAGGTCGCTAGCCATTCCTCAAGTATTTGTCGCCGTTTTCTTTGGGAGAATTCGACGTTCATGCTGGTGAGCTAAGCAGCTCTACCTCTTCCAAGTTCGTCTTCTAGCGTTTCTGTAACCTGCTGCACTTGCACGTTTGGTGATAAACAATATCATATCCGTCATTTCAGTGGCGTCAGTAGCCATCTTCATTTATTAGGGCCATAATACTTTCTGTATACGTCTATTGTCGCACTATTCCTCCTGTTTTGCTGGCTGCTAACAGTAGATCATGTGTAGTTCGACCTAATTTCAGTTATATTATTTTTAGGTTCGTTGTCTTGTACGTCTCAAAAAATTCGTTTCATTACATCCCTTAGACATATTTCGCGCAAGCCAGCACTTTCCGATGTAAAAAAGACTTTCAGTACTTTAGAATTCGGCACTATTTAGCTTCAGCGCAACTATTTCAATACACAATACACACAATTTGGTAACTGCACTGTAATAAATTAGCAAGTAAATTGTGTGACACGACTGTAAAGTGGTGCATAATATTTATATGAAACATTTCGACTTCATTTAGCTACTGCGGATTTACTTATTGTCTCCCCTTTTCTTATTCTAGCTAGAAAATATTCGTCATCAAAATGTTCTGGACAAATAGAGCTTAATTAACACCAGCAACCAGCAAAAAGCTTATAAGATAAATTGTAGAACGTATTTACCATAAACCCTTTTAAGATTAAATAGATTCAAAAACCAGTGGCGCCCTGGTTTTTATAAACGACTGGAATTAGGTCTCGTACCATTTTCATGTTGCAACGGGTTTGATAAATTATACGTCATTTCTTGTTAGAGAGTTCTAATAATTTTATTTGGTTTCCAGCTATTTTTACTGAAACTAGGTATTTTCGTTCTTACATGAGTTTACATCTACAAATTTTTAATGAAATTATTTTCTAAACTAAATTATAATCTTTCGGAGGGTTTTAACTTAGAAAAGCTAATAAATGTAATTGTCTCTAAAGCGAAACTGTTCGCGTCTTCTTATTAATAACGATGGCGAAATTGGGGATGATTTTGTTCGATTTTCGTATACTGAAAAGTAATAAAGCGTCACGTCTTAAATGTGGTAATGACTCGATTATCATTTGCAACGAGTCTCTACGAAAGCAAATTCGTCAGGAAAACTCTCAAGATGAATTTCCCTCCGTTTTTCTTCAATTTGTGTTTATTTCAGTTTTAGTCAAGCTCCGTGACGTGTCGAAAGCGTGCCATTTTTTTAAATTTACCAAATCTCTCTCCGAATTTACTTTTGCCAAAAGTCCTCGAGCAGTTCATTTCTATTGCAGTTAAAGCGTCTATCAACCGACAAAGTTTGTTGGAAACGGTTTTGTCCATTTTCAATGGCGCTTCTAAACTTCCATTACGCTGCGCTGTAACTATTCGAATAGTTCAATTCAAAGTTTCTCTCATTTCATAACGATCTGTTTCAAATTGTAACTACTTCCTCATTAAGGACGAGTTTCTTTCCCCATATTGTGATCTCCCTTTATTCTCCCGTATCTTTCTATTTTCAGCCATATCACTCCTTGTAGATTTCCTGTGTTGAATTAGTTACAAATTTCATTATAGTTGACGTAACATTTACGGTAAATGCTCAGCGCTTTGGAATAATTGGAAACAATGTGCCACGCCGTAAAAACGTTCATGTTCTTTGTATCTGTATCATTTTCATTAGTATTTTAATCTGTTATTCTACATAAAGTCAATCATAGCAGTGAGTGGTTTACGTACCGTCTTCATCCAAGTTTCACGTCAATCTCTCCATTAGAACGTCATCTACTTTTTATTGTACACCCTGTAAGACTAATGTATTTAAAAAAGCACCAATATCTGTTATGTGTGACAACTTTAATTTAATATCAGCACAAGCAGATATTTTTAACGACAGCATAACTTACATATTAGCTAAAATTCTTTAAATTAACCACCCATGTGGTACCTACTGTACTATTTTTATTTATTATAGTCATACCATGAATTCATAATGTTATTATTTACTTATTGGAAGCTAAACGAATATTTTGGTTATTTTAATATTATCCTGTATATGGTTTATAACTGTTTGGATAATAAACTAAATAAATAAAAAAAAAAATAAATAAAATTAGTTTAGTTACTGACAGTTATTGAAAGTAATTAGTACGTGCGTCTCCCAAAATTAACCATCCATCAAGTTTCGTCCACGTGTTTACATGAAAATCGCGGATTTATTTAAAAAGAAGAATTATAGTTCTGCTTTTAAAGTGACTGCAAACTTTTACGGAGGGTGCAGGGTGGCGAGTCAACCCCGACAAGGAAAAGTGCCAAAGTTTTTCTGGTAAGAACGGATCAACAACAGATGGAGTCTTCTCCAAATCAAAACAAGGTTTTGGGTTTGGCAAGTAGAGACGATGATGGTGAGAAAAAAAGGTGTAATTCGAATTCCAAAATAGTATTTTTCCGCTAAAATCATTTATTTTTTGCAATATAGAGGAAATAGGCGCCGTTCCTTTCCAGGTGAGACGTCTGTCTAGGTTGATTCCTAAGTACTTAACTGTGTTTTGTTGGGGAAGTTGTTGTCTATTTAAAACAACTGGTGGGTAGGTTTCTCTCCTCATTGTAAAGGTTACATGAGTGGATTTCGATTCATTGACTTTAACTCGCCATTTTTTAAACCAAATTTGTAACTTCCATAGATGAGTTTGTAGCTGTTGAGATGCTGTATTGGAGTCGTGATGGCATGACAGTATGGCCGTGTCGTGGGCATATGTAGCAATTGTTGTTTGTGTGGTTGTAGGTAGATCTGCAGTAAACAATAGGTATTACAACGGGCCCAATACACTTCCCTGTGGGACTCCAGTTAGTTCGGTATAAAGTAGAAAGCTTGCCTTGTACTTTGATGTCTGTTAGTTAGACCTTTGTACCAGACCTTATCAAAGGCCTGGCCAACGCAACGTCAAGGAATACTGCCGAGAAATATTGTTTTGTTTCTAACGCTTTAGTTATTTTTTGTACTAGTCTATGTACTTGCTCTATAGTCGAGTGCTGAGCACGAAAGCCGAATTGGTGTGATGGCAGAAGATTATTTTGCAGGAGTATTGGCACTCATCTAATATTTAGATATGTAAAAATTTGCATAGGTCAATTTTTTTTGGAACACTAATACAATACTTCCCTTTTACTTACTCGGGAGGTATTACTAATTAAAACCAATTTAAACTTCAAAACTTTTAAAATATCGTAATTTTTGGCTAAGGCAATAAAGGCGCTACTATCGCATCTTTACGAGTAAAAACTTTCCGAGATCCCCCCCTCAAGGTTTTGCTGAGGTGGTATTCCAAACCCCCGGTGGCGTCAGATTCATCACACCTCAAATTCAAATCCTACGTATTTAGTATTTACACTACTGTGCGCACCTGTGTGGCTTCTGGTCTGGAATATCCTAGAAACTCGTTAGAGGAGCGTTACAGATTTATTTATGTTCGGGTAACTCTGTAACACTCGCATCTTGTCGGCTTAATTTAATTTCCAATGTTTACACACTATTCACGCTTTATTAATTTTAATTTAATTAACACGGTGCAACTAAAATATGTCAGCGTTCCAGTGGTGATACACTATTTACGCTTCAGTTAGTTTTCATGTAATTAACGTGATGCAATTAATGTATTAGCATTCCAGTATTTACACACTATTCATACTTCAATTTGTTTTAGATTTAATGTAATTAAAACGCTACAACAAATACATCAGTTGGGTTAGACACTATTCACGCTTCAATTAGTTTTAATGTAATTAACGCGATGCAACTAATATATCAGCATTCTAGTTTTTACACACTATTCACGCTTTATTAGTTTTAATGTAATTAACACGGTGCAACTATAATATATCAGCATTCCAGTGGTTACACACTATTCATGCTTCACTTAGTTTTCATGCAATTAACGCGGCGCAACTAATGTATTAGCATTCCAGTATTTACACACTATTCACACTTCAATTAGTTTTAAATTTAATGCAATTAAAATGGTGCAACTAATACATTAGCTCGGCTACACACTATTCACGCTTCAATTAGTTTTCATGTAATTAACGTGATGCAATTAATGTATTAGCATTCCAGTATTTACACACTATTCATACTTCAATTTGTTTTAGATTTAATGTAATTAAAACGCTACAACAAATACATCAGTTGGGTTAGACACTATTCACGCTTTATTAGTTTTAATGTAATTAACACGGTGCAACAATAATATATCAGCATTCCAGTGGTTACACACTATTCACGCTTCACTTAGTTTTCATGCAATTAACGCGGCGCAACTAATGTATTAGCATTCCAGTATTTACACACTATTCACACTTCAATTAGTTTTAAATTTCATGTAATTAAAACGGCGCAACTAATACATCAGCTCGGTTACACACTATTCCCGCTTCAATTCGTTTTAATGTAATTAACGCGATGCAACTAATATATCAGCATTCCAGTTTTTACACACTATTCACGCTTTATTAGTTTTAATGTAATTAACACGGTGCAACTATAATATATCAGCATTCCAGTGGTTACACACTATTCACGCTTCACTTAGTTTTCATGCAATTACCGCGGCGCAACTAATGTATTAGCATTCCAGTATTTACACACTATTCACACTTCAATTAGTTTTAAATTTAATGTAATTAAAACGGCGCAACTAATACATCAGCTCGGTTACACACTATTCCCGCTTCAATTTGTTTTAATGTAATTAACGCGATGCAACTAATATATCAGCATTCCAGTTTTTACACACTATTCACGCTTCAATTCGTTTTAATGTTATTGACGCATGCAACTAATGTATTAGCATTCCAGTATTTACACACTATTCACACTTCAATTAGTTTTGAATTTAATGTAATTAAAACGGCGCAACTAATACATCAGCTCAGTTACACACTATTCCCATTTCAATTCGTTTTAGATTTAATGTAATTAAAACGGTACAACTAATACATCATTAGTTCGGTTACACACTATTCACGCTTCAATTAGTTTTCATGTAATTAACGCGGCGCAACTAATGTATTTATATTAGCATCGCAGTGTTGAATCACTACCGACTACCGACATTTTGTACGGAAACATGTGCAGTGATTTCCGCAGAATCTTGTGAGCGGTACCAACGGACACGCGGGCCTATTGAGCCAATTTTCGAACCGATTTCTTCGCACTTTGCAGCATTATGTCCTGCACTTCCAACATCTTTTCTTCTGATGTTGATGGCCTAGCTCATTTTGAAGCATTATGCACGCTTCCCGTCTCGGGATACTTGGTTATGAGGTCCCGAACAGCATTTCTCACTCCTTAGAACTTTGCTGCAAATAAATCTGCAACTGCTGTGGTAAACTTGACTGCATTGGGAGACACATGCACCACCAGAAACACTTTTTGTTCAATCGTCAGCATGTCCACAGGATCACAACGTCACATACGATGTCGTTACTCATGTGCAATCTAACCGGACCTGCGGACAAATATACTGTCTATTAGTACTTATCACAACACCACACGGCACTGTATAGTTACTTTATGAACACTCGTTATAAGGTAGAGAAAACCAACATCACATTTGGCTCAAGCAATTTGAAAGCATAAACAGTAGAAATGGTACCTACTATCTTTTAGTAATCTAATATTACAGATTTGTGTCCGTTACATATTTTTCAACAACCCTTGAAATTACCCAAACACTTAATGTACAAGCTGATGTGCCAACTACACACTGGACGCAACCAGCGTGCTAAACGGATACACCGGTCTACTTAAGAAAAGTTTTATGGAAGTGGCGCTTAACGCCGGCGGTCCAGTTTTACGTGCCTGTTGGAGTTTCACAAGGATCGGTTCGTGGATCCAACCTTTGGATCGTGAGGTGCGATGGGATCCTACATCAGGAGCAGATTCGAACCGTTTTTATTTAATTTCAGATTTACAACGTCAGTATTCCGATTCTGCGGTACCGAGTGAAGATTTATTCTTCAGTTTGTACCGATAAACTCTAAATGGCCACGATAATGTGAATTTTAATCGATATTTGAAACGAAATTAACGTTTAATTGCAGCGGTAAAACAAGTATATATTCCACCATTTCGTTCGCAGACTACGGATACGATCACACGTCAGTGCATGCGAAGTTTTAATTAAAAAAGGGCGATTAGAGTGGAAAACTATTGCACACGAACAAAGGGATTGTCGCTAATCACTTTGTCAGGGGAATAACGTAACAATGGACTTCTAAATTTTTAAATAACACTAGATGATGCAATCTCCGCGCATCTGTCAAGTTTGAATTAAAATAAATTAATAATTGACCCTACCGGAGTGGGGTCTCCAAATACAGGTGCGTTATGGTATTGATGTGGTGTTCCTGGAGCAGCGAGCGCACTTGGTATTGAGAAACAAAACGGGGATGAGAGGGAGTCTGATGTAACGTGAGAAGCGCACGAACTCGCGACAAATATATCAATATCGAATCCCAAACTATGGAATATTTCTATCTTTAGAAATTTTCTCCAAGTAGTTTTTCGCGCGACGTCCTTTAATTAAGAACAGTTTCCATTACAAGTAGTAATAAACAGTAAAATAAAACAAATTTAATTACGGAGGTGATTTAACAACCCCCAAAGTGTATTTACTCTACTATGTTATATGTGCTCTTTGTACATGTTATATCCACTTGGAAAATACGAGAGAAATTACAGCAATTCGTTTCTGTATTTTCCAAGTTGAATCGATATCATTTGCTCCTTTAGTGTGTAAAGATGTCGCTAGGATGATCGGGGTAGCCCCACGTTGGGCGCCAAAAATCGAATCGACTCGAGCATTAATTGTACATTATGAATTTGTATCAATGTATGAAACGAAGCGCGGCACGAATTCTAAACACGCGATTCAAAAAGCACAATCACGCTCATGATTGCATTCCATTATTGTTCCGTCTCATTTCGCTCATCTCAATTTATGGTGGTGGCCGTAACATTTTTACGTCCCGACCGAAGTGTCTGTCGGACGAAATTAATCTTAATAATAGATACACCGATTGTTTCCAATGCGGTGATAACTCGAACCCTTGTCGGATGAACTACTAATCATTCGTCTTACATTTCCCATTACATGTACTTTCCTGTTTGTCTCACTATTATGAATGAAATTTATGACGGTAGCCTCCGAGGTCAATTGAAAGGTAATTGCATCCTCCGTTTTCTACCTATGTATATAAAAGTGATTTGAATATACGACTCGTACGTGAGTGGATGTCCAGATTGCTCGGCTTCGCTGCATGTAAACCGTTTTTTCCACTAATAGACCTGCTCTAAACGATAAAATAATATTATTTATTGTGCACAGTAGGCCTTAACAATTCATTTCATTTTAATATAAGATGTTTGCAATATTTTCCAGTTAGCAACATTCTCCTGCCTTAGATCGTTTCTCTCTTTTCTCCTCTACCTCTTACCTTATTCACCCTTTCACCTGGCATTCTTTTATACGTCCTAGCGATTTCAGTCTCTCTAGGTTCCCTATACAGCATATACACTTCCTAGTTTGTTCTTCGTTTCTATCCATCTTCTGTCTGTACCTCCCCCAACATGCCCTTCAGCATTTTACGCTCACATCTTTCTAAGTTTCTCTTCCATTTTATGGAGCATCTATGTTTCACACGTATATGTGACGTTTTGTTTTCTCGATAGGTATTTTGCTTGCATGAGAGTTTCCAGGCTTCCCTATTTTTGGTTTCCCTTGATTCTGTCATGTCCATTCTCCTCCAGTAAAACCATTTGTTAGATATTTTTTATAGTCTGCCCCTAGCAGAAGAAGTTGCCCAACTCTTTTTTAAACTAGGTTTGATGAAATTTGAGACCAGAGCGAGGTCTGTGCCGCTGTTCAAAAATTGGAAATTTTCTCCAAAAAGGCAAAAATTTTCGTTATCGTCTCTTATTTTGTGAAATATCGTTAAAAATACTAATTATACAAGAATTGTCATACAGAATGAATTTAGTTAGCCAATACGAGCACATTCAGCCTTAATGGCAGATAACAAAAAATACCGACAAGTGGATTTTAGCATAAACTGTTCAAGTTATAATTATTAAATTGTCATAAATTGAATAAATGCTCACAGACTATACAGAACCCTATGAAGTGATTGTACTTAAAATTTCATCATTTGTAATGCCCCACTTCACTGTCAATGTTCGTAGGATGAACCCGTTCAATCTTCGTCGCTTGATCCACAAATTTGAGTTCTGGAGCGTTCATACATGATTTGCCACCACAGTTTTACGGCAGCTGCAACCACCACCGCTGCAACCCTTCTTGTACTTATAGGAAATTTTGCGCAGAAGTAGTTGGAAGCGGGATGCATGGCGGTGGTGATACGAGTCAGTCCTTGCACTTTGATCTTCCACTTCTCAATCTGTCCAATTTTTTTGCGCTCTACTACTTCTGCATTTAATAGTAACGTATACGAGCGTGGTGACCTGCAGCGTCGTCTGTAGGTGGTAGTCGAGCCAGGCTGCCGAAGGGATAAACATCTTGTAGTGCAAGTAATTCAAGGTTTCAGTTGCGTGTCACTCCCGTAGTAGATCCACAACGAACGTGGTGCCTGCGGGTGTCACGGCTTCTTTTATGAAGTCTGGCTGTTTTAAAACCTGAACCAAATCGGAAGGTTTGATAGTTGTATTCAGTAGATTGGTGAATTTGATTTTGACGTGGCAAAACGGTGGCGAGGTTGTGTCACATCAGCGCCTAAACCGTTCAGTTGAACAATAGTCCAAGAAGATAGACCTTTAAATGCTGTCGTACTTACTTTGCTAGATTATTCCAAAGCTTTTGATGTAGGGAACCATAAATTGCTATGTGCAAAATTAAGATACTTCGGTTTAGACAATAAATCAGTGCAATTTTTTGAGGCATTTTTGAACAACCCGTATCAATGTGTGTTTTTAGACGGAGTGACCTCGTTACCAACTTTTGTGTCATCTGGAGTTCCTCGGGGATCCATTTTAGGTCCGTTTATGTACCTCATTTACACTTCCGATATGCAGCGATGTGTTACATCGTGTGAACTACATTCTTATGCCGATGACTCGCAGTTACTTTTTTCTATTTTATATTTTTTCTATACTCCCCAGGCTCTCTTGATTTACCACCACATAGTCAATTACAGACCCTCTTCTCCCACTAATATACGTATACTCTCCCCTTCCTCCTCCTCCATATTTCCGTTTAAGATCATCCATCTGCTTTCCTCACACATTTCTGTTAACCTTCTTCCTTGTCCCTTTATCTTTTTATCCATGGATGTTCGTCTTACCTCTTCCCTATTTATCACCATCTCTCCTTGTTTTCCCATCCTTGCGTTGAAATCACCCCCTATAATTATCTTTCTTTCCTCTTTCTCTCCTAGCACTTCTGCTATACTTTTCCTTGTTAGTTGTTTCCTCCATCTCTTTTCCATATATCGTCATCACTACATACTTTTCCCCTTGTTCTGTGTTTATATATCTTGTTAGCACCCCTTATATTTGTTTCTCTTCCCCACTACTCTTTCACTCCCGTCACTATTCCCCCTCTTGCCCTCCCTCTTTTCTCTTTCCTTACCGCGAATTGGATTCTCCAATCAAACTCCCCTGGGAGCTTTTCCTTCCCTTCCTCCCAATCCTTCTCCTTCAACCATGTTTCTACTACCTCTACCATCTTAAACTTTATAGTCCTAGAAATCTCTTCCCTTCCCTTTCATCCCCGGCACATTCCAGTTAACTGAAGCTCAAAAAAAGAAGAAGGCAATATACAGACTGTTTCAAATGAACTCGGTACTATTGCTATGTTTGTTTTTAGCGCTGATTAATATGCAATTAATACAAAAAACAATTGAATAACACATTTTCGAGAAAATTACAAATTCCGTATTCTTGTTAATGGAACACCTCGTATAATTTTATTGTAAACGAAGGAGAAATGAATTCTCGACAAAAATTCTTATACACTCTTACATCAAAATACTTAAAACTTAAAAAGGAAGGAGAAGCGACGATCGCGAGGATGACGAAAGAAAAGGGGCCTGAGCTCAAGTGACAGCTAATTAAATTTACTTCACTTCCATTATTTATTAGGTACTTTTATCGTAGAATTTGTATTTTTGATGATATTTCACAAAATAAGAGTCAATAAGAAAAAATTTCACTTTTTGAAGGAAATGTTCAACTTTTGAAGAGTTATGGTCTCTACTTATAGCAAATTTTATCTATTTAAAAAAGAATTGGGTGACTTTTCTCAGATTTAGGACAATTCTTAGCAACTCGCAAATCTTTGTTATTAACTTCTCGTGACCTCTTGGCATAGGATCTCTACTTTTTCCATTCGATTGTTTTCACTACAATGATCGTTGTTACGGTATTATTATTAGTGAAAAATCAATCACTTTAGCCGCATTATAGGCTTATCAAATAATAACGTTTGTTTTATTTTATTTTTCAGGACATACCAACCCAATATGAATTCTCTACAAGAGAAATTGGAAACAATTTACCCCTGTCGCAAAAAACAGATTGAGGATCTTTATAATTTATTTGGATACGAGGATGAGCCCTTGGTCGATGCCGTTTACGTCTACGGATCATCCAGCACGGGAAAAACGTCAATAGTAAAGTCCCTTTTAAGAGGATTAAACCTAAAATGCGCGTTTATCAATTTGGTCGAATGCTATACGTCAAAAATATTATTCGAATCAATTTTAAATCAACTTTCCGGTCATAAAATAGACGTAATTAAAGCTCAACCGTACGCCCGATGCGATAATATGATGGAGTTTATTACATATTTGAAAAAATGTGCCGAAGCTGTTGATTTGAGTCGGTCGGTAATTGTTTTGGACAAAGCGGAGCGTTTACGGGATATGGACTCTAATTTACTGCCCGCATTTCTCCGATTAACCGAATTAGCCCAGTTATCCATTTCGGTTATTTTGATATCGGAAATTGTCTTTGATAATTATTGTTACAGAAACGAAATCGTAACTCCAATTAAAATTCATTTCTCTCAATACACTAAAGAGGAGATACTCGAAATTTTATCACTGAATTTGGATACGGCGCGAGACATGATCGCGAGCAGTTATGGTAGTGAGCTAGGGATCACCGAGGGATTCTATTTAGATTACCTCAATGTGTTCCTTTCAGTTTTTCATCGCGCCTGCAGAGACGTAAGCGAGCTACGGTATATGGCCAAACTCAACTTTGTTAAATACTGCGAACCCGTGGCGCGAAAAAAGTGCGAGCTCGAAGATTCAATGACCTTGTGGAGGCACATCGCTCCAATCCTCAAATCTTCCCTCGAGGTACTCTACATGCGAATTTCCCCCGTCGATCACTCATCCCCAAATCCCCTTAGCTTCACCGCCAAGGAGAGCCTGCCTGCAATCCCTCGAACTTCCCTACTACGGCAAATACATACTGGTCGCCGCATACTTGGCCAGCTACAATCCAGCCAAGGAAGACAAACGACTCTACATGAAATATCACGGCAAAAAAACTAGAACAAAATCCGTAATGCGATTGAAGAATAAACCGACCGAACAGCTGTACACGCAATTAGGTCCCAAACAGTTTGGTTTTGATCGATTAATCGCGATATTCTACGCTATTCTTGAGGAAAAGGTCGATTTAAATAGTCACTTGTTAGTGCAGATCTCGACACTGGTCGAACTTCGACTTTTGGCGATCGTTTCGGATAATTCTGAGTTAGATAATCGTAAATATAAGTGTTGCGTCAGTCTTGATTATATTGAGGCTGTCGCTCGTAACTGTTGGTATTGATATTAAGAAGTACTTAGTTGATTTTAATTAATTTGGTTGAAAGTTATCAATAAAGACTGTGCTTTTTTATCTCTCCTTTTTTAGAGCTTGGCGAAGTTGAACTGATATGGAATTTCGCCACTTCATTGTAAGTAAGTCGAAAAAACATTTTTATATTTCCTCAGAGTAGCTTTCAGCTCAGTTCCAGAGTATATTTACAATGACAAATATAATCAATAGAAAAACTAGCGTCACAAAGATCTAATGTTAAAAGGCTTCACGCTGAAAGGATAAGACCGAAGAAGAAGGTACTGACTCCGGACAGACTATCACCGTAGTTGGTAACGGGTGCGTCTCAGATCGCCTCCCAAGTTTTGAGGCGGTCCTAAGGTATGGATAATATTAAAAAAATCCAATCTGAAACTTGGGAAAACTAGGTTCGTGGAATGTTGGAATCTCAAGAAACTGGAAACTTGGCGCTCTAAATTTGATAACCTAATCTCGCGGACTAAACCTGATACGTGAAAGTGGACATTTTAATGTGAAATTTCAATGTAGAACCTGCAAAACCGAAAAACCGTCTCGTTAAAAAGTTATTTGCGAATGTCGCAAGACCACCTTTGTGAAATACGTCTATGGCCCAATCCTACAATTAGCGGTTTTTTGAGTTGTTGATCGAATTGATTTAACAATGAATGGTTGAGTTGGAGACAAAAATGCAGGGCACCGCCAGAAATTCACAACAAGTCAGATAAGTGCATGGAGGATAATCGACTAAGTCTTGTTTGGGAAAAGAATAAGGCTCGTCTAAGCGTTTGTGGTAGTGAATGAGGCGACAGTGTCACCGGAAAATATAATTGGGTTGAGCTGCTCAACGAAACGCTATTAGGAAATTCGAACGGGATAACTGGTAAGCAGGATAGACTTGTTTGTGTAGGAAAAGAAACAGGACTTGGGTCGCAGGTAAACGATAAACCGGTGGCAAGAGTAAGATTAGTGAGATTCTTGAACAATATGATTGATCTCTGGCATCCATACGTAGAAAGCATGGGGAGGCTGAAACTTGTAAATTGTGAAAGAGATGGACTTGTGGTGGACACGTGAACACGTGGTGAAAAGAACTGGGAAATACTAAATGGCTAGTAAAGACAAGGCAGGAGTAGGAGGAAGTCCCCCCCCCCCCACTTGTCTTGGTCAAGTCATCCACATTCAAGGATAAATCAAACTACGAGGTTGGTTTCATTTTAGACTGATACTCAATACAATACAAGCGATGGCAGGGAGAGTACAGACGATTTTTTTTTAAATTGAATTTGAATTTGAATTTGACTCTTGGTTAAAAGTTTGTTCCATATGGGGCACCTACCTATGTTGGTTAGGGTGTGCTTGCGAGACATCGCCATGGATCTGTAGCAGCTCCACACGACCGTCATGCAGGGAATTTAAGGAGGAACACTGCCGGAAAGATACCTGATAAGTTTCTATTTTTTCCTGCCTTTGGTCGCGTGAACGCCACTTCAAATAAAAAAATGATTCAGTTCATAACTATTGCTGTTCTGGAAGTCCATCTTGGTCTCATACCAGAGCTGTTCTGAGAGTACAGATTCTTTGAGACTCCTTCACCGTGCAACACAGGCTGCTGCTTGACGAAGAAAGTGGGTTCGGATCCGTTCAGTAATTCTCTAACGGTCGAGAGGTCATCTTCGATATTTCAGACCCAGTGTCTGCATAAATCGTACTACAAGGTGGGTTCCACAAGTGCAAAAAAGCTTCAACCACACAAGCTTGTTAGGAGGAGTGGGAAATAGGCAACTAATTATATACTACATCGAAAGATGAAGCCATGGGAAGGTGCATTATTATCACACGACACACTGATTAAAAGGGACAGTTGTAGGGAATGTAATTGCGAGGATGACAAACAACATCCATTTTTGGCGTGCGACAGATGGACTGACGGAAGAAAAGCAATTAAGAAGGTATAATAACCACAAAGAACATTGGGTTTGATAGATTGGAAGACAAGGATAAGCAAAGTCTATTAGGTAAGGGAGGAGGAGGGACGAAAGGTAGTGCAATAGATATAGAAATGGTAAGGTGTTACTGTAGCGATGTGTCTGATGTCGTATACAGGGAACGCGGGGAAATTTAGTTGAGGAAGTAAGTGATTGAGAAATACATTGGGTTGCGTTTTTTCTCATTCGTTTGCTGGGATTTTCAGTCTACAATATTCCTTCAAATAAATGCTGTAAAATAAATTTACTTGAATTTATTCGTCATTTTCAAACCATGAGAAACTTCCAGACCCTACTATAAGATAAAGGGATAGGGATCCCATTCAGATATTATGTAACTAAGCACGCAATACATACGTATGAATTGTTCCAAAATTACGTTCTTTACAAATGGTTATTGCTTAGGTCATTTCAAGGGAAATGCTACTTTAGGGAGTAGAAACCAGCAAAAGGAAACTCGTGGAACGTTAAAGCCAATTTCGTTGTCCTTTAGACCCCTCCAGAATTTACTATCCCTTATATTCTTTCTTTCGTACTTGAAATCTGAATAATAGTGCGTCTTTCATTCATCACTGTCTCAATCTCTCAATATTTCCCGGACTACGAAACTATTTACCAATCTATGGACCATCAAATTCGTCCCGATCCGTAGGGCTTAGGTATCATAAATTTAGGTGATGCAATGAAAATTGCCGAAAAGGTCATGGCGATTAACGTTTACAGCTGGGTTAATATTGAATGGGAGAACAATTTTAATTAAGTTATGTAGGAAACGTGACTAAAATGAATGGCACGTAACAATATATTGACAAGAAACTGATTATAACATCCATCCTTGTATAAATATTATTTTCTAGATTTAGCGTAGAAAGGTGTAAGGCCTTGATTTCCCAGGACCGAAGAAAAACAATTCCCAAGCGCGACGTTTTCTCTTCCCACAAAAGGAAACCTACATTTTACCTTTTCATGTTCGGGATCAACGTACTCCATTTCCAATTCTAAATCATCGTAACTTTTTACTACTTACTTATAAACATTTTTCCGTTCCACATCCCTCTCGGAATGACGGTAATTGGATCCGTTTGCGCACACCACCGCCTTTAGAACGTATTTCTAATCAACCTTTCAAGTGTAATTACAAATTACGATTGTGTTGGTTTAACGGTGAACATTGAGGATGCTCTCAACGAATTATCTTGAATTATTAAACGCTTGATTCAGTTTCACGACACGTTTTCGCCAGTTGTAATTGATATTTTTCCCTTCCAACACCGAGCCCCACGTCGGACGCCATTTTTCCCCCCATTTTTAATCACTCCATTACTCCATATCTAACTTTCTGATGCGAACTTGATTAATGTGTCTATATCGCCATTTCGCGTGATGTATCCTTTTGTAATCGGTCTATTTTAAAATCGAAATAAAATTCACAAGAGCGAAACGTGATATTCGAAACTTGGATAAAAATCTCCAATACGTAGACACATATATCAAAACGCGGGGGTTGGTTATTGTAAATGGAACGTATCGGATACAAACGTGAAGATTTAGGAATGTCACTGTTTTGGATTACTCGTGCGTCTTTTTTTTCTGAATTGTATCTAAGAAATACGTAAATTACGGCAATTCGTAATACATGTTTTTCCGTTTTGTAAACTACCATCTTGCATGTATGAGAATTATTTCCAAGGAGAGGAAACTATTCAGCTGATGTCTTTCATTGTTACAAGTTCGCCTGAAGCTTTCCCGTCGCTTAGCAGTAGATTTTCGGCATTGTTCTTATGTTTCGTGTCAGATGTAAGGAAAATTTCCGCCAGTATATACGTTTCATTATACTGAAAATTAAGCATTACAGGCCTACTTTCGAGTTCTACTCAACTTACTCATCTTCGCATAACTTATCTTTTACGTGTTTCTGTAATGGGAGCCATTTAACATCAGTAAATTAATAACGGGGCGGTGTAAGCATTAGGTAGTCGTCGGATTACGGGTCGAAAAACATTACCCTTAAGAAAATACATTGCAAGCATTAGTTATGCCGTTCCCTCGTGAATTTTATTCTCTGAAGATGTGTCTTCCATAGATTTGCTCTAACAATACCTTTTACATGGCCTCAGTAAGTATCTCCGACTATATTACGCATTCGCATGTCACATCAGGTTATAAAATGATCTCTTTTGAAGTCAACCCTCAAGGATACTAATATTCTCCTAAAACTAAGAGGCCGCATCCCCGAGATGTTTCTCGAGTCATAATGACGTGCGGGTTGAAAGGCACTATAAACTACTATTATGCTATGATACTATATAACCAGGGCGCTTAAAAGCAGAAAACCAGGCAGGGCAAACCGTGCAACAAAAGAATTTATACGAGCTGTGTGTCCACAGAATCAACTCCATACATGGCAGCCACGTTGAATGCGTTGCGGGCGTGGACCAGACACACCTTCCTGGTTCCCCGCGTCGGTGATTTACTTTCGTCGCACGTCGACCAGGTCTGGATGAATTGCCTCTTCGACAGCTTTGGTAGTAAGTATTCGTGTAACCTTTGTCTTAATAATCTTCTCGACAAAATCAAGCAAGGAGGTGGTTGGAAAGTTAGGTTCTTTTTAGGAATGATGACAAGTGTGCTGCGTTTGCACGTGTTTGGAAAGAACCCTTTCTTAAGCACCCCCACAATAGGTGTGCGGCATGTTTGGTCGCCTGAGGGCTACGTGCTTCAAAATAAGGCCGATTTCCGTTTTATGTATAAGTAACTATATAAAATTGTAATGGAGGAAATAAAAATAATTCCAATTCCTTCTGGGACTGGGCGAATTCTAATCCGTGGTGCCCCCCTCCCCCACTCCTGTGTCAGGTCCAAAACAAGTCTGGGGAAGAAACGCTGAACGATTTTCACGTACTCACAGTTGGTTCACCCGATAATGAGCGTTTTCGATTCAATCTTAGCCAAAATCTTGTAGCCTCGTCCCCAAATGTCTCTGTCCAACTCATCGCAGAGTGACCACCATATGTGTTGTTTGCTTATCTTAATTAGGGTTCAGTTGGAAGTTCAGTACCTTGGAATAAATACCAGTCCCCCTTTTCTCTATTATATGTATTTATATTGAGATGCCATTTCCGTAGTAAAGTTCTTCTTTTTCGAAATCCTCACCATTAGAATGTGGGGATATCCCACCTCACTACCTCAGTTATTCAGTCGCTAGGCTGCCATCATGATCTGCTCCAGTGGAGGCTCGTCCAAAAGGCATCGTTCAACTTTTGACTGTTCTTCAAACTAAAATTGGTTATTCGATGTGATGCTTTCAACTCTGTATCGACTCACGATGTGTCAATTTAGAATAATTACTTACTTTTATTCGACGCACGCTGTATATTTCGCCCTTCTATTCGTGTTTCTATATAAGTATGTATGTATAATAAATATTGGAAGGAAGAAAAGGGAAACTTTAAACTAAAAATCGATAAACTAATAAAATAATGGTAAATTCACAAGAAGGATATCATGTCAGGTGCCTAATTTCATTTAAATTATTTACACGGCGTACTTGAATTATTGTTCCGTAACCGTAAACGTATAATTAGACTACTGATTTAAAGCTCGTTAGTTTAAAATATATGGGTACAAGAAAATTACAAGTTTAAGCTACTAAATTTATCACACGTATACAATTTTGTCAATTAGCTTTATTGAATAAGTATAAAGTGGTATGTTATTAGATTTTGAAGAGTGATGGGTATAATAAAATACGGGTCAAAAGATATTCTCAACGGTACAATATTTTACAAATTTTTCCCCTTTCCCGAATGTGAATTAGTATCCTTTATTGTAGTAATAATGGTTCGGTTGGCTTTTTGTAAATGGAGAAAAATGCACGTAATAAAACGTAAATACGTTTACAGGGTTTACAGATACATATTGCATAAAGCTCAGTTTTCTGTCATCAACAGTAGCTGCATCTATCGATCAATTTTTCAAAGTATTTGCGTAAACGCACGCTCGTGAAAATTGACCAAAATCGTACGGAATTATATGTACTCCTTGGTATTATCATAATAGAAGAGGAATAGTAACCAATGTGTGCCAATGTAGGTATTTGAATTTTTTTTAGTTCGTATTTGTAATTGACAGGTGTCGCACTAATGAAGAAGTTGACGCGAACCGGTTGCTTTACTCTCCCTCTTCTATTATGGTATTACATATTATCATTACTTATACTTGCCTACGATTCCTGCATGCCTAGGTTCTTCTACTAGTGTGACAGAGGAGGACCATTTCGATAAGAAGAGAACCCATCTCTCACGAACAAAAACTGCGTCAAACTGTACAGTTATTGGGCACAACATTAGATTCAAGAGTTTTCAAATAACTCCTGAAACAGATAACAAGCAAAGCAAACTCTCTGTAGACTTGTTGACGCCAATTCGGGAGGACGCGGCGTCCATTTCGAAAAGTGATCTACTGCCATTACGTATGTGTCACTGGTCAGTGTCAAAAACGTTATGTTAGGTCATTACATATATCTTCACTTTCAAGAGCTAGAGATACTCGAGCGAGATCATAAGAACCTCGTGTGAAGGAAAACGATGGTTGGCAATCTCCCATCGTTATGGAAGGCCGTACACCTTGAGATATTGTAGTAAGGGTCGAGGGAACCCGAAGTTAGTTAAGCGGCACCTGAAGGAACAGAATCTCCAGGCAAGGATTGACAGTTGTTGTGAAGAATCAACCTTAAGGGAAGTTTGATTATTTGGTTTTCCTCTATAATGACGAGAATTAGTAGTAGTAGTGCTGCCGATGTAGCAAGATGCCAGTATAACCATCGCAACAACCTCAGCAATAACTGTCTGAGATGAGATGGTGCTACGTCAGCCTGTGATCAGTGCAAAGGGATGATTGGCCCTGACCAGGCAGGACATGGCGTTATCGTGGCTACGGGAAGTGAGCATCTCTTAACACCTTAGCTGTCTCTGAAAGCCTCTCGCTATAGAAACCATTCTTTTTTCTGGGGCTAGTGGGATTATAATGTGGATCCCTGGTTAGGATGTTACTTACGTGAAGGCGGGAGGTAGAGCCGAAAAACCTCCCGGGAAGTTCCCTTTGTATTAGATTCAAGATTTGGTACCTGTGGTTCTCCCATCCACCCTGCCCTGTACTGAGACCAGCAAGGCTATCTCTATCTAGACGCTAGGGCTGCTAGAAGGATATAGCTGCCGAGTGTAGCAGAAACAGATCGGTTTCCTGTCTGAAAAGACCTTGGTCTGCCGTCCAGCAATACAGAACCTAACGCGGTCAACAGTCTAACTCGTCGGTACCTACATCAGTTCCCCTCCGGTCAAATGGTGTTGTTGCGCGTTGGAAATCTCACTCCTCGCACGTTACAGACATAAGGGTGTTGTCTTTGGTCTGATTCTCATTTAGAACCATCTCACGATGAGTTGACCGCGGGATTTTAACGTCGAAATCTATCCCCTGATGTTATACATCAAGATAACAACTGTAATGACTCTCAGGTTTGGTGTAGAACAACCCGCTAACCATGGAGGGACCGAATGTAAGGCGGCCTCCAATACAAATTTAGGAAAGACAGTATTGAGCGAATGTATCCTTATTAAGATCGAAAGAGAGGATAGTTAGTAATGGAATTATTAGAATTATGGTAATGGTAACGTGAAATTTGAAAGACAGACTGTGCACAAATGAATTTTTAAATCGAATAAACAACGATTAACTCCAATTCATGTCTAATTAGGGGAAGCAACGTATAATGAAGCTTAAAGCAAATTGAAATAAAACTGTTATTGAATTTTAATTTTGGGGTAGTTTCGTAACGGCCTTGAAAAGAATTTATGGCAATTGGAAATTTTATGTTTACAAAAGTATGAGCATAACCTTAATCGTAATTGAAATTCTATAAAATATTTATGTTTTTCTTGATTTGTAGTGGAATCATTGGTAAATTATGCTTGGTGTGAAATTTCATACGAGCGATTTCAATGCATTGTAGGCGTTGAAGCTGACAAAGACAGATGCGGAGTAGGTACCTCTGTCACCTTCTAGCTTGTAACGGTAGTAGAGCAAACGAGAGGGATAACTGCCGCAACATATTTTTTTATCTGTCACGCCCATTTTATGCTCCGTGTCATCGTTTGTATGACGTTGCGTGCAAAAGAAAAAGATAGATACCCATTCGTTGAGGGTTGCCTAACTTGGCTGTGGATGTTACTTATGCGCGTTTCAGTTCAATGGGTACAACAAACAAAAATAAGAACTGAAACACTTGTGGCCGTTTGAATACAAAACAACAAAAACAAAAATGAATTAATGTACTGTACAAGTGTTCACAGAGCAAAGTTCACTGATGATAACAGTTTTAAATTATTGTGGTTTTTTGTGTTTATTGTTTTATGAAATGGCTATATTAATGATCACATAACCAACCGACTGTCAAGATAACTAGTTTTCGGCTTATACCGCGTCGTTATGTTTGTTCCACAGCGTGCGTTGTAAGGCTTGCCTTGCCTTTTTCCTTGTGAGCCAAAACAAGGATTTTTGGGATGATTATCCATCCTCTTGGCTCCCGATGGTGGTGAGCTGTTAAGTCTAGGTTTACAAGGCCTGACTGCTGAATGTGAAACCAAAATTTTTTACATTTCGCAAGACATTGCAGCTTGCATCTTCAGATAATGATGGGAATAGGATTAGCCTCAAATTATTTATAACCAACCGCATCATGTCCTGACAATTTTTGTTGCCCGAGCAAGAATTGCATTTTCAAAAAATTTTAGATTCGTCATTTTCATATTCAAAAACAAAATAAATTCGTCAAGATCCGAATTTTTTTATATATTTCCATTTTGTGGTAAAACCACAATGAAGACATTTAAATTCATCTGAATTATGATAAACGTTCACAAATGTCGCAGCAAATATTGTTTCAACTTTGTGGTGAAGTTGCACTGATTACATTTGAATTCTTCTGGACCATACTTTCAGTAAATTACATTTGAATTTTGTGTCATAATTGCAGTTATGACATCTAAGCACCTCTGAACCATGATATACTTTCACATATCTCAATAAACTCTTTTCTGCTTTTGTGGCATAACTGCACTGATGGCACTTCAACTCGTTAGAACCATGATGCACTTTTCTATTATTCATTAAGCTACTTTTCCATTTTATGGCATAACTACACTGCTCAAATTTATACTCCTTGGAAGTTTCTAAAGAATTTTAAATTCAATTTGTAGCTTGTATTTTACTTTCGTAATTTTTAGCAGTTCATTTTTTATCAATTTCTTTTGAAAGTGCTAACCATAATTTTGATCAAACTGCAAATTAAGTTATGATTTTGTACTTTTACTATTAATCATACAATTTTATTGAATAACAAACAATCAATTAATAGTTTCATATCTTTTACTTACCTATGGGATGGTTAACAATGTTTGTTTTTCATGTGTTAAAACAGGATCTGTTTATAACCTTTCAATATTCATAACACAATGTAATTTGGACGTATTCGTGAAAAATTGTGGTGAGGGAGTAACATTTTTGCTCCTAAGAATTTGTGATGCAAACATTAAGGGGGTTCTATAGCTCTGAGGCGCCAAAAGTAAATAAAGTTTTAACGTTATGCTAAACTTGTAGTTTTTTAAAAAAACTTGAAGAATTAAAAGAAACACAACTTCAATTTACACATGTAAATCAAAAATGGCGCGTATGACTACAGAGAAAATGTATTTTCTCCCAATTTCTCTTATTTTTTCGAAAAAATCGATCTTCAGTTTTGAACCTAGAATCGCAAATGGTGGCTCATTTTGGAGATAAATCAATAAGAAAGAATATAATGCCATCCAAAATTAATTTTAAAGTCCTAAAACTGAAAAAATTGCTGGCCTCATTTTTCTTCTAATTAACTAATTAATTACTAACTTCCAAGGACTTATAATCAATTTTGGATGGCACTATGTTGGTTTTTATAAAATTATGTTAAAAATGCGCCCTCATTTATGATTCTAGGTTCAAAACTGTAGGAGAAGATCGATTTTTAGTTAACATTGAAGTTGCATGCAAAATTCTACCTATAGAAGCGGCTTAAGTATGGACATAGGACATAGGCATGTATAGGTACTATAAATGCCGTCAAAACCTTTATTTTTCCAAGCGTGTTTGTGTACAAAAGTTCGCAAGATTTAAGTGACATTGCCTTTGAAGCTACAAGAACAATTCAGTGCGATTATGTCAAGAAAGGTATCAGGCATCACACTACAATATTTCACATCTACAATTTTATGCACATCTACAATGTTCTGCACATCTACAATTTTATACACATCTACAATTTGTATTATACACATCTACAATTTTATGCACATCTACAATTTTATGCACATCTACAATTTTATGCACATCTACAATTTGTATTATACACATCTACAATTTTCTGCACATCTACAATTTTATACACATCTACAATTTGTATTATACACATCTACAATTTTATGCACATCTACAATTTTATGCGTATTATCTACAATTTTCTGCACATCTACAATTTTATACACATCTACAATTTTATGCACGTCTACAATTTTATACACATCTACAATTTTCTGTACATCTACAATTTTATACACATATCTAATATTTGGTGCACTACTTAAATGTAACATAGTTGCTTATTTATGAAATAGTACAATAAATGCAACTTCTTATTCTATATTGTATTAATATAAAGAAATATAAATTACATGTAGGTATTAAAAAAAGTCAGTGCAATGACTACCATTTATAAATTACAAACAATGATAAACTGATGGTTGTACATCAAGATAATCAAACATTTAGTAAAATCAACATTTATTGCTAATGTAATTTTTTCAGGCGTGCGTTACACAGCACCACTTATAAGTATTCATTTGCAAAGATATACCGAGAAATTAGTACCTACAGGCACCAAAATATTCTACAAAACGATATTAAAAAATTAGAGATCTGGTGTAAGAACAACATGCTCAACCCAAATATCAAAAAGTGTAAAATCCTAGTGATCACAAGGAAGAAAATTAACCAAGAATCTTTAAAGTATTATATAGGAAACGAAGAACTTGAAATTGTAAAATTCATAAAAGATTTAGGTGTAACTTTCGACAAGATCTTAAATTTTAATATTCACGTGAACAAGCTAATGGGCTTTATAAAAAGAAATACGAACTGTGTTGCGGACATATAAAACTTTGTGGTTTTGTCTTATATGTCCTATAATTATACAAATATAATTATGTACATTAGTTTATTAAGGATTAAATGCTGGTTTTTATAATAAAGAATGATCGGCCTTTCATTTCACCGTGAATCTCTACGCGACACCAATTGTGTCGGCAGCTAATTCATATGAAAGTTCGTGAAAGACTGTGCTAAAAATACGTGTAATAGTTACTTCATCCCTATAACGACTTACTACAAAAAAAACTAACGCGCTTGTTCTAAAACAATGCAAGCATTCATGGTTCTAACACCCTAACACATAAAAATTAATTCAAAACCAATGTATATAGAGCGGCAACAAACTGCTTTACGAATGTAAAATATATAGAAATACTTTATTAGTCTCTAATCAGAAGTAAATTAGATTACATACTGTTCAATCATTTGGTCACCCAGCACAAACAAATTCTCAAATATAATCGAGCGAGTTCAAAATAGATTTCTGTATAGGTATTACAAGAAGCACAATATGAGTCCAGCAAGGGATCTATCAATCGACACTTTGAGACAGGAGTGCAATCTCATGAGTCTAACCAAAAGAAGAAAATATCTGTTACCAAGATCAGTATACTTAACTGATCTTGATCTGTTACTCCTTTTTTCCTACAACATTTAAAATAATAACATTGACTGTATTAATATGTTTCATCGAAATGTTTAATGCAACCTACCACACAGAAATTTTAAGCCATTTCACATAGGACGTGCTAAGACGAATCTGTACAAAAGATCACCTTTAATATCAGTCTCAAGGGAACTAAACAATATCACACTGAACAAACAAACTGATTGCGACGTATTCCACGACAATTTTGGAAAAGTCAAATGGTACCTACCTACTGTATAAAATATTATAGCCAATAATTAAAATTATTATGACATAAGAGCAATTATGTAAAAATCTCTAAACTAAAAAATTACAATCATATAAATATCTTCTTTTTATATATATATATAATCAAGCACCTTTTTACCCTAAGGTGTAAGGTTTTACATTTCACCTAATTTTAATTTTAATGTTCTACATCTACTATATTTATAAATTTTGTCCACTCTTTCTTATTTCCTGTCATCTTCTTGCCTTCAGTCCACGTTTTGCCTTTTTTGCGCAATATCCCCGCTATTTCATCATTCCACGTCTTCTTCGGTCTTCCTCTTGCTCTGCTTCCTATTCCTCCTGCTTCCCATACACTTTTAACTTGTCTCTTATTGTCCATTCTGCAGATATGACCAAACCATCTCAATTGCTGTTTTTCTATTACATCGATAACTGACTCTACTGCTAGTTCCTTTCTTACTGCATCGTTTCTTATCTTGTCTCTTCTAGTTATGCCCTTAACTCTTCTTAGATACTTCATATCCATTGCTTGTATCTTACTCTTCATTGTATTTGACAATACCCAGCTTTCACTTCCGTATGTTAAAATCGGTCTGAATACCGTTCTATACACAGTCATTTTTGTTTTTCTACTGATTTCTTGGTTACCTACGAAAGATTTGCTCAGGCTATGGAACATTCTCGCTGTGTTACTAATTCTCTCGTTAATTTCCTCTGTCATGTTTCCATCCCTGTCTATCATCACTCCCAGGTATTTAAATACGTTCACCTGTTCGATTACCTCTTTATTTATTTCTATGTTTATATTTATTTTTTCTTTGCTGATAACCATTACTTTTGTCTTACTCGTATTTATTCTCATTTTTCTTCTTGATAGCTCTTCTTCCCATATTTGTAGGTTTTCTTGTAAATATTTTTCATTAGCGGCGCATACCATTATATCGTCCGCAAAAGCGCATTCCGACACCGTCACTGCTGCTAGCCTATTGTAACCTACATGTAGCTTTTTGGTTCTGTTCCTTGTCGCTTTTATAACATCGTCCATTACTAGCGTAAATAAAGTTGGACTCATTATCCCTCCTTGTCTTAAACCATCGTTTATTGTAAATGTTTGTGATTCTGCGTTGTCTTTTCTTATGTAGCTTTTATTGTTATCGTATAGGCTTTTGATACCTGTTATTAATTTCGGGTTAACATTTCTTTTGTTTAAGCTATCCCACACTTCTTTTTGCGGCACTGTATCGAAGGCCTTCTCCAAGTCTAGGAATGCCATATATATCTTCAGGCCTCCTGCTCTGCTTTTTTCCAACATCTGCTTTATAGTGAAAATATGGTCTTGCACACTCCTTCCCTTCCTAAATCCACTCTGTGCCTCTTCCAATTGTTCTTCGACTATGTTCCTTAGCCTTTTTTCTAATATGCTTTCGTATATTTTGGATACAATGCTTAATAATGTTATACCCCTATAATTCGGGCATTCTCTACTGTCCCCTTTCTTAAATATTGGTAGGATTACCCCAATCTTCCAGTCCTCGGGTACTGTCCCTGTATCCCACGCCTTATTTAATATTTTTTGTAACCATTCCGTGCCCTTTGTTCCTAGATTTTTCACCATTTCACCTGTTATTTTGTCGTGTCCTGCTGCTTTTCCTCTTTTTATGCTTTTTATTGCTTTTAGTACTTCCTCTAGTTGTATGTCATTGTCGTCTTCCTCTACTAGGTATTCTTCTCTTTCCTCATTTGTCGTATTGCCTGTCTTGTTTGTAGTGAGGAGTTCTTGGAAATATTCTTTCCACCTTTCCATAATTTCTTTTTCTTCGGTTAGAATTTTGTTGTCTTTTGATTTAATTTGTCGTAAGCTTTGTTGCCTTTCTTTTCTTAAGCTCTTTAGTACTCGGTAGAATAGCTTCTGGTTTCCATTGCTATCTTCCTCCATTTTTCTACCGAATTCTTCCCATGTACTTTGTTTCGCTTCTAAGACCATTCCCTTTACTTTTATGCGTTGATGTTTGTATGCTATGTAGTTCTGTTCCGTTTTGCTTCCTAAGTATTGCTTCCACTTTTCTTTTTTAATTTTTACTTGTTCTTTAATATCTTTGTTCCACCATTTGGTTTGTTTCTTTCGTTTATCTAGAGCAGTTGTTCCACATTCTTCCCTTGCTGTTATCAGTAGAATCTCTTTAAAGTGTCTCCATATTTGTTCCAGATCCATGGGTTCCCATTGGTCAGAGTTTGCTGCTATTTTCGTTTCTATGTTTTTTCTATATTTGCTTGCTGTTTCTGTTTCTTGTAGTTTGTATGCCTTTATAGTCTCGTTTGCTATTGCTCTGTGCGATGTCCTTGTTTCTGGTGTTTTTTCTCTTTCTGTGATTATACATATTTTCGCTACTACTAAATAGTGGTCGCTGTAGATTTCGGGTCCTCTTCTTGTTTTAACATCCACAATTTCTTTTCTGTATGTTCTGTTTATGAGTACGTAATCTATTATGGATTTTTCGTTTCTGCTTATGACCTCTCTCGTGTATTTATATATGTCCTTGTGTTTGAAAAATGTATTCGTTACTATCAGGTTGTTTTCTATGCAGAAATTTATTAATCTATCTCCGTTATTGTTTCTATGATTTTCGCCGTATTGCCCTATTACGTCGATTGCGTCATTGTTTCTTTTTCCTACACGACAGTTAAAATCTCCTAGCATTATTAATCTATTATTTATATTTTCTGTTATTTCGTTCATATCTTCCCAAAATTCGTCTTTTTTCTTTGTCTTTTCGTCTTCACTTGGCCCGTAGATTATTAGTAAAGTTGTTAAATTTTGTTGATCTAATTGTATTTCGACTTTTAGTATCTTTCCTGACTTAATTCCCATTTCTTTATACTATTAACATGATCCTTTCTTATTATGCACCCTACTCCTTCAGCTGCCCGATCGTCTATTTTTACTCCACTGTATATAAGTAAGTGTCCATTTTCCATTTCTATCATCCCGTTTCCTTTTTTCTTTGTTTCTGTGATTGCTAGTATGTCTAGGTTTGCTTTCTCAAATTCATATATGAGCTCATGCTCTTTTCCATTAAGGCTTCGAATATTCCATGTACCCAGTCTCAAAACTATATCTTCTTTTTTTGTTTTATTTTGATTTATTTTATTTCCTACTCGTAAATCCTTTTTCCTTGCCGTTTTCGTCTTCTTATTTTCAGTGTTAGTGGTGTTTAGTTTTTTGGATCATTATCAATAGCTCTCGTGCTCTTGTCGTCTTCTTCCAGTTCATTTTTTTCATGGTTCCATCTCCATTCTTTCCCGTCCACTATTAGCTTTTGGTATCTAACTTTAACTATTTTTGCCTGTCGTTTCTTATCGCTTGCTATTTTTCTAATTTGTCTTTCTATATCTCTTTCTTGTTTTGTTAAATCATTATTGATGTATACCCGTTCGTGTCCCATATTCTTCAATTTTGATTTATTCTGCATTACCTTCATTTTGTCCTCGAAATTTTCCAGCTCCAACAAACAGGTGTTTTGCGCTACTTTGAATGCAGTTTTCACCGGCACATCTATTTCTAGTTTTTCTCGTATAAACTTTCTCATTTCTTCTTTTATCTCATTAGGGTTATTTGCCTCCGTGTTTATTCCCGATATTATCACGTTATTGCGTCTTTTGTCTTTTTCCAATTTTTCCAATCTAACATTTGTGTCACACAATTCCTTCTTGATTTGCTCGCACTCATTTTTTATACCCGCGTTCTCTTCTTTTATTTTTTCGTTTTCTTGTTTCAATCTAGTTAGTTCCTCTGAGTAGTCGCGTTGTTCTAGCCGTATTTGGCTCACCTCTTCTGTTAGGTTTTCTAGCAAGTTTAATATTTTGTCTAGCTTGCTTTCTTCTGTTTGATTCGATTTTCCTGGTGTTCTAGGCACCTTTTTGCTTTTCATGAAAATTTCTTCCACCTTTTCATGGTCCTTTTCTCGTTTTCTTTTCCCTTCATCCGTCGAGTAACCGTCAGAGATGTCGGTTAACATATTTGCCATTTGAGTTTCACTTTTATTCTTATTAAGTTGATTTTTAACGATATTTGAATTTTGGACTTTAAGTACGGTCGTTGCGTGCAAAACCCGCAAACTATATTATGACTACTTAAACGCGCGCACCTCCTACTCGTTTTGGAAAGTTCAAGTTCCCTATTCAAAATTTAACAAAGTTTAAACGGGACACTCCTCGCCGTATTATAACGTTTAACGATTCGGGTCGTCCCCTCGGAAATCGGTATACGTTTCACTTTTACGTCTTTATCGCTTCTGCGTATTTCGGTTCTTCGTTCTAACCTCGTTATTTGTGTATATTTATTTAAATTACGATTTAATGTTTATCTATTTACTAACCTTTCGCTGTTATCTTGCGGGACACTTCTGCCTCTGACTATTTTGCACGATTCAGAACTTATTTCACGGTATTTCACTACTTATATTCACTTAAAACTTCAATGTGTGACGGAGCCGACAAGTCGGGTATCCCGTCGGCATATTTACATATCCTCCTATACAATGGCACCAGGGTGCTGAAATCTGTTAGTCTTTGTGACGTACAATTGAACTACAAACGCTCATTGATTTGGGCACCTCTCCGAGAGCTGAAATCACTGCAAGCGTGTGCATGTGTGTTCCTAGTCGTTAATACATATCAGAGTGAGTGAAGTGGACGTTTGTTATTTATACGCCACAATGGAAGAGGAATATGTTACAAACATAAAGTCCCTTTTACATCGTGTTGATCCAGTGTGTAAGATCGTGTTAAGTACGATTATAAATGAAGATAAATATACTATGGAGGTAAAAACAAAATTTTCTGACGACTATGAAAGCGAATGCAAACATTGGATACAAAAATACTCTGTAGAAACACGTACTGAAAAAACTTGATTTAAAAAGTTCTGCATGATCTAAAACTAAAACTTTCACAATGTAACCATCAGGTATTAATTTTTTTCAGTCGTATACGAGGTTGGTCAAAAAATATGAATTATGCGCAACAGTAAAGTACCTTTATTTTTGACAATATTATTTAGAATTAAAAACTGTGTTTTAAATATTTAACCATGTCGATTTAAGTAACATTTTATCATCAAATATCGTTCTAAAATAAAACTAAAATGTAAATATAATAAAATAATTTAATACAAATGGATATGATTGCATATCTGAACGTAGTTTCCAATTCTGACCAACTTTTCTTTATAACAATTTTCGAAATAGGAGTATTTTACTTGCACATTTCACAATCACAAATCACATTTTTTGACAAACCTCGTATTTCGAATGAAAAAAATTGATATCTGATGGCTGTATTTTGAGTTTTGGACCATGCCGAACATTTTATGTAGAAGACCTTTTTTCCTTAAAATTAATAATAAAAAGGTTTTCCATATGGTTTCAACTTACGGAGACATACATAGTGTATCTGTATACCATTCAATCTCAGTAATATATTTTTTAAATAAATAAATAACTAATTATTTCAACATGTGTTTATATTATTTTACTCTGGCTGCTTTATTTCACCTGGAAGTGTTAAAATAAGTTAAACAATTCGCGGAGGTGCCTAAATCAATGAGCGTTTGTAGCTCAATTGTACACCACAAAGACTAACAGATTTCAGCACCCTGGTGCCGTTGTATAGGAGGATATGTAAATATGCATCCCGTCGCCACGTAATAATCTACGAATATCTTCTTTTTATATAAATATCGTCATTAAAGTAATTATGTAAGTAAAAACTTTCTTGAATCAACTTATAGTTAAGAATACAATTCATGGAAGTCGTTTTGGTTTAACCGTGACTTCAGAAAATGTTAATTAAGTGAACATAATGTAACTTTGTACCTATATGAAATAAATAAATATATAAATTTCAAATAATTTATAAAAACTTATGCACAACGTGTTCAAGGCAAAATACCACACACGAAATGCTCAACCCTAATCCAAAAAATACAAATATAAACGCGAGATGCGGTAATGTTAGTTCTTCGCTATGTTCTTCCTTGGGATCATTCGTACCAAAATGTTCACGATACAAATCATTTCTGAGTTTGCCACTAATACCATTTTCTTCCAGCTGACATATTAGTGAGTTTAAAGTGGGCATGAAATAATGATCTTGTCGTAAAAGTAAACGAAGTGCATTAACCCCAACCATTAAATTATCACGTATTTGGTAAACGTCTAATTTCTGCGACAATTCCTTCTCTAGTGTGCACACATCCTCGGCTAGTGTAATGATAGCGTAATTCCGATAATGATGAAGCTCAGCAATTTTATGCACGTATTCAGGAAAGGGCATGAAATGAAATTGTTTCTGTAATCGGCGGAAAAGTGTGTGATTGGTGGCCGCAATGAATTGGTTCATTCTAGTACCATATAGACTATATATGGGTAGCCCAGATTTTACCAACTCTTCCAAATTACGTATTTGAAAACCATGGCGCGGTTTTGTTAAAATAGTTGCCATATTTGATGTTAATGCACATTGTATATGAATAACGTAAATCAAGTACGATAACAATGTAATGCGTAAAGCAAATGACCTGGGAAAATTTGCTATGGAACCGCAAATGGTAAGTGACCAGACGTTTATGAAAGCTCTACCTAACTTTTCAAATGTGAATGTAAACCTTCCATTGAAAGATATAATTAGAAACCAAGTTAACCAAGTCGATATAAGTGTAACGCCAACTGCTACCCAAACATTACAACTGAAAACTTGTACGAAAACAACCATGTCAGAAATTTGTTCAGCTTTGGGTACTAACCATACATTATCAAATCTCATTAATGGTTCCGTTAGCGTGCCGATTGTGAATAGTGAGAACCCTATTACAATGTTTGTTGTGTTCAGGAAGGAGGTCTGCAATTCCCTTCCATGAGTGTATTCGGCACGTTGAAAAGTGGCATTGACACGATTTGACAGTTCCTGAATGACGAACGGAATATAAGTAAGCATTGAACTGTTTCCTTTGACTTTACAAAAAGTGTCTCTTTCATACATGAATGTAATCGGACATTTATTCATTTGATGTATCACATTTGTAAATGAAAAAGTTACTTGTTCTTCGCAATTTTGATAAATTATTGATTTTACAGTTGCTCCACAAGCATTTGCCGGAGAATATTGATCCGACATATACAATTTTGATATTCCTTGTCTATAAAACAAAACAATCACTTTATTAATACCATACCACCAACAGTACTCAAATATTGCGGAAATTTTGACCCTGTTATTAATAACCAGAATTTTCGCATTACCCAATCTTCTATCTTGCGTTATTGCGTGATAATAAAGTTTATATAACGTGTCCGCTAGAGATGTTGCATTCACTGGACATATTATAAACAGGCCTCCATATTGCAATTGAATACCTTCAACACTATCCGGATGAAAAGTAATAAAAGGTCGTGTCGTATTCATTTGAAATATCGCTTCTTCACATACATCGTTATTATTTAAGATTAAACTCAGAGTATCATCATATGAAAACAAGTGATTTATAGTTTTTTGAATACATACTTTGGTTGACACGTCTTCTATTGAATTCAACTGATTAAGGAAAGCATCGCATTGGAATGACAATATTTGGACACAGATCCATTTAACAAATATTGATAATTTCATTTTAATTGATTATGTACACATGTATATCTAAAAACAAAGAATATGTAAAATATGTTCACATGAATTAAAATATGTACCTATTTGTCACCTATTCTAATACACTAATAATAATAATACGCGGAGTAGGTACAAAATGCAAAGAAATTATTAACAAAATGTCTTGAAGATAAATCGGATTATAGACTAGGATTACTGCAATACAGATCATCACAAGTATCTGGAACGAGGTTTACTCCATCTCAGTTAATGATTAATAGAAATGTTAAAACTAAATTACCTGTAACTTATGAATGTGCAGTACAACCTTGGAAGGGAACTTATTATATAATTTTAATTATGGGTAGTATAGTATATAAATAGTCTTCTGTGTAAATTGATTATTTTATTGTTAATTTTTTGTTTGTTTGTTTGTTTTTTGTTTTTTTTGGAAAGAGGAAGGATGTAGTGAACGTTAGATATGTAGTAAGGATTAGGTTGCTAGGCATCAAATGTAGGTTGTCAGATTAAAGAATTATTGTATGACAAGTTATTTTCATTAAACACAAAATACTAAGAACACTACACTTACCAAGAGTTTTAGGATGACGAAATTTCGAGTTCCGAGTAACATAAGCGACTGACGTTAAAGGAATACGTATCAAACTTATAGCTATACTTACAACCAATCAATATAAACTTTTCTCTTTGGAACTTTTATTTTACCGTAATTGTTGGTAGGTAGTTTGTATGTACGATAGTTTCGAAAACATTATTTGAATTATTAATACCTAAATAATGTTTGTAAACTGCCGTTACTCCAGTTACGTCTAATGCTTTAGTTTAGTCAATATCGTAATGATTTTTTAGGTGAGATAGGTACAACAGTAATTTATTATAATCTGTATGACGACCAACTGCGCTATTTTTATCGTAATATTAACGATTTGCGTAGAATTTGTATAATTTTTTAGAGGGAAACGGAACCATTTGCTGATTTCTTGCAAAACTTCAAATTATTATTAAAGTAGTTCCAAAGGTGAATTACGCTACACCATTATGGTAGCCTTTTTATTTAATAAAAACAATTTATTTGTAATATAAGGGTTGTTGCGTTCACATGCACCTTACCAGGTACATCCCTGCGTGCACTAAAAAGGTGTACCTATCTATGAAAAATTGACAAAAAAAGGAAAAGTTTTCCCAACAAAAATAGTAACAGTGGTGTAAAAAAAGCGGGTTGTTTCCCTAAGTTTCCAATAGTTTTTCATATTTCATTTTCGTTCGTTGGTTTAATAATAAACTCTTCTTACTAATTCTACTTTCGATCAACAATATTTATCCAAAAAACTAAAATGCTTCCTTCCTTTTCAATTAATATAATATGTAATTAATTGTTGTATGAATCGGTTTTTATATTGAATATTCTCGACAATGCACCTCTTTCAGTTGTAAGAAAGAATCCTACAACATAAAATGGTCCATCTACGTCGGATGTACCTATGAATATCATCATCATGGCTTAAGAATTACGTTAAATAAATTACATAAAGGTTAATAAAAAAGAATTCCTCGTAAGTGGAAAAAACAAACGTTCTCGCAGTCTCGCCAATCGTTTATAAAATGTTTCGATACATTAAGTTGCAATTGTTTACACGTTCCAATCCACCAAAAAAAGTGATTAAATGTACGTTTCTCCATTAGGTAGGTACGTGAAAATTTTCATATAAAAATAATATTTACGTTTATCTTTGTGTCGTTGCACATTCCTTGGCGAAAAAGTTTTAAGTTAACACGTTCTTGGTGGAATCAGAATTGAAACTCAAACTCTTAAAAAACAATCGAGCCCAACTTAAGGACGATGTATATTTATTTTGATTTTATCTTGTCAATAAATTACAATTTGTTATTTTTATACAAAAACACATTTCATTTTATATGAATGACAATATGAATACACTCTCAACTTGTTTAAATAGTTCTACTTAAGAGAAGATCTTAACAGAAGAACTTTAGTTTTTAGCGAGTGACAATTCTATTTAATTTTTTTTATTATTCTAAAAACAAAAATTAAATGGATAATATGATGAAGTAATTTTTTAAGATTTCTCTATTACTCCATGATAAATCAAATAAAACTATAGTAACAAAGATACAAATTAATTAACAGACGAATTGAGAAGTTTCAAAACTTATTCTCGAAGTGCAATACAAGAGTGAGTATTACAAGTACATACATACATTTTATTTCGGAGCGAAGTATTTAAAGTTGCCTATATGCAATGAAATTAATTTTCATGACTAAATAAACCAGTTGGTATTTTAAAATAAGAATGAACGTTTTATTGTGGTTATCTAAATGTAATTTGTAAAGATAGGCAGATTGAATATTAATATGCGGCTTTGGTGCATCAAAAGTGCTTATATCAATATGTAATTGAAATATCTTTTCAGTGGGACATTTTGTGTTGCCTACCATCATCACAAAATTATCGCGGTTCGGTGTCAAAATTTGAGCCGTTTTTCCATGGCAACTAATCTATAGATGTGTTTAGGGCAATTCTCAAAAATGCTAATAGTTATTTACGATACAAGTGTCGTAACGTATCATTTTACGATACGAGACGGCGGTTTAGTAAACGAGGCCGCAGGCCGAGTTTAATAAGCCGTCGAGTATCGTAAAATGATGTTACGATACGAATATCGTACAACGTTTTATCTACTATTCATAAAATATTGTCAATCGAAAGAAATTTGTAAAAAATTAGAAACAATTTAGTAGGCATATCTGACATCTGTCACCTTAATAAATGAGTGCGGTAAAATAGTTCATTACGATACTCATTTGAGTGTCGTAATGTTGAACTTTTTGTAACGTTAATACTTACCTACTATCGGAGTAAAAATGCAAGGCCTCTGACTTTAGAAGCTTGTATCTCAGTAATTAGCAATCATAATTTAATGAAATAAAGTGCACTTACAAGACCATTTATTTCTACAAAAAGGTGTACAGTTTTAGATTTTTACAATACATCGTTAATTTTCTGTATCAGTGTATGTGCGAAAAAGCGCTAATTATGGTAATGATAAAAAAGTACATTTGTTAAAACTATATTTTATTGAAATTATCTTTAGGCGATCGATTTCGGCCAGAGCTGGCCATCATCAGGCCATGCGTCACGTGTGTATGGATGGCATATAATATTATGATGTGAAAGAACGATGTATGAATTAAATTATCTGTAGGTGTGTGCTGTAAAATGTGGTTGTGTGGATGTGTATTGTGTAAGTCACACACCTACAGATAATTTAATTCATACATCGTTCTTTCACATCATAATATTATATGCCATCCATACACACGTGACGCATGGCCTGATGATGGCCAGCTCTGGCCGAAATCGATCGCCTAAAGATAATTTCAATAAAATATAGTTTTAACAAATATACTATTTTATCATTATAATTCAAAAAACTATATAAAAATGGAGACTTTAATAAAGAACGCTAATTATGGCTCAAATCGCACAAGCGCTCCACTTTAAAAATTAATTACGGCTATATTATTGAAACTGAGTGGTAGATACTTATATATTTCAAAAATGTCTATGTGAGATGCTTTTCAGGCCAATTGGTTTATTAGTCTTAAAGCTATATATAATGAAGAAACGACATCTTGTGTAACTCAGTACCTGAACGTTCGATATTAATAATATTGACAGTAACATAACAAGGGTAAAGCAATTATATTGTGGTCTAACACTATTCACAAAAATAATGTCATTATACATCGTTTTTTTTAAAAGAAATTTTGAAAAAAGGATGGTTGCTTCGGTTGGAGAGGTGTAGCGCAGCGCGCGGGGCAGCTGTTGTCGTACACTATTGCTATAAAGCGCATGGTTTTGTACAATACAAAAGAATAATCACATTGTTGTGGGTTGCCGCTCGCTGCTTACGATGTGGTACATTACCTCTCGCGGGAATATGTGCGTCTTTCTTTCGCGATAAACATAACATTTACTTTGAATTACAAGAAAACAAATTTTATTTTCAATAAGGGAATAATGCAGTTTGATTTGAGTAATACAAATTTAGCATTTAAAACAAGAATTTTTTCTTTAACTTCCATATATTGCAAAATAGCACATTTTCGGTTAGGGCTTATAAAACCAGTTCATTATATGAATAATCAATATTTATTGCCTGTCGACTTTTCAGAAGTATGTGTGCTACAACATTTGTAAACTTGGTAACAATTTATGAAACAATAACAATTTGATGAGAAGTTAAAACTGACCGTCAGCCAGGAAAATACTAAATTCAGCGTTTTTATTGCTGTTAATTAAAATAAAAGTTAAACAACTGATTCTACCATTTTGATTTTTACACATGTTAAACATATATAAATGACTAATGTACTGCCCAAAAATGAAGAAATTTCACCCTTCTGTTTTTTCGTTATGACCACTTAAAGTCAGAGGCCTTGCATTTTTACTCCGATAGTAGGCAATAATTTTTAAAAATTTGGCATTTTGCCACTCTTTGACGTTTCTTCTTAAAAAAACATTATTTCCAAAGATTTATACAAAAGCCGGCGTTATTGCCTTGCTAAAGCATTCGCCTTTTACAGTTTTTTTTTCTTATAACTCGGAAACAGTGAATCGTTGCAAAAAAATTCATTACATAAAAATGAAAGCTTATTAAATTTGGTACAACTTTGATTCTTTACATTATTATGAAAAAAAACGCGCCGTTTTTCAGTTTTTGATCCTATAGTGATGAAGATTTCCAAAAAAATCCTTCCCGTTCTCGCTTTTCATCGAATTTCTTCTTCTAACTCCACACTCGTTCATTTTACACTAGAATCTTTAATTAGAACATTACATTTCCTTTAAGAATATATAACATACGTGAATTTATATATGGTAGGTCAAAAGTTACAGCGGTTTTTAAAAATTGAGCAAAAAGCGTGATTTTACCAGTAAAGGGATGACTCACCACATACCACTCATATGTGGTTTAGACATATGTATAATATGTATATGACCTATACATGATTTCCTGTGGGTTTTTTTTCCTCGACGAAACCTCTTCCTAACTGTGTAACGGAGAGATTTATTTACATAAGAAGAATGAAAATACAATACATACCGTACGAATAGTAGGTACCTAATACTAATTTTGACTGTCCGAAAAATCAAGGTCGCCATTCTTCATCGCCATTCTCGAGAACTGTTGGGTCGTTATGGTAGGCACCAGCTGGAGAGCAGTGGATGCCTGCCTTACGACGGGCACACCTCGACCCGCAACCAGTTGCACAGCGGCAGAAGATGGAATTTAGGACGTTGGCCGGTGCTGACGGGTCGGCAATCTTGATAGGGTGGAGCATTCTATCGTCTCCTCTCGACCAACTCGTTCCCAAACTACTGCAGGATCTGCAAGTACACCCTGCGAGAGTGTTACCAAGCCTCATCTTTAGTTGGTGGCAGAGAAACCAGATTGGCTCTCGCCTTGGTTGATAGTTTGATAAAGCACGTATCTCTGCCCATTCAAATCCTGGCTTGGTGCGGCTTGATACATTAGCAGAATCAAATTTTTATCAACTTGTTCAACACTCTTAGGGCTTGATGAGATGTTGTAGAACAAACTAGCAATGGCTCGGGTCCTGTTGGGCTTTTTCTCAAAGCATTTGAGTATGGGAGCTTTGCTTTTCCCATAAATGGCACTGATAGTATCGCACTCTGAAAAGGCGTGGATGAAACGAATTGACTCACTGTAGGGAAGCCCCTGTAGTTGTGTGGTGGAGAATAACTTCGTCTCGGTGTTTCTTCTCCCTGGCTTCATAAAAAAGATGGTCTTGTTTGGTGGAATAAGTTCAATCAGCAAGACGACGAGATCAACATCCTCTCCAATTACAACTAGTTACAACTATATAGTTACTAATTACAACTCAAATAGTTTCTGAGTTATGGCCGACCACCTTTCTTAGTTGTACACCCTATAGGTACATCCTTTCAATACAACCCTCCGGAATAGTTAGTTACTTATTAACGCACAACTTCAATATGCAATAAGGATGCATACGTAAATGTTGGATTTAATTAGAATGTCATTATAATATGGTCTCGTTCAAAGTGAATTAACTTGATTTAGTGTTATACGTATAGAAACTACATGGCGTAGTTTACCGGATTTACTAATTATATTCCCACGCTCTCTCGAAATTTCGCTTTTGCATCATCCGTACACATCCGTATTTTGTGGCATGTGTCTATATATATACTATTTATATACCGTAAAATATTCAACGCGCTTTGATGACAGTTTAAAATCTAATTCATTACATTTTCGCCCATTGCGTGAAGCTATATTTACAATTCAATGCAAATTAATCGATATTGTTAAATTTCTGCTTTAAATAATACTAATTTTCGTCATTTACGAGGGAAATGTTGCATTTTACTTTCTTTTTTCAGAAAGCAGTTAGTGCTACTTTAGTGCTATTGGCCGAACAGTTTTTTCTTTGCTGATTATTTGATTAAAAAAATAATCGTTTTTACTACGCAATATGGGCGTTAGTGCTATTTGGTGTTAAAATATTGTTTCAATCGCAGGTGGCGGATAGTGGAAAAACCTAGGCAATTGAGCGTAATGTTATTGATAAACGTACTCATTCAGTAACCTGACGCAACCAAAGACAGAATCGCGAACCAAACACCTTGTCCGAATGTCATGCTGTGCCGAAGAGATTGCACCAGGTTTAACGACGTCATCATGTGCTTGGTCTAGATCAACCATGCTCCTGGGATCTTTGGCCTGGACCCATAGGAAACAATCCCAACAAAAACTTAATTTCCAGACCAGTTTTAGGCAGATCCAGAACGTAAGATGCGCGGTAATTTTCTTTGGAGCATACAGTCTTCTGCGGAGGTACATATATCTCTTTCCCAGCTGTTTACAGGCATCACAAACTTTAACTTAACGACCCCAGCCGTGCGGATCGAGGACTTGAGGAGAAATTTGGAGCATACAGCTGTGGGCGAAGGGCCGCCGAGAACGGGCAATCAAGACTAGAAGCTCCAAGGCTTACGCCGTCCACGTCGAAAACTGGGATGACGGCAGTACTTTAAAGGAGACTTTTCAAAAAAGATTCAAAATGGGGCCAAATATAAACGCATATCTATACGTAGCTCATTAAAGTGCAAAAGCAATTGCAAAGCTTAGTATTAAAATAAAGGTGTATAATTCATCGTCACATTTTAATAATAAGCTGTACAAGACGAAAACATTGACAAATGAAGTGTTATTTTTAGCAAAGTAAACGACTCAACGATACAGTGAAAAGTTCTGTCCGCTCCCCACTCAAAACGTTTGTTAGTGCGCACCTCGAACACGGAAGCCAAGCTACAATCTGCTGGCTGTATCTTCGCAGGATTTCACACCACCGTTCGATAAAAATTGCATCAAATACCAAGATTTTGCTTCACTGTACTGAGATGCACCTTTTATGCGTTGTAGCATACCCAGGCCAGTCGCAAGAACAGGGCCGTAGCTAGGGGGGGTTTCGAGGTAAAAAAATATGAAACTGAACTGTAACATTTATTTGTTGTTTGTTTTTATTAGCGAGTATGTTATTAGCATAGTAGAGTAGGTTTTTGTCATGGGGGGGGGGGGGGGGGGGGGGTTGAACCCCTTAAACCCCTCCCATATCTACGGCCTTGCGCAAGAACGACTGCGCAACACGAACCCAACAACAAGCTACACTCCCGCCAACTAACTTAAACCACAAGGCACGTGATCGTCAAATTACAAACCTGTCAAGTGGTAGAACTGTACTCGGGGATGTGTGGATGCCGTTCCCATAAGGATCGATTATGCAAACATAAATAAAACACAAGAAATGGGGAGAATGGATTTTAATAATAACTTCAATCAAGGGTTGCCTTCTCAAATTAAGTAAAAGTACAGAAATGAGTCAACAATAATAAATGTAGTCAACAACCTTTCAAGGAATGTATTGACCACGGCTACCATGTAACAGATCCTAACATTCACACCAGGGTAGCATTTGGGCTTAGGGTGCCAGCCTTTGACTGAACTTTACTCTGCCCACAAGTTATAAATAAAAGTGCTATAATGCGCATTAAAATGTTAGCTACCCACGCAAAATCTACATTCTACTAAACTAATTCTGCTAAACACCCCGTACTAACCCTCAACATACATATAGCAAATAATAAAGCTATGTACTCCTAGGTGTAAATGTGAGAATTAATTACTTAAGCTAAAGGAAGTTTCTAGATTGCGCAACATTATTAAACCCTACAAGTTCAAAATTTGTTATATCAAGCACCTACTGAATGAAACAAGAAATCATACAATGCTAAACTTAATACAAATAAAACACCCAACCTGCCCCTTTGTAAGTCATGGACTACACTATGAAGGATACAATGCTAATTTAAAAATTACCCATTTAACAATATAGTATATAAAAACACCAAAAGGAATTCTTAACTACATAGAAGACCACGAAGCACCCACTTACACACATCTACCTTCTTTACCTGAAAACTAACAACCACTTTCTCTCTACATAATTTCGTGCTTTCTGTTGATTTTATTGTTTTTTCTTGCTTTAGTTTCTAGTGGCGTAACCATTGTTTCAATGCGGTTTACCAATCGCACAAATTTATAGCGGGAAACATTTAAATTCGAAGCAGCAAGGTGCGTTACATCACAGCCTTGTTCGCTCGTATACATATAAATTGATGGAAAATATAAATGTAAATTAAAACTTCAAGAGCTAAATGTCTAGTTTGTCTAGTTTTGTGTTATCAAGGCATACTACAAGGTTGACCAGAACATAAGCGAACAATTATAATGTATTCTTGCAGTTTCAAGGCATTCTTTGTCAAACTAATGGTAGTGTAAAACAGTTACAGTGAAAGTGATTAATTAGTGCTAAATTAGCAATTCAAAGGTAAAATTTGATAGTCTCTTCCTATGGGTAATAAGAAAAATTAACTATGAATAAATCTAGATATTTAATCATTTAATGTATGTATAATAATTGTTAAAAGTGCGAGTTAGATGTGGATTTCGAAGTAAATATAGAAATATAAGACGAAGCTAGCATCCCAATGCTTCCCTGAAATAAGAATAATTTTCCGACTCCCCCGAACGCCATATTGCTAGCGCATTCAATGCCAAAAGTTTGGAAAGGCTAAACCAACTTTTTACTACAGAGAAGGTAAATAATTCTAACGTCCTTTAAAATGTACCTTATCGTAATTTAAAATGCATTTGTTTTTCTGGACAGAAAAAGAATCGACTACTACCCTCATTAGGATAGCGCAATCACAAACATACGATCCTGAGGGAAACGTTTCATGGTCCCTATAGGGACTTCAACCTTATTTATAAGGAAAGCTTTTTCACGAAATACGCTGCATTAATACACATACATTTTACTCTGACATTCTATTGTTGTAAACAAGACCTTTAAGAAAAACGTTCCTATGTTGTGTTTTCTTTTTAATTGACGAGTACGAGATCTAACCTATCTGTAATAGAAGAGATAGGCTAAGTAAAAATTGTAAAAAGATTGTTGCTATCCCTTTAATTAGTAATCAGCTTTTAATTATATTTCAGGTAGTTTCGATTGAAATAATTTAATTTATGTCATACTACCTTATTATTTCACCATAACAACTCTGAAACAAGAAACATTAATGACTAAATAAACGCCTCTTTACATGATAACAGGATTTTAGATAGCAACGGGCGTTAGTTTTTATAACGCCCGCATCATTATCTGTTTTAATCATCTTAATCAACTTCTTGCAAGTATGAGATAAAGTAAAGAAGGCACCACGGGCGTTCTGAACTAAATTGCGCCTAAAGTCGACAGTGTATAGCCCGAGGGCCTATACACTGTCGACCTTAGGCGCTATTTAGTTCATAACGCCCTAGATACCTTAATTACTATAATGATAGACGTTCTGTTGATAAAACCTATTTCCCAAGGACAGTTGGATATCAGCATTCGTCCATCCTCTCGGACGGCGCTGGTCTTTTTTGGTGATAATCTTAATGCTTTCTCCACGATATCCCGCTCGAGTTCGGCTTCTGGGACTTTTACTTTCACTACTCTTCCTCTTCAGCATTTTGTGCTCTGCGACGTGATCGCTTGTTATCATTTGTCCTTCCATAATTGATATTTTTAGTGTCGCGCAGGTACAGTTCGTCAATATTTGTCTTTTTGGCCTTGTTTTTTTCCACGATTTAGATTCCTATGATACCATCGCATTTGGAATATGTGTTTAAATCCAGTTTGAGTAGTGTTCACGTTTCTGATTTAAGGAGGATTGATGGAATCCAAAAAAAATAGAATGATTCAAATCTTAAAAAATCAATGAAAGGATCGTGCTCCGTTTTTTTTTTGGTTGGAGATAAATTTTGATATTTAAGTAGCAACATTTTTCATTAAAAAAGATAAAAATTTATTTTAATTTTTTCAAACTTAGTGAGCCCTTCACACAACCCAGAAGAATATTTATTAAATTGTTCTTTATCCTCAGATCTTTTATAGTCCGCCCGTATGCGCAATAACTCTTTTTAAAAACGGCCAATACTTTCGAAATTTGTTATCTCGGTTCTCCATAGATTAATAAAAAGCTTGCAGGCCCCTAGTCCAAGGGGAGTCTGCAATTTGAGAACAGTTTTTTATGGAGAATGCAAAAGTGCAATAAAAATAGGTGTTCCCATTTAAGTTTTCGAAACTCACCCCCGCTGCACCCCCCAGAGGGGTGAGGGTGCTGCTTACGTATCATGACCAAATAGGTTTTTAAAAAATAAAGGAACTCCTGTTTTTCTTTTTGTAATCGTATGTGATGTTCTCGAGATATTCAAGGGTTTCCATACTTTTTGAACATCCTGTATATAGTATATAGTCTACAGGGTTTTTCAACGAAAAGGAGCCACCCTTTATAACTTCTAACAGAATCAAAATTTGAAAAATCGGCGATACCCGTCTATAATAATATCGAGGGGGACACTTTTTGACATAAGTTTGAGATTTCATACCTTAACCCCCTGGGTCCCACAAACATACCCTTAATTTTTTTAAATAGCAACATGGGTCATGTGATACGTCATTTGAAAGGTCTTTTGATATCTTGCATTACTGCGTTTAAAATTTTAAAATCGTTCAATTCGTTTGTGAGATATTTTAATTTAAAGTTTTAGAGAACTGATATAATTTGTCGTTATAATAATGCAATATAAAAATATTACTGACTTTTTAATTTATTTTAAGTTTTATTTCCATGTAATTAAAAAAAAGTTTAATACAATGAATTTCGTATCAATTTATCTTGACTATAAAAGCAAAAAAAAAAATAAAAAACAACCATTTTGAAGAAAATTATATCAGTTCTCTAAAACTTTAAATTAAAATATCTCACAAACGAATTGAACGATTTTAAAATTTTAAACGCAGTAATGCAAGATATCAAAAGACCTTTCAAATGACGTATCACATGACCCATGTTGCTATTTAAAAAAATTAAGGGTATGTTTGTGGGACCCAGGGGGTTAAGGTATGAAATCTCAAACTTATGTCAAAAAGTGTCCCCCTCGATATTATTATAGACGGGTATCGCCGATTTTTCAAATTTTGATTCTGTTAGAAGTTATAAAGGGTGGCTCCTTTTCGTTGAAAAACCCTGTATATGCTACTCCGGGCGGAGACAAATCCAACAAAGCAAAAATCATGAAAATCGGTCCAACCATTCTTGAGCCGATTTTCGACTTTGTTTTATATGTATATTATAAGATAATTACCGTCCGTGGCTCAGATCAAAGGTTATGGAGTAAAATTGACCAAAAATCGGTATTTATACAGCAATTTCGTGGGAAAACCTTAAAAAAAAACGCATTGTATCTATGTCCAACAGCGAATTTTTCATGCGTTTTAGGCGAACACATGGTTTTCTACCAAAATATTCGGTTTATTTATTTTGGGCTGGTAGATGATTTTATACGGCGAATAAGGGGATTGTTTGCTGAAAATAAGCTAGAAACTAAAAATAACTGAGAAGTACATAATATCTTCAACAATTTTAAATTGCCATTTTTTATTTATTTTGGAACTACAAATAATGAAATATGGTCAAAGCTAAAAAATGGAAGAAAAGTGCCGATTTTAAAATTTAGGCACCTTTCCACATTTCTCCAAATTGGAATTTCTTAACATTATTTTGGTTATATACATAGATACAAATTTACAATGCTAGAGACACAACTTTTTTTTACTAAGTTTTGAATTTTTATATTGTATAGGGTGGTTAAAAAATAATTTTAAACTCTTAATTTTTCCAACGAATTTTTTTCGATTTTTTATTCACCAATGGACGACCAATTACCTCCTCTTCAACTTTTCTATTAACTTCCCTATACCTATCTTTCGTCGTTTACTGATAAATTAAAGTAAAACATTTTTTCAGAACGTTTAATTACTTCTATATAGTTTTTGTCAAAAATCAACATTCAATGTAAGAAAAACTGTATTCATTGTCACCGATTACAAACTTTTAAGTAAAACAGAGAAACTTAACATTAAACGAATGTCTGCCATTATTCCTGAAGGATACTTCAGTTACTTATAGTGTGTTGTGTTATGCTTTATGAATTTAAATAACCATCACAAAGCATGACGAACACAGTAAAAGAAACTATTTCATATTGGCAGACGACGATGGATTCCTAACATGGAAGGTTGCGAAATTAATTGTTGGCTTGGTTGCCGGATGATTGTAATTACCGTCGAAACATACTAAAGCAACCAATTGATTGGGTCCCAATAGTTTGTACAGAAACCAATTTGGTTATTGGATAATTTGGACTTTTCCCATTGTTTAATATGGCTTCTAGTTGGAAAATGTCGGCAATTTTGAATGAAGCAAAGACGGTTTCTTCCTTGAGGTATTGGTAATGTTAATTCATGTTCGATCTAACTAAGAGGGACCAATTCATTATATTACAAATTAGCCTCCTTTAGTTTGACCGCACAAGAATTGTTAACAGTCCGTGTTGAGAGGATGGAAGTAACGTGTAGGTAGATCAGAAGATTGTTTACTTGTACTCTTCCTAAGGGAGAAAAAACATTAATCGTGGCACAGCTGTAGAAGTTCCAAACATCTCTCCATGGTCTTCCATTGTTAAGATTTTCGATCACCTATATTTTACTAAGCCGTACTTTATGACTTTATGTATTGATAACATAAAGGAGGACCAGTAAAATCATAAGTTACAGAAATGGTTAACCTTTCTTCACCATGTGAAGGAACAGCTGAAACAACGTTAACTAAAACCCAAATTTAAGTAACTGGCAATAATTCTCCACTTCTTAGTTTTTTGATCAAAATCATCTAGGATGTGACGTAACCAGTCACTGTAATTTTCAATTACTTAAGATCTTGCTGTGCTGTACCTTAACATAAGGAGAACTCAGCAAAGTTGTATGTAAGAGAAATTGGCCGGCAGCAACTTATTACCCAATCTTGGTCCATACGTTTTAGTGAAATATTCGTCTTTTAAGCCCTACAGTTCCGATTTTGCAGCCAGTGATTCTTTAGTTCACACTTCAATGTTCGACAACAGTTTCTCGTAATCCCTGTATATTTAAATTTGATTTCGGTGCGATGCTTGGAATATGACTCCACAGTTCATCAAAATTTACGTTTTGTTTTGGAGAATATAAAAATGACATTACATTAGAGACGACAGAGAGGAGAAAATTCAGATTCAATTAAGCAATTCCAAAAGGAGGAAATTTTATATTCCGGGAACTACAGAATAAACCAAACATTTAAATCGTCCCTCTCCTTCAATGATTTTTTCTTCAAAAGAAGAAACATCGAGTTGAGGTGCTTCTAAGAGGTGGCCTATCAGTTTTGATTTAATAAATCCAATAATCCACATTATTGGTTAACTATGCGGGCTAATACTTTCAAAGAAATTCATCCCAACATCTCAACCACCCTGTAGCTTTGACGTGGGGTGGCTAACTAAATAGAGCTTTCTTTTCAAATCTTTGCTATCTAAAATGAAGGATACGTGAATCTTGCGTATTACTTCATCACAAAAAAGTTCCAAACTGTGCCACCTTTGACCTTTTGAACGGCACATTTCAGGATTTTTCCTAAGCAACACCCTCACCTTAGTTAATCTAGATGGTGCTTTTCATGGGGGCGAAAAAAACAATTGAATAAAACTAATTTCGGTCATACTGTCGAATAGAGAATTAAAAGACGCTTCAAGTGAGGGGTCGCTCGGCACCCTTTCCCAATTTAAATTCTGGAGTTAGGGGTTGCTAGGGCTAGGGGGTTGACCTGACAAAGTCAAATTTGACATCAAAATGTGCCGTTCAAAAGGTCAAAGGTGATGTGTTTTAGGATTTTTCCTAAGCAACACCCCCACCTTAGTTAATCTGGAGGGTGCTTTTCATGGGGGCGAAAAAAAAATTGAATAAAACTAATTTTCATTCATACTATCGAATAGAGAATTAAAAGACGCTTCAAATGAGGGGTTGCTCGACTCCCTTTCCCTATTTAAATTCTTGAGTTAGGGGTTGGTGGGGCTAGGGGGTTGACTTGACACAGTCAAATATGACATCAAAAGTTGTCCCCCAAAAATAAAAAATCGACGTGTCCGAGCGTTTTTTTAAGAAATTGGTCTAAATGTCCCAAAACAGGCGTGTTTCCTTTTCAATGGCCCACCCTGTATACAAGTCTAACGTAAGTTCATCTTGAATGGTAGTACTTTTCAATTGACGCAAACTTTGTCGAGCCATACTTTATGGGTCCAAATAACATATAAAGGAGGTTCGGCAAAATTTGAAGCAAAAGAAGCTCTTCTTGAATTTACGAATGGGAGCAAAATTTAGTACCTACGAATAAAAAAACAATATTCCGTTTGACAAATGCAAATTTCAGCGACCGTCCACTTCGAAAGTATGCCTCTTCAACAATGTTCTCCAGACGAATTAATTTGGTCTTCAATTGTTGCACTTTTCAACCACCTACAACTTTGCTGAGCCGTACTTTATGATCCTGAATAACATAAAGGAAGCCCAGCAAAGTTTTACGTAGAAGAACTCTTTCTCCTCTGTCTTTATTTCCCCTTCGCCACTACGAAAAGAAATTTAATTGAATTATTGAATAAAAAAAATGTCAGGTGTGAAAAAACATTTTCAGCAATTTGCTACCGATAAAAGCATCTCCAGGGAACATAAACATGAGCATCTGAAGATTACAATGTCGTCTCCGATTGGACTATTAAGACGAAATTGATTGTTAGGGACCTAAAAGTATTCTTCATGATGGTTGAAGAAGAAAGCTTCAGGTTGCTGTAATTGAATAAATAATATTCAATGTCACATACAATTCAAATATCACAGGCAAAGTAATCTCAGGCCGTGAAGAAGAACATCGGTGCCACCTCCATCACATAGTACTATTTTTCGAAGGGCCCCATGTGGAGCAAAACTTTTAATAAGGGTGAGAAAAAATGGGATAAGTGCAAATGCTACAAGACCACCTGTTAGCAGCAGATTTTTGGGCAGTGATTTCCAAAATTGACAAAGAAAGAAGTTTCGTAAATGTTGCCTCAGGAATAAAAGTCCTAGAAGACTTTGCTTGTTGCCCCGCTCTCAATTCCATCGCTCTTATCCTAGTGGGTGATGTATAAAATTATTGCAAAATTCTAAAAAATTGAAATTCAGGACACTGGGTGCATTTGTCCATAATTTATCTCCTGATTGTATTTTGATGACATCAAATAATGTCCAAACAAGCTAAAAGAGACCAATTTATTTTCAGAAAAGTGAGCCCCTTTCAATTTGTCCACTCAAAATTGCCCTTCTTTTTCAATTCCTAGATTACCTAAATGTAAATTGCATAAACGGTAAACGATATTTAAAACGTAATTCCTGTGCAAAAAAATAATCTTCAACCGTTGCGCTTTTCTATTACTTTAAACTTTGCTGAACCGTACTTTATGAGTCTAAATAACATAAAGGCGACCCAGCAACGTTCGAAGTCGAAGAAATTAGAAGCTTTTCTTCAGTCTATGGATGCAGTTATTATGTCCTGTAACGTAGATAACAATTTGGTAACGAAAGTTGCATAATATTTAAAAAAATTGAGGTTCTGCTTTGAGGAATATATCCATCTAATTAATTTTCTCTAAATTTACTTTACTCTATAAGTAATTGTAATAACAAAAACGATAAAATAACAAAGAATTCCACTAACTATAATTACAATTAATATACAGGGTGTTACTTAATGGTATCTACTTATTCCTGAACCAATTTTAAGTCGAAAAGTTCATATAAACGTATGTCCTAAAATACTTGGTTTTCGATATACAGAGTGCTAAAGTTTTTATTATTTTTTGTTTTTTCTTAAAAATCTCGAAAACGGTTAAATTAATTAAGCTTAATTTTGGCACAGGTTATTCCCATATAGAAACACATTTTTTGATTTAAAATTATTTTTATTTTTTAACCAGTGGCGTGGCTATGGCTAAACCCCTGTACAATGTTAACGAACAAAATATTACGCCACTGATTTAAAAGAAAAAGATGGTTTATTCTTAATTACCAATCAATCATAAACAAAAAAGGTGTCTTTCATTTTTGTTGTATAACTTATCGTTTGGAAGAAATCGTTAATCGAATTTTTACATAACTGCAACTTGTTACTAAGGGTAAATTGTTTAAATAAAATTGAGTTAGCCTTGTTCGCTGTAAAGCAATTTTTTGTTCTGATGAACATTATAATTAAGTTTAATAGCTTAAACAGTCTTCGAGAGACTTAAAATTAAATTGACCCAGGAATGCCCCCTTAAAATAGGTACATACCATTAAGTAACACCCTGTATACATCGCCACAATTTCAAATTTTTTTTATAATGATTATTACGGAAACATTTATTGAGATGTTCAGATTCCGTGTTAATTTAACTAAAATTTTTCTTGTCAACTAAAGCACCATTCCAAATATTTCATAATTTTGAATTCTCAACTTTACAAATTTTATAAAGAAAAAGGTTTATTATTCCATACAAATTTGGAATTGAGTCAAACTCTATGTTAGAGAATTTATAAATTTTTTATTTCATTAAAAATTATAACGAAAGCTAAAATTATGAAAATTTCATATTATTATTGAGGATTAAAATTGTAAAATAATTTTCTTAGTAATTGCGAAAAAACAAAAAAATATTGTAAAAATCTTTTCATTTTTTAATAAACACCAGAGATTTATAAATGATAAAAGAAACACTTACCTTTTGTAAAGCCTTGGCAGTCTACCTTGTATGACAAATTAACAATTTCACCTCTTGGATGCTTTGCACTACTGCTCCCGACCCAAACATCATTACTATGACGGTTACGAATAACAACTACATAATTTGAATTTTAAATAATAATTTGTAAGACACTTAAGTACCCCGAAACTTGTTTGCGAAGAAATTGGCATCTCTCCTCCTAGATTGGGCTGGTTTTAACTCATCGACCCATCAGAACCAAATATCTTAAAAATGATTTTTATAGTGAACATTAAAAAACCTTTTTTTAAAAATTTTATTCTTGGGATATTGGTAACCAAAAGGACAGCGAGCTTTTTGGGCTCAACCGAACTGATACCAAAAATACGTGCCAATTTCAGTGACCTTTAGGTTTCACCTGAGTAAACATTCTTTTGGCCCAAAATTCTAAAATCTATTCTGAATGGCCCCTCAAGTATGTGCTCAGTTATTACCACCAATTAGTAAGGGTGAACATTGCCATTGATTTGATCTTTTTTGCTGTCAGAAATTGCTTTTCAAAATTCTTCCTGAATTTGTAAATGCCTATAATTTACACAACAAAGAGGGTTTATGTTTCTGGAAATTTTTAAGTAAACATTTCGGGCATGGAAAATGTCCACTTTAGAGTAGGTACTTTAAAAGAAAAACCTCCCAAACTAAAATTCGAAATCAAATTGAAATTCAGCACGCTGGGTGCCATTTGTTCATAATTTATCTCCTGATTGTGTCTTGATGACATGCATTAATGCCCAAACAAGCTAAAAGCGACTAATTTATTTTCAGAAAAATGAGCCCCCTTCAGTTTGTCCACGCAAAATTGCCCTTATTTTTCAATTCCTAGATTACCTAAATGTAAATTGCATAAACGATAAACGATATTTATAACGTAATTCCTGTGCAAAAAAATAATCTTCAACCGTTGCGCTTTTCTATTACTTTAAACTTTGCTGAACCGTACTTTATGAGTCTAAATAACATAAAGGGTACCCAGCAAAGTTCGAAGTCGAAGAAATTATAGAAGCTTTTCTTCAGTTTATGGATGTAGTTAATAGTTATTAGCTAAACCAATTTTAAGTCGAAAAGTTCATATAACCGTATGTCCTAAAATGCTTGGTTTTCGATATACAGGATGCTAAAGTGTTTAATATTTTTCGTTTTTTCTTAAAAATCTCGAAGACGGTTAAATTAATTAAACTTAATTTTGGCACAGGTTATTTCGGTATAGCAACACACTTTGATTTAAAATTATTTTTATTTTTTTAACCAGTGGCGTGGCTATGGTTAACCGCTCTACAATTTTAACGAACAAAATTTTACGCCACTGATTTAAAAGAAAAAAAAAATCGTTTATTCTTAATTACCAATCAATGATAAACAAAAATGATCTCTTTCATTTTTGTCGTATAACTTACCGTGAGGAAGAAATCGTTAGTCAAATTTTTACATAACTTGTTACTAAGGGTAAATTGTTTAAATAAAATTAATTTAACCTTGTTCGCTGCAAAGAAATTTTTTGTTCTGATGAAGATTATAATTAAGTTTAATAGCTTAAACCGTCTACGAGATTTTTAAGAAAAAACGAAAAAAAAAACAAAAACTTTAGCACCCTGCATATCGAAAACCAAGCATTTTAGGACATACGTTTATATAAACTTTTTGAGTTAAAATTGGTTCAGGAATGCCCCCTTCAAATAAGTACATACCATTAAGTAACACCCTGTATACGTCGCTACAATTTCAAATTTTTTTATAATGATTATTGCGGAAACATTGATTGAGATGTTCAGATTCCGTGTTAATTTAACTAAAATTTTTCTTGCCAACTAAAGCACCATTCCAAAGATTTATAATTTTGAATTTTCAACTTTACAAATTTCCTTCCCCTTAGTATGTGAAAACACTTTATTTGTATTTGCATGGAAATTTTATGAAGAAAAAGGTTTTTTATTCCAGACAAATTTGGAATTGAGTCAAACAAATTATAACGAAAGCTAAAATTATGAAAATTTCATATTGTTATTGAGAATTAAAATGGTTAAAATAATTTACTTAATAATTGCGAAAAAACAAAAAAAAATTGTAAAAATCTTTTCATTTTTTAATAAATATGAGAGATCTATAAATAATAAAAGAAACACTTACCTTTTGTAAAGTCTTGGCAGTCTCCCCCGTGTGACAAATTAACAATTTCACCTCTTGGATGCTTTGCACTGCTCCCGACCCGAGCATCATTACTATGACGGTTACGAATAACAACTAATTTGAATTTTAAATAATAATTTGCAAGACACTTACGTACCCCGAAACCTGTTAACGAAGAAATTGGCATCCCTCCTCCTAGACTGGGCTGGTTTTAACTCATCGACCAATCTGAACCAAATATCTTAAAAATGATTTTTATATTGAACATTAAAAAACCTTTTTTTGAATATTTTATTCTTCGGATATTGGTAACCAAAATAATAGCGAGCTTTTTGGGCTCAATCGAACTGTTAAACCAATCTTTACCAAAAATACGTGCCAATTTCAGTCACCTTTAGGTTTCACCCGAGTAAAAAACATTCTTTTGGGCTTTTGGCGTTGAATTAAAAATTTAACTTTTGCATTTCGCAAAACCTCTTATTACAATTACAAAGGACACGGGGACACTAAAATGTTCAATTTTTCTTATTAGACCTTTATAAACAATAAATAATTTTGTAAACTATTATTTTGAAGTTACACGTCATTGTCATTTTTAAACTTAAATAAATAAAAATGTTCAATTTCGAGGATCTCTACATACGAAAAAATCGGTTAAAACCAGACATTTTAAAATGTTCAAAAATGCCCTTGGAAAACGTTGAAATAATTTCTTCAAAAATGAAAAAAAATGCTATTTTAAGTGCCTAATCATTTTATACATTGCAAAAAGTTATTTTCGTAAAATTTAAATTAATTGCCGAGAAATTAAGAGTAAGTATACTTAATTATAGTAAGAACAACATTATACAGGGTTCTTCAACAGTCCGTCGGACTTCTATAGTACCGAGACCAAAAAAGTTAGAAGTTTCATTCAAACGCAGTTGTTAATTAAGGGCGCATTTCAGGAAAATGTTTGACACGTACGTACAGGGTGCTTCAAGAACCTGTGACAAACAAAAAAAATTTTCTTTAATGGAACCCTCTGTATAATTTTACATGTTGAGAACCTCCTTGGACCCCTTTATTTATTCTTAAAATATTACGGCTTTTAAACGAATAGATTAGCAACAATAAATTATTTCTTAAAAAAAATTAATTTTCATTACTTCCTCTAAAGGGGCGGCATTCCCATACATACCTATAACTTTCATGTCAAATTTGGATTCGATTCTTGTTGTAAAAGGTTGTCAGAACTCATTGATATGTATACTATACATATACTATTGTTTAGAAAATGAATCATTTCATAATTCAAGTTGCGATTAAATTTTTAATCAAAAGTAACATAGTATCTATTTTGTTTTTTTTATTTTTTTGGGAACCATGCATGGTCATCTAGATATGAAATAATATCCTTAATTGAAGAAAGTTGCAGGTTATTCCAGACAGTTTACAAATAAATGCGTACTATTATATATTTTTGAAAAGCTAAATATGAGACGAATCGAATAGTTTATAAATGTACATGGAGTTCTATTTAAAAAAAACACATTAACTCGTACCTTAAATGTGTGAAAAGCTACGACGAAGCGAACACGATTTTCAAATTCTACGGGTACGAGTCGTAGAAAATGGAATATTTTCAAAATCACCCTGTAACTCAAAAGCGAAGGGGGCCATGTAAATTTTACGTTTCATGAAAAAATAGGACCGCATCACTAAAACCTCATACTCCACCATTACTAATAAGGGAGATAGGTACCCCACAAATTGAACACACTGTACACGCCAAATAAAAATGCAATTGTTTAAGAAAACCGCGTGTAAAAAAATTTCAGCATCGTTTCGTGGTCCTAATTTCGATCCAATTAAAGTACGATGTTTAACTTAATAGTCAATAAGTTAATTCGCGTAAGAGCCGGAAACACCCCTAATCTTCATACCATCATCCTCAATTTTCTATTTCTTCTTTGTTATTTAAAAATAATTCAGATTTATTACAAATCAGATAAACTTTTAACAATGAACTAATGATTTCTTTTATGTCGTATAAGAAAGGGATAAATATGTAAATTGGAAATTCCATTTCGAATAATAAATTACTAATGATCCAGAAATATTTTATTTCAAAAGCTGTCATTTGCCTTATTGTTTCTATTGTTTTGCATGCCAGGTCGATAGATACCCTAATTACAAACTAATTGCTTTTTGTATCAAAACTAATAAAAATAAAGTGTCTATCGTAATTGAAGTGCAATTTAAGTTTAATTACCTATCTAAACATGCATTTCATAATATTGTTGTACCATATCATGAGTCCACCGGTAATTAAATGAAATTTTCCGTAGGCGTAATGTTTTAATTAAACAATTAGGTTAATAGAAATTTAGTTTGTCAGAAAAATTAACCCCTATCAATTTTTTACACGCCTTTGTTTTTTTTTAATAGCCAATTAACTAATTGTTAATAGAATAATTTCAAATTTTTTAACGAAAAGGTTGCAACGCTTAAAATGCAGAACGTTACCCTTACATATGCAAAGCAAATTTGGGAAGTGGGCCTGTTTGACGAATTGTGCCTAAAAATGTAGAAACCATTTTCTTAATTTGCGTTTAACTATAGTATATAACCCAAATTATTGACATCTGTTAATCAAAAGCAGCTTTTTTATAAGATAAAGTTATAATTAGTGAGAAATTTTTGAAATTGTAATTTTGTTTTTTATTATGTTGTAGACTACTTTTGTGATAAATTATTAAAGATTCTCAAATTTACCGACGAAATAAGTGGCGAAGCTTAAAGAATAAAAAGCAAAATTAGCCAAATTTGGAAACTGACCTGCCTGACGCGATTGTGGCAAAAATTTAAAAACCATTTTCTTAATTTGCTTTTAAATTGTATACAACCCAAATTACTGACATTTGTTAATTAAAAGTAGCTTTTTTATAACTTAAAGAAATTTTCAAAATTGTGATTTTGTTTTTTAATATGGCGTAGAGTACTTTTGTGGTAAATTATTAAAGATTTTCAAGTTTCCCGAAAAAAAAAGTAGCGAAGCTTGAAGAATAAAAAGCCGAATTGGCCAAATTTGGAAACTGGTCTGCCTGACGCCATTGTGGCAAAAATTTTAAAATTCATTTTCTTAATTTGTATTTAAATGCCATACCACCAAGATTATTGAAACCTCGAGGTGGTCCATATCCCTTTTTTCTTCTTCTGTATCCAATTGTATAAACGTTTCGTCGATATTCTTGAATTTTTTCTAATATTTCCACGACAATCTTTATCGTTCTCGGCTGGCCAGCGTATAGTCTAAGCTGGCCTTCACTAGGAAAATGTCCAATTAATGTGTTGACCATTTGGCCTTCCGTTAGACTTATTATTATTATTATTGTTACTAGGGGTGATTCCCGCACTGCGACCTTTTGGTCTATTGTGCTTCCCGGTGTTATCTACCCTTCAAGAATACCTGTATCTTTTAGGGCGAATCTTCGTTACTACCTCTTGTGTAATCTTTTCATTTCCAAGTAGGTGTTCCCTTGCCTTTATGAATGCCTCACATTGGCAAATAACGTGATAGGGCCTCACCATAACCCCTGCATGTCGGGTTATCGGTCAGTCTCATGTTGTGTAGGTGTTTGTTCAGGTGACAGTGGCCCGTGACCATTTCTGTCGCAAGCTTTATCTTCGTCCTGCTTAACTTTAAGATGGACGTAGCTAGGTCCCCGTTTGGGGTTTCCAGGAAGATCTTGGAATGACTCTGTCCTGGGATTTTCGACCAATCTCTGCAATGCTCTTTCGTGAGTATTGCCTGAATGTCCTTTTTGGCTGTGTTATAGATAATCCCACAAGTCGGTTCGGGTCCTATGAATGGTTTTACACTTGCCATTCACGCAAGCTCGTTAGCAACCTGGCTACCTGCGATTCCCGCGTGCCCAGGTGCCCACACTAGTGTGACTGAGTTGCACTTACCTAGTGTGTTTAGCATTTGTGTGCATTCAAGCACACATATGAGTCTATTGCTGCAATCACTGCTTTCCTGCCTGTCACTATAAAGATTTTCCTTTTGATAAGGTTCTCTTTAATAGCTGAGTAGCCGCTGTCAGGATTGCATGCACCTCGGCTTGGAACACGATCGCTTGTTGTTCTAGGCTTACAGAAATTCTGCAGCCCTGTCCATTGCTCCCGCATACTCCAAAACAGCCTTTGATCTAGCGTTATACCCAAGTATTTGCCTTGTCCCACTACCTGTACCTTTGTGCCAAACATTGCTATGTCTTTTATTTTTGTCGGCCCTTTTCTTCGTCAGAAGAGAATGAGGTTTGTTTTTGTTGGATTAACAGATGGACCATCTTCTCCGTACCATGCTTTCACTAGATTTAAAGCTCCCTGCATCACAACCGACACGGTCTCTTCAAATCTGCCACGTACCACAATCGCTATGTCATCGGCATAGCCAACAGCCTGCCTCGCTTAATCGCCTCAGCAGTCCGTCCACTACCAGGCACCACAATAGAGGAGGGAGAACTTCCTCCTGTTGACATCCTCGTGCGGCCCTCCTGACCACTACAGAGTCGTTATTAAGCGAGGCTGTAACGTTCCTATGTTTTAGCATGGTGTGCATCCACCTGCGCACGGTAGGTTGTTCCCTCTTGCTTTCCATAGCAGTTTTGATTGATTCTAGAGAGGTATTATCGATCGCCCCCTCTATATGTCTACAAACGCCCCTAGAGCCACCTCCTTTCAGGAGATCACCCTTTCGGCTATGTCCACTACTCTGTGGATGGCGAGTTCACAGGATATACCTGGTTGATAGGCACATTGGTATTTGCTGATGGGCTCAAGTCCCAGCACCTCTTCCCTAATGTGTCGCTAAATTAGTTTTTCCAATAGTTTTAGGAGAAACGACGTTAGACTGATAGGTGTAAACGACTTGGCTTGGGCGTATGAATCTCGCCCAGGTTTCGGTATGAACACGACTTTTATGTCCCTCCACGCTATGGGTATGTACCCTAGGGCCCTTAGTAACATACAGAGTGGTCGCTACCAGGTCGAGACCTTGTTGTAGTAGGGCAGGGAGAATTCCATCCATCCCTGGGGATTTGTACGGATGGAAATTCTTCACTGCCCACATAATTTTGGTAAGGTCCACTATCTGACGAGCCAAAACCCAATCTCCTCTGTTCGCCCTCGAAAGGGGTTCCTGAGTTATTGGTTCGCCTACGTTCCAGATTGGTTCCAGATGTTGCTTTAAATTATTCCAAATGGTGCCAGTTTCTTCCGTACGGGTTGGCCCAAAATTTCGCACACCCTTCTAAATAATTCCCTGTTAAGTTCAACTTATTCCCCTCGAAGTTCAGCCAGTAATTTTCTAAGGATTTAACTTTAACTTTAAGCACGTCTAGATCTGCTGTTTTGAAATTATAAACACCCCATCAGTTATAAATTTCGAAAGAAGAAATTGTCTCTAAGTGTAAATTTCAAATTGTCACTTTAAAAAGCCATTTCGAAATCGCATACAATTAAAATAAAATTAGCTTAGAGCAGAAATGAATTTTTGAAAATGAAAAGATTTAACTAACGTAATCATTTGCATTAATGCCTTCCAGGGCACCATACCAGCTGTTATCTGACACATCCGTTTGTTTCCAACTCTGAACGAGCCAACGAAATCGATTTAGAAACTTGCAAGTCCGCGGATTACGTAATTTGGAAATTAACTTTACCCAAATGTCAAATTACCATTAACGTTTAATTCATTTATCGAATAAATTTTCACCATAAAACTTTTCCTATCTTTTTAATTAATCTATAATACACAATCCTCCCGTTGTTAATTAATATAATTAAATTTATTCGTTCTGTGTACTTATTTTAAATAATGTAGGTAATTAATTGAGGTTATTTTGTGGTTGGAAAAAGTTTTTTTTAATGTCCTAAAGGTGTCGGTGCAGCGATTAAGTAAATTTGAGAGGGTAATGTTCTACGTGACCTATTTTATTCAAAAGAAACTACCGCGTCCACGTTTTAGGAAACAAAAAAAAATTAATAAATAACTCCCGCTAAGTAAATTTTAATTTGCTTTCTTCTAAGTTTATAATTAATGAACGACGTAACTGGAACAGGAAGGAAATGGGGAAAAGTTAGTCAATGTAGGAACTAAATAGTAAACGTTGGTTACAAAGTGTAATTACTGGCATTTTGTTTTGTTAAAATTAAATTTGTGACCCAGATAATTTATTACGCGTTTAGATGACATGAAAAAGGGATGAATTTGGTAAAAGTATCGACATCTTCAAAAGGAGAAACCGGTACGTCCCCCGTCATTAACGCCAATCGTGTACAAAATTTGACTTTTTCCCGGACAACCCGTAGCTTTTACCGACAGGGATGAAATGTCAATGGGTTGTTTAAAAAATGAATCATCAAGGGATTGAGGATCCGAAACATGAGCGGGATAATCCTGCTGGATATTGAACTTCCTTAACGTAAGGTTGCACTATTTCTTCATATACCGCCGAAGCGGAGGAGGGACTGCATGTTCTTCCATTTGGGGTACTTGCTTTACCGTAGAAGACGGTTAATACGAATTTTGTCGCGGTCTCATACAACTATCGTCATGCCCAAAAAAATTGAATTCATTAGCAGCAAATCTGGACCTTTTGGCGCATCATCAATGATTCGAAAAAAAGTGCCTCACATGGTAGTTTCCATATACGATCGCAGAATGAGTACTATTTTTCCCCCAACTCACCTAGTTGCCTCAGAAAGATTTGACCGAAGCCCTTCCTCGCATTTGTTACAAACAGACTCTTATTAAGTATCGCCAGCCGCGCCCTTAAGCTGCGATTTACAACTTACTAGACGCTCTTGCTTCACGTTCCCAAGATCTGACACTACGAGTAGCCTTTTCCCTCTTTCTCTTTTTCTTTGTGTACTCTAGAAAAATATCTAATGCAGAACCCCTTTCTTTGGTATCCTTGATCATCCTTAGCAAAATGTTTTACTTACCAAACCCAGCACTTCCGCTAGTTCCATTAATTGTTGATACCATATAGAACAGTTCAAGAAATTTACGAAAAATGTTTAGTAAATGTTTTTTTTCGCATGGCGCAAAACAGCTTCACTAATATTGTTTGGGACGTAATTCGGGATGAATGTTTTCTGCTGAGGAAGCGGAAGAATTTGTTAAGCGCATGTTGTGCTACTCATTTTGAAAAAAAGGGGGTCTTCCGCTTCTCCGATGTGAGTTGATTAAGACAATAGATACCGAGATAAAGTGATACGGTTACAGAATGAAATGACTAGTAAACTGGCACAATACAATTTTTTTGCGTAATAACTCAAAATTAAATAGTTTTTGCGTAATAACTCAAAAGAAGAAAAAAGAAATATATAGTGTGTAGTATACAGGGTGTTTCAGACCACCCGCACCGCCCAAATATCTCGCGAAATACAATACGCATTGAAAAAAGAAAAAGTACGTCTAAAAAATTTTTTAAACTCTATTGTTTGATAGTAATAGGATGCCCCCACTCCTACCCCCGGGGGGTGGAGAGGGGAGTAACTTCGTAATCTTAAATAGCACCCCCCAGTTTATGATGCAGATTTGAATTCTGCGTTAACAAATAGGAACTTTTTGTTTGAAACATTTTTGAGGTGTGGGGGAGAGAGGGGGGTTAATAAAGCTCCCCCTCTTCCCTTTTACAAAGCATTAACATGTTTGATTGTCACTTAACAAAACTGACATCAAATTAGCATACGTAATCGGAAAAACTTCTTTCGGCGATCATAGCGCCATCTGTCACGAACTTCAAAAAATGTTTCAAACAAAAAGTTCCTATTTGTTAACGCAGAATTAAAATCTGCATAATAAACTGGGGGGGGTGCTATTTAAGATTACGAAGTTACCCCCTCTCCACTCCCCGAGGGTGGGAGTGGGGACATCTTATTACTATCAAACAATAGAGTCTTAAAAAATTTTTTAGACGTATTTTTTCTTTTTTCAATGCGTTTTGTATTTCGCGAGATATTTGGGCGGTACGGATGGTCTGAAACACCCTGTACATGTAATCAGTAAACGATTTCTGATTTTCTCCTGAAATAATATACGGGGTATGTCTTTAATATTTTGTTAATTTCCGAATAAACCGGAAGTAATTTGGTATAATTATTATACTCCATTAAAAGAGTTGTATGTCCTCTACTTAACTGTACAATTTTATTTCTTTATCTTTGTTAGCAAAAAAGTTACGAATTTTTAAAATTTTCAACTTCAACAATTCACCCCCCCTTCTCCTATGGGAAATAATGAAATAAATGTAGAGCCGATAGTGTTTCATGAACTATATGTACAATATTTCAAAAAATAAAAAAAAGCTTGCGATTTTTAATTTTTGACCAATTTTGGGCACCAATAAATTGGCCACGTTAAATTTTTGTTCTTTATCAATTATAAGTAAAAGTTCTGGCTATCCTTTGACTAGAATTTTCAATTTTCAAAAAAAGAATTCTTGAGCTACATCCTAAAAAGTAAACACTTGGAGAATTGCTATATTGGCTGCCATTTTGAATTTATAAACAAACGAAAAACGGCGTTTTACTTGTAACCATGTCTACTAACTTTTTACCAAGGGAATTAGATTGGGTGAATATTCGCGCCCAAAATAACGCCCCTAGGTTGGGCCCCTTTGGGCCGATTTTGATGAAGCTTGTTTTACTGATGAAGTTTTTTTATAGGCCTTAGTTTTAAATTTCATCAAAATCGGTCTAGTAGTTTATGCTCCACAGCCATAACGTACGCACTCACAGACAAACATTTTTGAAACATGGTGGTTTTAGACTCAGGAGGACCCAAAACATTGAGATTCGTAAAACCTCGAGTTCGATTTTTTTTTCGATTACATTACTTTCCCTATGTATACAGGGTGTTTTTTGGGAGCTTTAGTTAGACCTTTCCGGGAATGTTTTATAGGTAGGTAGGTTTCTGAAAATGTATACTTAGGGGTTACTCTGAAAGCCGAATCGATGTAAAATATTTTCAAAATGGCAGCACTACCGGAAATGCCGGAAGTAGCTAGTAACTTCGTTATTTTAAATGACAACCCCTACTTTTTATTGTAATTTTGGATTCTACGTGAAATTTCACCTCTTTTGATACCCACTTGAGGTAATTGTTTTCCTTTCTTGGATCCGTTGAAATACTCTTACAAAGTGTAATATTGGCGCTTTATGCAAAGATTTGTCAGCCGTGTACAATATTTTGGAGAATGCATCACAGAAAGGAAGTATTCTGGATTCTGGATATAAAGGTGCACATCATCCATGTGAATGTAGATGTCATATGCGAGCCCTTTGTGCCACCTCCATGATTAGAGTCGTCTTACTCCGTACCATCACATGTCACCGAGTATTTTGCTCTACTCGTACCCATGTGGTACGTCGTCTAATCGTCTGTATATGATCTTCTTTAAAATGATGATTCGACCAAGCTCATACAGTGTGGTTGCTTAGTTTACAGTGCCCAGAAAGTATGCATAAGGGCAAGCGTAGGTTTTTCCCTGATAATCTTCTGTAAAAACGCGTCACACTTCAAGATGGTTCCTTGTAGGCCCCTTTCCCATGACGACAGTATAACACCAATCACTTACAGTTTGTTAAGGACTATTTGAACACCATTAAGCTCTCGCGTTATTTAGAGGAGGGTTGGTAGGTGGGTCGAGAAGAGAAGTAAATTGTTTAAATTATTATTGACCAACATAGTATTTCTAACTGAAAGGTCTAAACCACTTTTCATTGCCTTTTATTCCAACGAATCCTTTTCGAGAGTGCTACTGTTCCCTACCTACTCTAGTATGTATTACCAGGAACCAGCATAGAGGTAATTTTTCAGTGACCTAGATCCTGAAAGACACTTCAAATGCCACTATTCTCATAACTTTAGTCTCTGTGGTAACCATGAGAACTTTCCTTGCACTAAGTGTTATTTCTACTAGTTCTGCCTGGAATACCTTGAAATTTTGCTGGAAGTTGGGTGTCAATGGAAATTCAGTCCAATTCTAGAGAGTTCCATCCATGAAAATGCATATTTCAGGTTGTTGCACATTGAGGAACTAGGGAACCGATCTTCCTCCATGATGAACAATCGATGCCAGAGTTTCTTGTCTTACTATCTCGCCTATTTAGTGTAGTCAATTATGAGCCAATATAGGCAATTTCGTTCGGATGATGATAAAAGGAAGCGGTTTGGTCAGTCGTTAGGTATAAACATACACATGAATTTAAGATAAGGAGACCATGAAAATTGTTCGCCATTTAAAAATGGCGGCCATTCAAAATGTGACAAAATCAGTTTTTCGCAAATATCTCACTTTCTATGCCTTAAATGGTATTAACATCTATTAAAACAATTGTAGAGCATAAAATTCTCTACAATTTTTGTTTCTAATATTTTTTTATACGATTAACCGTTTTTGAGATAGAGCGCGGAGAGAGCGCAATGCTCAGCCATATAAGCGTAGGTAGGTAATGCAAAGTCAATCGCGAATCCCAGTCATTAGGCGAAATGCGTCAAAATACTTGACACTCGTTTTTTTAATATAATTCGCAACCTAAATCAGATATAGCATCATTAACAGAAAGAGAACGTTGTTTAATTACTACACCTACCCTTCAAATGATATATAGAACTATAAAATCGACCTTGTGTGGGACACATTATGTTCAACAATCATTAAAACAAAGGGCTCGAACAGAGCGTGGTTTTGTTATACGTATCTACACACGTGACTTCTTCAACACCCATACCAAGGAAGTTGCATGATTTTCTTCGACATAATGAAAACAAGAAGGAACTGTTCATGTACCTTGCCAAAGCAGCAAGAACTATTCATATGTAGTTCGAAACAGTCGTAACAACGTATGAAGACTGTGTGCGCTCTAACCATCCTGAACTTACCCTCGAGGATTTATCTCCATGTAGCCAAGAGGAAGCAGACACTCGATTAATCCTCCATGTCACTAGCATCATGATGAATGGTTCAAGAAAAATACTATTTAAAACAGTTGATTCAGATGTAGGTAGTTTTATTCATTGCAGCCGCTGGTCGGCACAGAGATCATCTGAAGCTATGGATGGAAGTTGGTAGCAGTAAAACCTTGAGATATATTGCTGCCCATGAAATAGCAACTAAATTAGGTTCAGAAAAAGCAGATGCACTTCAGGGGTTTCATGCATTCAGTGGATGCGATATGGTATCTGCATTTTCAAATAGATTGAAAAAGATGAGTGGAAAACATGGCTATCATATCCTGAGGCAACAGAGGCATTTGCCGAATTATCACATCCATGTGAGTATTTACAGGACAGAATCTTCAAGGTATTTGAGCGCTTTGTGGTGCTTTTATATGACAGAACTAGTTCAAACTAGACCGATTTTATAGTTCTATATGTTATTTGAAGGGTAGGTATAGTAATTAAACAACGTTCTCTGTCTGTTAATGGTGCCTATATCTGATTTAAGCTGCGAATTATATAAAAAAACGAGTGTGTCAAGTATTTTGACGCTTTCGCCTAATGACTGGGATTCGCGATTGACTTATTTGCATTACCTATATGCTATACAGAGAGTCTAATTTGGAATAAATTCAATAGTTCAAATACTAATTTGTTTTTGGAAAGATGCTCGGACCCGTCGATTAGTATTTCAAATCGCGATTTTTTACAGCAATAATAATGTATACAGGATGTCCCAATTTAGAGATATGACGTCATCATTGATTTTGTTAAACGACAACATTGTCATTTTGATGGCTTTTTTGGTAGGGTGTGTAAAGTTGTACATAATTTCCAAATATGAAATTTTTATTCCTTACCAATTAAAAGATAATAAAAAATAACAAAGTTATGAAAAACAATATTGCATGTAATTATCTCACTTAAGCAAATGCTCATTATGTTGTCCATTGACTAAAAATCGAGATTTGAAATACTAATCGACGAGTCCGAACATTTTTCTAAAAAAAAATTAGTATTTGAACTATTGAATTTATTCCAAATTACACTCTCCCTTATATGGCTGAGCGTTGCGCTCTCTCCGCGCTCTATCTCAAAAACGGTTAATCGTATAAAAAAATATTAGAAACAAAAATTGTAGAGAATTTTATGCTCTACAATTGTTTTAATAGATGTTAATACCATTTAAGGCATAGAAAGTGAGATATTTGCGAAAAACTGATTTTGTCACATTTTGAATGGCCGCCATTTTTAAATGGCGAACAATTTTCATGGTCTCCTTATCTTAAATTCATGTGTATGTTTATACCTAACGACTGACCAAGCCGCTTGCTTTTATCATCATCCGAACCAAAATCATATAAATTGACTCAACTAATTCAATAACTTCTTAGTTTTCACTTGCAAGGCGCCATCATGTCCTGTTGGGGGCAGGTCCAAAAGGGCTTCTGCAACTGCTGTACCTATAGCGATTTTTCGCATTATGCCCGTTATTGACCTTTATCAATAATTAGGCATTTTACATTATTAACATCCATTTTCCAGTCGATGCGTGACGCCATTGTGCTTTTTCTGGCAATCACGATGTATTCGTATCTCTCAATTTCTTTATTCTTTTAATCGTTTCTTCGCTACTTTTAGACTTTTTTCTTTTCCTCTATTTCACTAGTTCCCTCAACTTTTCGGATTCCTTGCTCTTCCGTGTCTACTTTTAATCGATATCGTGTAGTTCCTTTTTCTCTTTTTTCTTGTTATGTATCTGTTAATAGACGCGGTAGAGATACTTCCATTAAGAGCGTCTAGATGTAAGTAAAGAAATGAACAAAAAAGACATCGACTGAAAAGATTGTTATATTTATACGGAATATTGTACTCAAACGCGCTTCACAAAAACGCGCGTGCTGCGGACGACTTTTCAGAAAAACCATTTTATTATACCGTTATACGAAATTGTAAACAATATAAGAACCTTCTTTTAAACTACGAACATAAAAGTTTAGATGTGAACCATTCGACTTGAGCAAAAATTCCATCTAAATGTAATAGTTTTCGTCTAAGTAAAAGAGTTTAGTTTAACTGCTGTATTTCAGTTCTAAAATAGTTTTCGTTACTCGCGTTTTACATATAAATATCGTTTGGGAATGGATTTGACTTGGATGGCTGTAAAATTTTCAATTCTATCTGCAACGAAAATTTGCTTTTATAAAATATATAGTTATATGTTATAGTTTAACAAGTTCGAGGATCAGACCTGTTCTTTCCATCATCTAATAACCGAATTAGGCGAAGGTTCCTTCGAAAGGATTGTTCATTAAATTAAATTTATTATGTCACGGAGAAACTTAAAAAGGGAGTTACACAAAGTTTATTCAAAAAAAGTCAAACAAATAGAATTAAATTGACGAGGTCAATCAATAACACGCAACCTTCCCCATGAATTTTATTGTTGAAATGTAAGTAGTAGCGACTAGTTTCGATATAATAAATAATATCATCTACAGGCTTATAATTGCATAATAATTAGACTTTTAAAATTACATATTGTTGACGTAAAAATGGCGAGTGAAGGAAGAATGAGACGTCTCGATAAACAATGGGAAGACGAATCTCACATAATTAAATTGAAGATAAATTGATAATTAAACAGGCCATGGGGAAAACCAATAAAACTAAATTAACAACATTATACAATGGGGTCGCAAAGCGCACAACCCAAGGCAATGAAACCGAATTAAAGTTTGATAAAATAAGAGACAAAATGGCTACAACTTGTCCCACAAACAGGACGAGGACTTCATCCTGTCCACCATACGCCAATTGCTGGTTGCCACATCAGAATTTTGGATGTCGATCCTTGTCCGGATCTTTCCCGGTTCCTCTTGGGTCCCGGAGATCCAGGCGTGTGCCCTTACTGGTTTTGGGAGATCATTGGCTTCGATAAATCGACGTTTCGCTCCCTCCCTAGCTCCGACCATCACCAGTTCACTGCGGTTTGCGGAGGTGGCACTCCGTGAATTTTGGCAAAAACGCCCTAATACACAAAGTGTCATTCCTGTCAAGGATTCAAGTTTTCATTTTTCCTGTGTCCATGAACAAAAGTCATTCTGAAGTCTGGTGCGATCTTGCCGACGTTTTGGTATCCTTTTCGGTCCCAGTTTTTACCTTCTTTGAGCTACCTCCCTTCGGAGTACACATCACTTTATATACTGTGTTACCATAAGACATAGAATACCTTAAGACCCAGATTGGGGGGGGGGGGGGGTCTGCCTCCACTGGATGAGGTGAGAGAGTAGGCCATACTGGCAGCCTTGCGTCTGAGAAATAAAGGGTTGTTGAACAGAAAAGGCACTGAGGTAGGCCACTCTCTAATTCTGGGCGATGCAGTCAAGCGACTGCCTATACTAGAAGGACGATCTGACTCACTCATCCCTCGATTCATACTAGGGAAAAACTACCACATATTCTTTGATGTGGAAGTGGCATCCCAACCAGCCATATCCATCTTCATGGATGGATCTAAAACAATGGAAGGAATAGGCACCAGAATTTATTCCAAAGAACTAAACTTCCATATCAGCCAACCACTGAGGCAAAATATCGACTGTCTTTCAGGCGGGACTAGCAGGAATAACGCTTAATGCAAAAACAATTCTTATGCACAGCATAAAGAATAAAATTATCAGAATTTCCAGTGACAGCAGAGCCAAAATCACCTCCAGGCTGGTTTCCGAGTGTGGGTTAAAGGGGATGCTGGAACAAATAGGTAACGAAAAAGCCGCTAAGTTAGCTCGACTGTCCTCAAAACAACCGTTTTATCTTCCACTTACAGCATCAACTGTAAACAACTTAATAACTCAAGACACCCAAGCTCAACACAGGGCTAGGTGGAACTTTATGTCAGACTGCCGTCACGCGTCATCTCGTAGCCTGGCGCGTTTTTGCACAGGGCTATCCAGAAAGAATCTGCGGCTACTTGTGGTCATACTTTCTGGGCACTGTAAACTTAACAAGCACATGCACCGCATGGGTTTGGTCGAATCACCATCCTGTAGAGGAGGACTACAAGACAGCGCAACACATACTTTGTGAGTGTCCGTATTCGTCGAATTGGGGGAATCCTGCCCGGACATGGCTAAGATCAGAGCCGCCTCTCCGTTCAGCATCCTCAGGTTTATCTCACGTGTGGGATGGCTTGAGTGACGTTGCGGAGCTGAACCACTCTAATCAGGGAGGCAGCACAAAGGGCCCGAATAGGTGACCTACGTGTGCGTGGACTTCTCACCACCCTTTCATCGTAATCCAGAATCCAGACCCAGATGAGGAAAGGACGTTACGCCCAAGAACGTGAAAAGATTTCCCTCGATTTTTTAAGGACTGAGACATCCTGAGAGCGGGAATTTGAAATTGGAATAGTCTACATATAATACAGTCCCTGTACTGGAGTCCTGTAAAAATTTTAGTACTGATTTATCTAACCAACAGAATTGAGTAAAGGACATATAGGAGAGTCAAAAAAAGTTGGGTAGACATCACCATATTCTGGACCAGGTTTTCTAGGCGCCATTTTCTAAAATGGCCGATACGCATTTGATTGTGCATATATTCCCACAGTGCAAAAAAACGTTTCTGAAATGTTTTAGAAACGTATCTCTGAAACATGAAACATCTCCGAAACAGCGACAGAAACGTGTCATACACATAACATAGATGTTTAATGTCCGCCTTCAGAAACCTAGATTTGAAACAACACAGAAACGTTACATCGAAACATTTTATATATGTTTCAAGAAACATATCGGAGAGTAATTTATTGATATGTAGGAGAAATGTGTCCTTATAAATGTTTCATAATTACGTGAATATTTGAAATGTCTCATATATGTTTCATTTGAAACATACCTGAGTATAAAAAAATTGTGATGTGGTAGAAACTAGGGTACCGAGAGCCCCAACTGCTCTGAGGGGCTCTTTTCCCAGTGCGCAGGCCGTGCAGGGCCCCATGTACTCCGGGGGCTTGTTCTCCAGGGCCCCCAAAATTCCCTTAGTGTAGACTCGAAGGAGATCGGTGATGCTGAAAAATCGTTTTGCTTCAAGTGGGATTCGAACATCGGTCGCTTGTTTAGGAATTCAGAAAACAGCTACGCAAACTACCTGAGCTACCGACTCGCTGGCAAATAAGCCATTTAGATGTGCAATATTACCCATCTACTTATGATGAATAAATCTATTTTTCGAATCGGAAATTTTTCGTTCCAATTAAACACTAAATTGTTAATTTTGGATAAATATGTAAAACACTCACATTGAAACGTGTATTTTTAGTTTCTTACGATATGTTTCAAGTGATTAGGTTTCTAGTAGGTACGACGCTACTAAATACAAGTAACATTAACTTTAAAAGATGAGTTCAAACGAAACATCACATTTTTAATGAAGTTTCTAAAATATTATACGTTATCATTAAAGCTGGGATAGTTAGACAAAATTTAAAAAAGGCAGGCAAAAGGCATAAAAAATAATTTAAACAAAGCATCTAAAAAGACAAAAAAGGAGAAAAATGGCACAGAAAAGCGAAAACTGTCGAGATAAAATCAACACATACATATTCAATTTAAGTATAGACAAACAAATATTTATTTGAAAAAGTAATTACCTAGAGTTGATAGATGTTATCTGCTGGTATTCTTTTTCAATAAAGTTTTCTGGCTAATTAAAATACGCTTAACTCGGCATAATGACAAAGGGATGCAATTTCAACAAAGACTGTATGTAGGTGCAGCTTGCAGGTAGAAATAATACAATGGGAAATATTTCAAAGTAAGGAAAATGACCCATCCGTGTTATTATTGTAAGAGACTTAAATATTATAGACAAAGTTTGTATTCAGTTTGTATACCAAATTCCTTTCACTTTCAAACAATTTGCTTTCTTAGAAATTGCCCAGAAAAATATACCTATATAAAATCTAAAAATTAAAAAATACTTACTTACATTTCAAAAAACTAAAAAAAATTTACAGAAAATGTACTAAATACTTACGCGAAAATATCAAAAAAAAAAAGGTAAAAAACGCAATAAAACTAACAAAAACCAAAAAAGGCAGAATAAAGTTTGCATTTTTGGAAAGTGCGTACTCTAAAACGGATTTTAAATAGGGTCTGCCTTATGTTTGTCCATTTATAAAAAAAGGCATCCTAGCTTTAGTTATCACTAAACTGCGGATTTATAAGCACATATATAAATTAAAATAAGCAGTATAAATTTTCAAATAAGCACCAAAATAATGTATAAATAAGCACAAATATGTATAAATGTGCATAAATAAGCATTTATTTAAGCTCGAAAAGTGTCATGTAATAGTCTACGCAGATGCACAAACAATACATTTAAAATTTTTTTTGAAAGGTTACACAATTATTTAACAAGAAGGACAACTTGCTTTATTAATTTACTAATTTTTAATTACTTTAAATTAAGGAATATTTCTCACTACATAAAATCCAAATTAGTATTATATTTAAAAGTTAATTTACCTCCTTGCACGGATTACAAAACACCACCTCACCATCGGATGAAAAGTACGGGTAGTCCTTTATCCATTGTTTTATTAAAACATTTTTTGCACTTTTGACTTTTCCCATAACTAAATTAACACAACACTATGTTTCAATATGGAAATACACGGGGCACAACTCTCTGCTTCAACTGCAATTTGATAAATTCGGTTGTGTACCCACTGTACAATTGTAAAGAATCCCATGCCGAAAATACTTGTTAAAAATTTAATCCTCCACAAACATCCAAAAACAATAATTTCAAAGGGATGGAAAATTCCAGACTTGTCAGTAAGCAGCCTTCTTAACAACAATCTATTCAAGGATTTAGGGTATACCTACATAACTACTTTTGTTAATCCTCTTACAAAACAAGTCAATTGAATTTACTAGGAAAATATTTTAGTTTCATTGCTTATCTTTGGTTTTACTGGTTTTACCAATGAACGTTAACAATACTTGTGCCTATTGTTAATCTGCTTTGGTTTCATAACAAACTTGTCGTTGTAGATTTTGTCTGTTTAAAAATTAACCCCAAAAAGTACCAGATATAAACATTAAAAAAGCAAAATAAGCAATAATAATCAAATACAAAGATATAAGCACAAAAACGCTAAAATAAGCACAATAAGCATTTATAAATGTGGCTCAATCGCTTTAATATTGCATGAAACATGTATCTTTCAATTATCATTAAGGAATATTAATCCCAGGCAAATATGCATTTGCTTGTAAATCCGCAGTCTAGTTATCACATTCCAAAAAATATATCACAGAGATATATTTTTGGATACATATCTAAAACGTTCACACCGAAACGTGTATGATGTGTTTCTTACGATATGTTTCAACTGATAAGGTTTCTGGTACAACACTACTAAACACAACTCCGTAACGTTAACTTTGAGATATGACTATTTTGTTTCAAACGAAACATCACATTTGTAACGTTTCTAAAATGTTATACGTTATCACATTCCAAAAAATACATCACAGAGATGTATTTTTGGATACATATCTAAAACGTTCGTGTTGTAATGTGTATGTTTTGTATTTTATGTAACATATCAATTGAAACGTTTATTAGACATTACCATTTATTCGCTTTCGACAGGAATGTACCAGTAATGTGTCTTAGATGTTTCTTAGGAATGTTTCATTTGTAACCCTTATGCAACATTTAGAAACGTTTCATGGATGTATTGTGTTCAGTGGGTTTCCGCTCCTGTGACAGTCACATTCATCATTTTGGTGTCTAAATATATGTTTTTAAGGACAAGGAATTGATTAAGATGGTTTGCGAAGTTAACCGCACGGTCCGCACGCCATTTCTCAAAATGGCTGACACCAATTTTCTGGTGCTTACGTTTTTGCTCCCCTGGCAGTCATACTCATCATTTTGGTGTCTAAATATACATTTTAAAGGATAATTAACCTCATAGTGTTGTAGACCAATCAGACATTAAGAACAGTGTCACATGCACCAATCACAAGTTTTTTTAACTGAAAAGAATGTATGCTACTTTTCTTGCCGCTACCTCATTGTTTTAGCAACCTATATTTAAAAAAATCAAATGTCATTTTGACAAAAGTAAAAAATTTGACGTATTTAACGCTTCATTCAGTTAATTCTCCAACCGAAGATCATTCGTTCTCAACTCTTGTCAGGCAAGATTTTTTTGTATGAGCATTGATTGCTAAAAGGTAATTAAACTCGATCAAATTCTTGGGAAAAGAACCCTCGCGCTTCGCGCTCGGGTCTTTTCGTCAATTTGATCTCGTTTAATTGCCAAGCAACCAGTGCTCATACAAAAAAATCTTTCCGACAATAGTTGAGCACTTATGATCTTACTGTTGACAAGAAATTCATTAAGATAGTTTGTGAAGTTGCCTGATAGCTATTTGTTAAGGAAAATCAGTACTAATAGTTTTACAGGACTCCGCTGTTACTGCATTCAGAAAACAACTTACTTCAACTTGAGTTTCATTAGTATATTTATTTGGCTTATTTTTTATTGTGGGAACGGAATATCCAGAAATTTCATTGAGAGAAGTACCTTTTATTTGACTGAGTTTGTCTTTATTAATTTTTTTTAATACCTAGGTAAACTAACACTGATGAAAACGGATGATCAACAAAGGATGTGAATGAGACTGGCAACTGCTCGCCAAGAAAAACCAAATCCAAATGTTTTGTTTGACATGAAGAAGTGCGTTATTTGTCAAGCTGTAGACAGTAACAAAACTGTTACCACAGTTAATTAAAGAAACAGAGGACAAGAAGCGGCCGCTGTATAAGAGATGTTGTGTTTGTGTATCATGTGGCAAACCAGTGCTATAAAAAGTATACTTTATAAAAAAAAATCTCTTGAAAAAATAGCAGCAGCAGCAAATGCTAATAGTGAAGTGTTGGAAAGTGAAGATAAACATGCCAGTGAAGAAATCTCCAGGAAAACAAGATCATTTGTTGTACCACGAGAGCCTCCTTCATCAATCGTGCTCCAACATATATTCGATGTATTGTCTGTGGGCATCAAAGTCATAATGGTGTCAAGGACAAATTTCGTGTAAGCCATATCCTTCTTTAAACTTGAGACCTATAATTTCCATTACTTTCAAATGCCACAATTTTGGTGAAATAGTTTTCTGTTTTTTTAACACCTTGTCACACCATATTAATTAATAAAGACAAACTCAGTCAAATAAAAAGTACTTTTCTCAATGAAATTTCTAGATATTTCGTTCCCACAATAAAAAATAAGCCAAATAAATACACTAATGAAAGTCAATTAGTTGCTTGAAGTACGTAAGTTGTTCTCTGAATGCAGTAATAAAGGAGTCCTGTAGGTACTGATTTTCCTTAAGAAATAGCCATCAGGCAACTTCACAAACCATCTATTAATGGATTCCTTGTCCTTAAAAGCATATATTTAGGCACTAAAATGATGAATATGACTGCCAAAGGAGCAGAAATGTAAGTACAAGAAAATCGGTGTCGGCCATTTTGGAAAATGGCGTCCGGTTAACTTCGCAAACCATCGTAATTGATTCCTTGTCCTTAAAAACATATATTTAGACACCAAAATGATGAATGTGACTGTCACAGGAGCGGAAATATATGCACAATCAAATGCATATCGGCCATTTTAGAAAATGGCGTCTAGAAAACCTGGTCCAGAATATGGTGATGTCTACCCAACTTTTTTTTACTCTCCTATATGTTCTTTACTCAATTCTGTTGGTTAGACAAATCAGTACTAAAATTTTTACAGGACTCCAGTCCAGGGACAGGAGTAATATGGCGTCAGAAGTCACCTAATAATCATCCATTATGAAATTAACTTACTTAAATAAGGGTAAGTAGGGTAAGTTTCGATTTCAGTAACATGAACCACAGGTCACAGGATAAAATATATGCACAGCACGAGTCTGGTTCTATGGATCATTAAAAAGCGTGTACAATAGCAAGGGAAATGCTGCTGCTTGTAAAAGTATCAAAATCCCTAGAGGCGGTAGTAATAATATGTTTGAAAGAAATTTGAATTTACTTTTCAATTTAAAACGAAGGAAGAGGGTGTTCTCGTTACAGTTTGCATACAACTTACACCTTTGTCAACTGAGTTACCCGATTTCACACAGGAAACAGTAATAGAAACTCTCAATGGTGTAGGCATATGCTTAAAGGGCGCTAACAAGGATCGTCACAAGTACATTTCCAGCGTCGTTTGTTAACCTAGAAGTGTTTATCAACATATCAAAAGGCTCTGTAATGATTTATTCTTGCATGAGATGAGCATATAGAGTTACTCCTTCTGATAATGACAGTTAAATATTTGAATAAATTTCAAATGTCTCCATCTAGAAAGGATGGAAATAATTTCCATTAATTTTTCTTTGTATCGTTTTGACACGAGCAAGATCGATTTTAGGATAAAAATGTTCCAAGATACACAGTAGGTAAATTCTGTTTATTGATGTGAATTAAACAAATGCTGGAAAAACAATTATAACACAGAAATTGACATATTAAGGATAATCATCTTAAGTCTTATAGTCTCTTATAGAAATTTAATTAATGCCGTTTTTAATCAGTCACTTAATGGTCGTATACTTCCAAATTTCCCTTATTAACGGAACAAGTTGACTTTGTACGAAGTTTCTGTTTATTTTAACTTTCATTATAAAGTTTTATACCGATTTTAATTGCTTTTTGCCTTAAATTATTTATTTGATTTTGAAAATAATTTGTTTTTTGCTGTTATTATTATTGATGAAGGACTGCTCCCAGAAAATTACAAATCAGGATCAGGCATTTCAAATTATGGGGAGCAATCCACTTTTAAAATGTTCAAAAAGTCATAAGGGGGACGAAAACGTTCAAAATTTATCGAAAGTTTGATTATTATCCATCTTCTTAGCTTCCGGTAGTGGAGAGCTGTTTAAGTCTAGGTTTGCCAGGCCTGACTCCTAAATGTGAAACCAAAATTTCTCATATTTCGCAAGACATTGCAGTTTACATATTTAGAATGATAGGAATATGATTGACCCTTCAAAAGATATTCATGGGTTAACTTGGTATGTCCTATTCTTAAGGGAGAGTTCAAGAACTTTTTTCGATCCATTATTGACCCTGATTTCTATCGCGTTGAAGGCCTCCAAAGCTCTCTTACGTCTGCCCAGTTTGGTGTTCTTTTTAGCCACCTTTCTTTCACCTGCACGCACCGATCTTGGTTTACGTTGGCCCATTCCACTGAAGAAATCTCTACGAATTTGTTTAACGAATTCCGAAATTTTCGAATAATGAGAGCAATTTACGAGGAAATTTAGCCTGAGGTAAAGAGTTGTGATGGAACGACAATTTTTCCTGCTAGTACGCCAAAAGTTCACTCGCCATTGGAAAATACTCGGACTTCATTTTTTGGAAAACTCGCTGTGACCACTGTATTGGTCGGATTGTTGACTTTTATATCTGAAAATGACCCCAATGAACCCTCACGGCAGTTATGCCCATCGATATCGCATTTCTATTGTAACTTTGAAAGAATCGCAAAATATCGCAAGAAAACAGTATCTGTTTCACTTTGACACATCCTAGACAGCTTGAAACATTGTACTTTTTGCTAAAACTAGGCATATGAGCCGTGGCATGTTTTTAGGGTCATTTTGAGATATAAAACTCCATGATCGGAGTAAAACTATGGTTAGAGCGAGTTGTCCAGAAATGCATGCCAAAGTCCAATTTTAACATGGCTTTTATATGGGAGTGCGATTATGAAATTTTTATTACTTAGGACAATTGAACCCCTCCTTAAGCGATGTATTTTTATTCTTTCTTCCCTGTGCAAACCATGCAAGTACACTTTTTCTTTTACATGTTGCGTCAGTTGAGTATCTTCCATTTGCCATTTATCTTGCCAAATCTGAATATTTTTTTTGTGTAGATGTACTTGACTATCCGACATCTTAACATGTGACTTGTTCATCTGTGGAGCTGTAATTGCTCGTCTTGCTGCACTATCTGCCTTTTCATTTCCAGGGATTCCTGAATGGCCAAGTACCCAAACGAACATTCCATATGCATTCAAATCACACAGGCACATCTAACATAAATTGACCAGAGGGTCCCTCGTAAACATCTCCGAAGCATTTACAGCATTTAACAAATTACTAATTATAATGTACGTGTTATTTGTACGTGCCATGGGAATGCATAGCATATTGCACACTGTTCGGCTACATGCACTGAAGTTTCAGCCTTCAGAGTCCAAGAGTGGATCACTTCATCTATTATTATGGCACATCCCTTTCCTAATTTACTTTTGGATCCATCGGTGTAACTACGTGTCGAGTTTGGGTAGCATTCAATTGTATTTTCTAACGAAGGTACTTTTGTTGTATTCCTGTGCAATTTTTTAAGATCTAACCTTACCTTAAGCGTGCTCATACGTAGTTTCGTAAAATAGCGTTGGTACTGTTTCCTCTATTTGCTCCAGAAATTCCTTGAAACGTATGCTCAGAGTTATAGTGAAAGGATAAAATCCTAAGGGCACATAAAACCTTCCCCACGAGATTTCTTTAATATATAACAATCATTTTGTTTTAAAGAACTTGCGACATGTTTCGGTAAATGAACATTACCATCTTCAGGCGACAACTACAATAGTGAGTATCAGTGAGTATTTGACAATTTAATGCTATTACTGATACTCACTATTGTAGTTGTCGCCTGAAGATGGTAATGTTCATTTACCGAAACATGTCGCAAGTTCTTTAAAACAAAATTATTGTTATATATTAAAGAAATTACGTGAGGAAGGTTTTAATGTGCCCTTAGGATTTTATCCTTTGACTATAATATTGGTTTACCCTATTTTGAGATTACGCTAGATTCTACCTCCACTAGCTATATGGACCTTACTTATTTGTATGCTCAGAGGTCGTGTAATAGTTTCTCTTGTAGCAAAAGCATTTTCTACTGGGAAGAGAAATCTACCATTTGGGTGAGTGGATTGCGATTTAACCTTTACTATGTAATTTATCATTAGGTGTTTCCTCCGGACGTTTAATGGGGGTAAGCAGTAGAGGCTACAGACGGGGCTAGTAGGGAAAGCACCTAAGCAATACCTTATTCCCATATTATGAATCCTATCTAGTTTCAGTAACCGCGATTTGCGAGCTGACGAGTAAACAATAGCTCCATAATCCATTTGCGATATAATCAAGACACGATATATGTATAGAAGCGTTTGAACTTCTGCGCCCCATTTAGTACGGGATAGTATGATTGTCTCAAAGTTTATTGTCTTGAAATTTACCTCATAAAAGGATTTATTTTCAAATCTGCATTGTTAGTAGATAAACACGTTGTAAATGCCTACCTGATTGACATAACAAAGGGGACCTCTCGGTATTTTATGACAGGGCATCAGAAACGGACTAAGGTAAAAATATTAATATAGCAATTTCTTTTCAAGGCATCCGTTTTATTTTAAATAAATTACGAGTTTTAAACTAAATTATATGATATACAAATTATTCGTATTATACTTACAACAACAAGGATTCTTGACGACTGATACTAATTAGTAATTATTAATTTGAATTGTTATAGTACTGGGTGACGCATACCTAACCCAACCCTGAGTGGGTTGGTAGGCATTTACAACGTGTTTATCTACTAACAATGCAGATTTGAAAATAAATCCTTTTATGAGATAAGTTTCAAGACGATATAAATTGAGACAATTAGCTATACCTTTATTACGTTCATAGTTTTCATACATTTCAATTTTAGACGTTGAATATGCACTTCGCATGTAAGCTTGCTGTCAAAAATGAGCCCTAGGAATGGTGTTGATGGCATGCATACAATCGGTCTATCTTGGATATACAATACTGGATCATCGTGGAGTCTACGAAACCTACAAAAATGAACGCATTTGGTTTTGTCTTCGGGTTATACTCATGTAATAACATCTTTATGTCACAGTATCTCCTTATTATACCTACTCCTACAATTCCATTGTATAATTTTATTTGTATCCATTTTGAAAAATACTATTAAGTTATTAAATACCACGTAAAAATATATATGTATATAAAAAAATAAATAACAATTACCTGTGTATAAGGACAGACAAAAATTATCCACCTTTATGTGTGGATTCTCTAGATGTAGACCGGGACCTCGCAAGATCTTGAGATTCATCCCTGGCCTTCCTAGGTTTACCTTTCAGCCAACCCTTTGGCTTCTTCGCCATGTTGGTCTCCTTTTGCAGACTAAAAAAAGCCTGACAACTTTCAGAGTAATTCTCTTCCTCATGTGGTGTTCTCTGATCTTCTTTTCGTTGTTTATTTTCTCGATTAATATCAAGTGTAAGCTTCGTAGTTGTCGCCACCTCTGTGCTATCCTTTCTCTGGACAAACACAGCCTTGAGCATATCCACCAATCTAGGTAACAGTTCTCTTTCAAACTCTTTTAGCTCTATACTGCTAATTTCAGGGCCAACAGGTTATGAAGTAAAGGGTCTAGAAAGGGGAGTTTAATATTGTTTTCTAATTCGACGGTAAATTTGATTTTGGGGTGAATGTTATTAATTTTACCTTACCAAAAGGCTGTTAAATAGCGTCCCTAATGAAATAAGATGTTTAATGTACAGTGCTTTTAAAAACAGACTTAAGGCATTTCTCCTAAGTAGAGCCTTCTACTCGTGGGAGGAATTTTATTTAAGTGATTTACACAACATGTAATTTTAATCTTTTAAGTATTTAGTTTTGACGAATGTATGTACCTTCTGCTCCACATGATTAAAATTTATTATTATTATTATTATTATTATTAATTTGCTGAAGGAAAACATTAATGTCCTGATCATTGGCTGAGTGTAGACAAATGATGTCATCTACATATGTACCCCAAAACAGGATATGTTGGGAATAAAAAGTTGATTGAGAAAGCTGTATGGATTCCAAGTGGTGCATGAAGATTTCGGAAAGAAAAGGGAGGAGATTCGAGCCCATAGCAAGGCCTTCATTTTGAGAGTACAGTTTATTATTGAATTTGAAGAAATTTTGTTTTACACAAAGATGTAGAAGGGAGCTGATGCAGGAAATTTGTTGGTTGGAAAGTGAAGTGGAGGAAAATTGTTCAGAGACCAGTTGGGCGCATTCGTTAGGAGGGATACTTGGGAACAGGTTTTGGATATCGAAAGAGGCCATCGAAAATTTGGAAGGTAGTTGAATGGAGTGAATTCTTAAGAGAAGGATTATGTTTAAGTTTGATGTGGAGTTTAAACAAGGAGTTAAGCCAGGCTGTAATTTTTGAAACTGGGGTGTCAGTGAAGCTGACGACGCCGACGGGGCGGATGGGGATATCTGGTTTATGGATCTTAGGGAGGCCATATAATAAAGGACAGACAGTGTTCATCAACAGCAGAGAATGATAATTGATATTAAAGGAGGAAATTAAAGTAGATCTGTGACTATAAACTGTGTTGCGGACCATTTTTGTAAATTTAGAAGTAGGTAGGGTTATTACTGAGAGCCGAAAATCCTGGTTTTTCAATGAAATCGAGAACCTTATTAATATATATGTATAGTCTGGTTTGTTGAGGACCACAAGACAGTTCCCCTTATCTGCTTTAGTACACATAATTGTCGAATTGGGGCTGGTGAACAATCTTTCTAGTCTAGTGAAATTGTAGTGGTTTAAATTACTAATATTTTTCTTATTGTTATTGTTATCATCGGAATGATCATGTTTGTAAACTTGAAAAGTCTTCTTACTTTTTGCTTTAATTAAGTTAACATCCGTAACATTGGAGGAATCCATGAGGTTGAGAGTTTTTATTTCTCTTTTCATACTACCCTCTTTGCGAGCATGGACTACTCTAAGATGTAATTTGGACGCGTTCGTGAAAAATTGCAGTAAGGGAATAACATTTTTGCTCCTAAGAATTTGTAATGCAAACATTAGGTATGGATTATAT